>CM041778.1:366079441-366647474 GCA_023374045.1 Limonium bicolor
GAATTACTACTAATTTCTAGCTCTACAAAAGAAGGGAAACTTTATTAAAGATTATCACGGAGCAAGCAGCAGGCCCAAAAGAGAAGAAATAAAAGCGTCACAGAATTCCCCCTTTCCAGTTTTCCTCCTTTTTCTTTTCTCGCCTCTTCCTTCGGTAAATCCAAAATTCAATACCGGCTTTCGCTCCATATCCGCCCTTATTCTCTGAAACAACCTACCAGAAGTAGATAACTTAATGCTGGTGGCAGGCACCACAACCATCTTCAAAGCTTCCTTCGTTTTCTATTCTCAGTCGATTAACAGTTCTCTACCTCTTTCCATTTTACGGAGTAGCAGCAAATATCATCGTCGATGGGTCAATCATCTTCTACAAGCTTACCCAGTCCATCCCCACCGCTAGCCCAGGCCCAAACTCAGACCGCCGCGAACAAACCTCTACACCACCGACACCGTCGCTCAACAAGCAAAACAAAGACATCAATCCGACCAACCTCCGACACAGAAAACCGACGACGAAACCCTCCATCCCGACTACACCACGACCTTCAGACGAGTGCTAGTCACAATCTTTCAAACCCTAACTCTGGTGACCGTAAATCCTGCTCCCTCGTTTGCCGTCGTTGGCTCACACTCGAAGCACAGAGCCGTCTCCGCCTCTCTCTATTCGCACAATCAGATCTCATCAACTCAATTCCAAAAATCTTCGACCGGTTTGACTCCGTGACAAAACTCACCCTCAAGTGTGACCGCAGATCCGTCAGCATAAGTGACGAGGGACTCACTTAATCTCCCTTCGTTGTAGATCCCTAACCCGGCTCAAACTCCGTGCTTGCCGTGAGATCACTGACGATGGTATTGCGCTTTCGCTTCCAACTGCAGGGGACTGACAAAAACTCTCTTGTGGATCCTGCACCTTCGGTGCTAAAGGGATGAACGCTGTCCTCGATTTCTGCGCGGGGCTGGAGGAGCTTTCCGTCAAACGGTTGAGAGGTATCGTTGATCGAAACTCCACCGAACCAATTGGTCCTGGAGCGGCTGCAGCTTCATTGCGTGTGACTGTTTTGAAGGAGCTTTATAATGGGCAGTGTTGGGCCATTGATTACAGGTTCAAAGTCGTTGAAGACATTGAAACTCTACGATGCTCTGGGGATTGGGATGTTTTTGGTGATGTCAGTATCGCAGCACCACCGTCCGATTTCAACAATCACCGAGATTCATCTCGAGAGGCTTCAGGTCAGCGATGTTGGGTGGAAGCCATCGCCAGTTGTCGAATCTTGATATCCTTCACTTGGTAAGACACCGGAGTGCACCAATTTTGGACTCTCAACTCTTTCAGGAAAATGTAAGCTTATCAGGAAACTCCACATTGATGGATGGAAGGCGAATAGGATTGGTGATGAAGGGTTGATGGCTGTGGGAAACACTGTCCCAATCTACAAGAACTGGTTTTAATCGGGGTTAATCCCACAAAACTCAGCTTGGATATGCTGGCGTCCAACTGCCAGAACTTAGAGAGGTTAGCTCTATGCGGTTGTGAAACTGTGGGTGATCCTGAGATCTCATGTATTGCGGAGAAATGTACAGCGTTGAGGAAGCTGTGTATTAAGAATTGTCCAGTTTCGGATAAAGGTATGGAAGCGCTAGCTATGGGTGTCCGAATGTGGTGGAAGATTAAGGTGAAGAAGTGCAGAGCTGTGACTTTGGAAGGGGCGGATAGACTGAGGTTGAGTAAAGGCTCATTGGCTGGAATTTCGACATGGTGGAAGAGAGTTGTGGCGGATGGTAATGATGCTAGTGCTAGTGATGGTGCACAGGAGTATGGTGGTGGTGTAGGAGATCATCAACCTCAGGTGAATGGTTTGAATATTGATGATGGTAATGGAAATAATAATGCTAGTGGTGTGACATTGTCATCCTCCAGCCGTGGTGCTGGTCGATCAGGCTCGTTTAAGTCGAGATTGAGCTTGTTGAGTGGGAGGAACTTCATGGCTTGTACTCTGAGAAGGTGGTCAAGTACAAACTCACGCAACAATGGGAATGGTGGAAATAGCTAGAGAGATTATGGTGGCTGATAATGAAACCTGAAGAGAGGGTGGAAATGGTGGTTGTGATAGCAGCAGCTATTTTACAACTTTTTTTTGTTTTTGAGGATACTGAAACCATCCTCTTAATTATTCGTTGTCATTGTAAGTACATGGTATTAGCAATTATTGCATATCGATGTGGAGTGGAGCCAGTGTTCCAATTGCAGTTTCAAGTATCTGTATTGTCACAACGATTACATTCATGAATTAGATATATGCTGTAGTTTGTTCAACGTTTCTCGTTTGGAGTAGAATGCTGCCTTCACTGAAGTACAAGGAGCTAGATGAATCATGATAGGAGGTTAGGTTTGAACATATGATATAACTACATACATGCTGATTAGTATGTTGCTAATCTAATTGATGCCTTGTTCATCATTAGATATGCTATGTCACGGTGTGAAAATGTACTTTCTAAATCTCAATGGTCACCTGGACATGTTTTTATGTATGTATGTATGCCTTGTACCTTAAAACATAATCTCGGGTGAGGTGATGATATTCCTGTATGGGCAAAATGAAGCGAAACAGACGGACCACAGCAGCCGGGAAACTGGTGGCCAACTTGCTTAGTCGCTAGTTGCTATTATGACTCTGTCTTTTGCGGATGATTGATGCAACATGGCTGCGTAGATCGTGATTCTTGTGATTTCTGCTCAGCAGTTGACTGATTCTGGTCTGCAAAAGGATAAATTAACTGATACTACCTCCAACCTGAATTGACCGTCTTATTTGTAATATATAGTTTATATTGAAGTCAAACGACATGTCTAAATAGTAAACAAGACGGTCAATTAAGGACCGAAGGAGTATATTATTTTTCATGCAAGTCTTAAATAAACCTTACCCTTGGTTCTGAAATTGAATTTGATGAGAGCATATTTCTGTCCTAGGTAAAAAGAGATGAAATATTGAGCTGTATAATTTCTGGGTTTCGTTTGATTGGAGGTGTAAAGTGTTTTTGTCTTATCCTATATGAGAAATTAACAAAACATGGGGTCATTTTTAACTTTCAAAGTCTGATCAAGTCCTTCAACTTTTGGATACCGGTGTGGAAACTTAAGAATGGTTGGCATATTGCTGTGCCAGAGGATCTTGGCATACTTTTCGACGTAAGATGAGGAGACTACTCAACGCCAACCTGGGAACTGGGGTGGAAGAAGAGTTTGAGTTGGACGGCAATATATTCTCTTGTCTTTTTCCACGAAAGCAATGCCCACTATTCTAACCTAGCTTTCAATCCAACAAGCAGACTAGCTAGATTTTGTTTGGTAGGATTGGAAGGATATTAAACATCCCTTTCTATCTGATTTCATTCATCTTGAAGCTGTACTTGTAGGAGTTACAGACAGACATTTGATCGTGGACACGAGTACATTTATTTAATAATTTAACGTGTAAAAGGGTACAAATACACAAAGATGGAGATAAGTCATAAATCAGTACTCCCTCCGGTGCAGGACATGTCGTTTGACTTTAATATTTAACATATAAGATAAAATAATTTTTAAAATGTAAGTTTTACAAATAATTTCTTACATAAACTATTATTTTATAATTAAGGCATGAGGCCTAAGAACTCCGCAGAAGCGGATCAAAAGCGAAAATACAGACACACCCTTACTTGTCTAATACAATCCTTTCAACCTACAATGAGGCTATCCCAACCATTAAATTTTAGTTCTTGCTCTACCATTGCCTCTACTAGCAATCTTGTTAACATGAGAAAATTTGCTAAATCTCAAACGGCTATTTTTTGGCCCCACCTCCCGTCTAGCACTAAGTCTAGAAGTGGTCCTCGAGCAGCTATCAGAATCAGCCCCTGCTTCGCCCTTAGACTCCTGACTTCTCTTACGGGCGCTATTCATATGCTCGCGGATGTCTTTAAAATTACTTAAGGCACACTTCTCGTCAATGACATGACATCCAAGGTTTATGGCAAGCAAGACAGTCTGCCTCGCTTCCTCCTTGACATATTCCTCAACAGGGTCAATCGCCGGTCCGGACGAATCTCTACCAGGTTCAAAACCAGGTGAAAATTCAGGGTCTTCGAAAAGGCTCTGTAGGTCATCTTCTTCCCCTCCCACCTCCACCTCCTCAACTTGGGGACAATCAAGGGCTTGATCCGAAGGACTAGGCCCTAAAACTGACCCAGCAACACCGGGGTTGCGCTCAACCTCCACACATCATGGCTAATAGTCATATCACACCACTTGCTATCTTCTTCTGGACCAACTCTGCCAATCCTGACGATCTCATCCGCAATTGGGTCATGCCCTTCCACCTTACTACCTAATGGATCCCGTATAGAAATTAGCACCTTACCAGTATTGCCCATTAATACGACCCGGGGATCACTTTTAGGAGCAATCGAAATGCTTGGAAGGGGAGATTGTCGAGTCTGCCCCCAATCGGGGGGGGGGGGGGTCCTCCCACATAAGGAGTGATCGGGTTATGCTACTCACCTCCCCATTCACAACCTTGACCCCACCAACCACTTTGATCAAGACGTTGCAACGGATACACAGACCAGTACCCATAATACGGGGTCGTCCATGCCGGGTAAAATAAATTCGACCCGCCCCAGGACCGAGTGGGGCTCCACCCCCTACAAAATTGATGCAGCCCTGCACGTCGTTGTTAATCCCACATCATGTCCCTGTAGCTTCCACTTTTCCATTCTCCACCTCAGAACTCGTTTGCGCCCTTCCAGCTTCTCAATCCGACAAGGTCTTTCCATCTCCTTCAACACGTCTCTTCAATCCCAAATACGAACACGAAACAATGTATGTCAATTGGTATCGTCGCCGACCTCCATGCGGCTGATTTCGATCTTGGCGCAAGAACCATCCACCACCACCTCAAAATCACTAGATATCTCGGACTTTTGAACATCTGCGCCACCACCAGGCTCTTGCGACTCCACAAATTGGACCTACCCGGCGTGACATCAGAGCTTTGTTTTGGCATCTCTTCCTTGTGCAAATTACCCGACATTGAGGCCGCCACCAGCCCTCCTGGCCTAACACCTTCTCTGGGCTTCCTCCTACTACCCATAGTAGACGAGTATTTTGCCTGATGAGCAAAAACCACTGTTAGAAATATATAGAGTATGGTACCTACCTTTTGAGTGCAACAGAACTATATGGATCGTTTTTTCTGTTCGTTGTCAATCGGATTGTCTTCCTTCGACAGTGACTATTGAATCCTTCGCATCTACCAGGTGGAGGAAGACACAGCAGCACTCCCCACACTATCCACGACCTAAGAACCCTAACACGACTCTCTCTTTATTCTATGGAAACTAGGATTTCTGTATATTATCTATCTCTGGAAACTAATTCCAGAGTCTATATATATAATAATAGAAATGGATAAGAATAACAAATATTCTTATCAATATTATTTAACGTTGGTTGTAACTAATATTTAACAAATAAATATTATCTTTTATTTATTACTAAAATAAAACAACCAACATCTCCCACAACCCAGAAATAGATGACCACGGATTTTTTCCGCAGCCTCCTCAACCCGCGTGGCGTTCTTGAATTTGACTAGAGCAAAGGCCAACGAATTGTTCGGGCACCGCTTCCTAGAGATGAAAATCTCCACAATATCTGCATCCATCCGAAGCAGCCAACGGATGGCTCTCTCATCTGGCGCTCTACTGATATTGTCGACGAACAAAGAACCACAACCTCCAGAGACGGCGGATTTGCATTTTCATCCACCTCCTCCTTGTCAGACGTACATCTCCGAGAATTTGGGTTTCATTTCAAGCCCGGTGACCTACCACGCCACCTATAGATGGACCTCGACGGAAGAAATTGTCGCCTGGGAGAGGCCCACCAACTGACCGTCGACCGCGCCCCTCTATCTCACCTTCTGGACTAAGATCTTCTTCAAGAAAAACTCCTCCGAGAGTAGAAACTGGAACGAGGACGTCTTCTAGCATATCCTGGCTTACGCTCTGGTCTGTGAGAGTAGCTATGCAACCTTTCCCTCTTCCTCTCTCGACTCTTCCTCTCCTTTCTTATTGTGAAATACCCCGAACTTAAACATAAGGATTAAAATTAATCTAATACGTATTTAAGGGCCTAATGGTACCTAATTAATATTGGTAAGGAGAATAAATCTAAAAAGAAATAAAGAAACGCTTAAAAAGCGAAAAACGCTAAATAAGCGTTAAAATAACCATAGGAGGTATGAGACCTCGGTTAGCGTATTATATGGATTCCAAAGGTTTAATAAGTCCTAAATAATATATGGGAACAAATCCCGAAGAAAACGGATCCTTAAAACGGGTTAAAATCACTAACGAACCTTAAAGCGCGTTTTTCGAGGTAACCGAGAAAACGTAACTTTAAGCGGGTCAAATAGACTCGTAACAATTTTGGTCGACTAAAATCATAATAAATATTAGTGAAGCTTTAGAACCAATAAATCAATAAAACGAGAAATTAGTAAAAACTGTCAAAAACGGAAGTTGTGGGGTAGAAACATAAATAGACCAAACTTATGTGTCCACTTTTAAAATAAAAAGTGAAGTAGTGTGTGTGTGTGTGTGGTGCCAGCCGGCCCCCCTATCTCCCTCTCTCACACACTCACTAACTCCCTCTTATTTACAAAAAACAAAAACAATAAAGTAAACTCTCACCTTACTTTATTACCCCACACTCTCACATTCTCTCTCTCCTATCTCTCATTTCTCTCCTCACGTACACAGCCTCCCTCACTCACTCTCTATTCTCTTCTCCTTCTTCCATGCGACATCCATGGTGAAATAAACAAAACCACACAAAACCCCTCTTCTCTCCTCTTGTAACCCCCTTTAACCTCTTCCAAAAATTATAAAAACTACATCATTGGAATCCTCTCATCAAGAGCAACATTCCTATCTTTTCAAAAATCAAAAAGGAGAACTTTCGTTTTTATGGGTATGTCCCATTTGGAGCTTCAAGACCACCATTAGAACCACCTTCTTCTCCTTGTTCCATTGAGGTAAAAATCTTCTTGAAACTCCATCTTTTCTTGCCTTTAAGGGCAAAATGAAAATCTAGCTAAACCCTTGTTTGATTCTCTTGTTCTATAGTCGATTTTGGCATTTTGAAGGGGTTGAAAGATTGTTCTTGAACCATTCCAAGTATTACCTACACTCTTGCAAGGTAATGGAAATTCTAAACCCTAAAACCTACATTAAACTTTAAAGAATGGTTAGGGTTAGTTGGCATATTGAAATGTGTATGTATATGGGCTGTAGTGTAAGATTGTTGAAGTGCAATAACCGGTGGAGAAAGAGAGGAAGGAAGAAGAAAGAGGAAGAAAGAAAACTAGAAGGAGAAACAAGGTAAGGATGCTCTTTTGTGTAACTTTGTATATATATGTATGTAACAGATTTTTAGAAGTTGAAATTAGTAATGGAAATGGTAATGTAGTAGTAGTGTAATGTAGGAGATATAAGTATTTTGGACCTTTAAGAGACATTTAAAACTTGTTGAAACATGGATGGGAATTAATGGTTGAGTGCAGGAATTTAATGTTGTTAGTGTGGTATTTTGGGTATGAGAGATGGGTATATTGATATTGATTATAACAGGTGGTGTGGATCATTTATGTGAGTAAAACAATGTGGTGAGAGTGTAAAATTATAGGGGAGACTATGGCGAAATTTTGGTAGGAATTATGTATTCAAGAATGACTTGGTGAATGGGAGAACCAAGGTGTATATTGGATTGAGGAGGTATGTAAAGTAGTGATGAAGTGGTAGTTGTAGTATGAGAGTAGGGTGTGTAAAAATCTGTAGCAAACAGCATGTGAAAGGCATTGGAGAAACAAGGAAAAGTTGGTGTTAGTAACCTCGGAAATGGAGATTTGACTTGGATATAGGTAGTACATGTGTCTAGGAGGTAAAGTAATGGGTTGAGGATACTAGTAATGGCATTGGTAGAGGGAGTAATAAATGGTAAATGGTAAACCGAAAATCTGTAGCATAAGGGGGATGAAAACTAATGTAAGTGTGGGAAGGAAGCGAGGAGAAATTGTGTATGTGATGTAGGAATGAGTAAGGAATTGATGGATGAACTAAGGTATTAAGAGGTTTATTTAGTGGTAAAACATGTGGGATTAAGTGTAGGAACAATGGGGAAGTAATGGGTAAAAGAGGAGTGAAAACAGAAACGAAAATACAAATACTGGGCCGGACCGAACTTGCGACCGGACTTGCAAGTTCGGTCGAGCCCAGATTTACAAAGACGGGAATGCTTCTGGAATGGACCGAACTTGCGACCGGACTTGCAAGTTCGGTCGGACCAGAAAATTCTCCCGTCAGTAACCTTCTGGAATGGACCGAACTTGCGACGGACTTGCAAGTTCGGTCGGCCAGGAAAATTTCCGTCGAGTAAGCTACTGGAATGGACCGACCTTGCGACCGGACTTGCAAGGTCGGTCGGGCTAAAATTTTCACATACGAAACTTACTGGAATGGACCGACCTTGGGACCGGACTTGCAAGGTCGGTCGGCCCTGTAATTCTCCAGCGTAATTCCTTACTGACTTGGACCGAACTTGCGACCGGACTTGCAAGTTCGGTCGAGTCAAAACTTGCAAAAAAAAAAAACTATAAGACTATGGTTAGTATATATATATATATGTATAGTATACCCACCTATACATATGTGCATATATATGTAAGTATACCATTGTTAAGCAATGAAAAGTAAGTAAATAAAATGTAAGTATAAGAATGTGAAGACTTAGTAAGTATGAGTTAGGAAGCGTAAGGGTAACCGAATTAGATTGATGATAGTTAGATTAATTATTCGGTTGTATGTATATCATAGGATTTAATTGTGAACACCGGAGGAACGTTGGGATACAAGTACAACGGTGAAAGGTATGATTTCTTCATGCCCTGTATCCTAATCTGGTTACCCCGATTTGTGTGCTTATTTGATCACCTAATAAGATAAATGCATGAATCGGACTATATTGCACTTACCTGTGCTTGTTTACATTGTTCTTGATATTTGTCTTGAACAATAGTTTGTATAATTCATGAAGCATATGAATGATGATGATGTGTATTGTATTTTGTAGTGTACTTGTATATTGCACTGTATTTTGTATGGATGTGTATATGAGCTTTGTATTGTATTATTGTGGCTTGAATGAATGACTTCTGCTAATTCCTAACTACCTAACTCCTAACTTAAGTGAGTAAATTGGAATGAGTAGAAGTCCGATATAGTTTCGGCCACGCGTGAGGATGCGGAGTCACAAGAGGTTGGCTGCAATTCCTGACTCTTAAACTGGTCCGTGGCCCAAATCCCGGATTGGTGAGTCAAGTAAATCCCGGAGGTGGGACGGAGTAGTCCCCAGGGCCGGAGGTCCCGACGACTTAACTTGAGTAAGAGTAAGAGTAAGTAAGTATGGATCCGTAAGTATGTATGAGTATGTATGCGTATGTATGAAATAACGAGTAAAAGAGTAATCTCCACCCGATTAACCCGGGTGGACCAATGAAGCTAACAAGAATTGTATATTGTGTATGTGTAATTCGGAAAAAGGTAAGTATGTATTGAATGGTTTATGCTGTACTTCTTGTATGTAATGAAGTGTATGTATGTGTGTATGTCTTGCGTAATGTATTGAGATATTATGTTTGAGAGCATGTATGCATGTATGTTTGAATGAAATCAACCGCATGTATTCGACCAAGTGGTCGGCGTACCCTCACTAGTACGCGGGGTATGCGGTTATCATGCTTAGCGAAAGCTGACCCCCTCGGGGGAACGTTTTTAGTGTGCAGGTACCCGAAGAGGATATGGTCAAGGCACGAGACCGGTGACTACGTTGGATAGTAGCAGTAGAATGTAGAGGTGTACTGATTAGCACACCCTTGTACTTAGAGAGTAAGTAGTTGTGAGGAAGGGGTAGTGGTTAATCTCTTAATGAGTACATATGAGCTTGGAAGAAGCATTATAATTGTATAAGGATCCTAGTAGACTCGGTTAAGTATATTGTAATGTATGGATTATGGAGGAGTAAGTATTGAATGGAGCATTGTTGTATTTGATTGATGAATGGAGTATGTATTATAGATGTGTAGTACTCGGGATTCCGGTCCATCAGACCGATGCTGTATGTAGTAGCAGTAGCCTTGTTAGTCACGTGGGTGACTAACGGCATTGTATCACCCACTGTATGTAAGTATGTATCCGCTGCATGACCCTGGAAGCACGAGGAGATTGGACGGTAATGATTGTATTAATAGTAGGGGTGTTACATATTGTGTTTTGTATTATACATAATTAGTATTATAAAATTATTTTATCTTATAGGTTTAATATTGAAGTGAAAAATGTGTCATAAAGTAAACAAGATGGTCAATTTATGACGGATGAAGTATATTTTAGCATGAACACTTCAATACCTTTTATAAAAAAGATGTTACTTAGTACAAACACACCAAACATCTAACCCAGAAGAAGATGGGACAGAGGCGGAGACAAGGGGCCCCCCAACTCCCTCGGGTACATGCTGAAATCAGTTTTAGCATTTTTGTTATATAGTTTATTTTTGTTATTAGATATTTGTTTGCCCCCATAACATTTTGTAAAATATCACTATGATATCACCAAATTCTATTTGTTACCAATTTTATTTCTATTAATATTTGATATTTGTTCTAGAATTATGTTATAAAAATCACATTTAGTCTACAGTAGATAAGAAAACTCTTAATATTTTTTATTTTAGCAACATAGTCTATAGTAAACATGATTATTATGTTAGTCTTAGTAATCATGTACCCCTACTATCCATAATACAAGTGTTTATAATTATTACAGATTTTGTGAATTAAAATAATATTAGAATTACTCAAAATAATTTTTGGAAGAAGTTTTAGAAAAAGCTACTAGTTTAGAAGTAATGTTCTATATTATAGACATTAACTCATAACTTTGTATACCTGTTTTTTAATCTAGAAATAAAAAAAGATAAAATAATTTTTTTATTTATTAATTTATATATTTCAATTTTAATGTAATTTTTATGTCAAACTATATATCTAATATCAATTTTTAAGTATAATTATATATATTGAAATATTATATTAATTAAAAAATTAATATTATTTTTAAAATATTCTTAGAAAATTTTTCTGGCTCCGCCCTGGACGGGGATAAGATCTTTTGACATCATAAAGCAAGTTCTCTAACCGGAGAAACAAATGAATGACCCCCAAGGTATAAGGAATAAGCCTCCCTGGCTGATGTAAGAACATTTCCTGACTCGAGGATAGTCATGTTCCATTGGAAACATCTTAGTAACCTTTCTCCTATCCCATTGGTTATCTTGAGGTTACTCTTAGGTTACTCTTATTAGCTTTGATTATGAGGGATTTCACAAATACCTCAAACTTCAACCAGTATTTCCGTGATGAAGGATAGGAAAACCAACAAATTTCGTATAAGAATATCGTCCATCGACAAAAACAAGACACTAGCAATAAGATTGTGAAATGTTACCCTTCCACCTAACTTCAGTTGAATTTCCTTATCAAGAAAGGACAAGAAAAAATTCACAGGATGAAGCAAGATCGATAAAACAACCACCAACCCCAAAAGTTGGCTTGGAAATTGCCTCTAATTCCAATTCACACAAATCTTGATTTTCCAAGAATAAGTTAGCTTGACCATGTAAGATAACCTGGTGCAACTAATTTTCTTTATAATTTAGTGAGTTAAAACCTAAGCATCAACATGTTGGAAACTTCAGTATCGAAGACCACCCCCCTACACATCACCGATTTGAGCGAAGATGATCAACAACTGACAAAAAACCACACCACATTCATCATCCAAAACAAAAGCTTAAGTTTAATCTCTAACGCGACCACTTCTCCATATGAGCGACGAATGGGCCACAGGGGACAACCTCGAGAGCAATAGTATCCCAGCAACTACTATATTGTGTTCAGAAGCCTTTTGCTATTTTATGGCCAAATGGTTCTTTTGTGTTTTGGGGGAAAAAGAACATAATAACACTCTAGACTCGAACAATTAGCTAGAGAATCTGACTTTGTCTCTTTCTTTCTGTTATAAAGACCTACATGGTGTCATAACCAACCTTACTCTTTTCTTTTTCCGAACTACAATACCCTCTAGGCCTCTACCTTAATCTTCATACCTCTCTCTATTTCCTTTTCATTGGGAGAGAATTCATATCCACTCAAAACTCTTCCCGTGAAAACTCTTCCCTTTACTTTTAGTCCTACTATAGTAAAGAAGAAACCCACATATTAGTCGATTCAGCTGAAGCTGGACGTCCATCCACCTTCTTGTGTGGCTTAGTGTCACATAGTTGAAGATTTATTGGTCGGACATAATGAAATAAATCTGGCAAAGGTATAGAAGAAAGCGGTGGGTTTGTACAAATAAAAAGGTATAATTTTCCTTATAATTTTTTTGAATCTTTAAATTTAAAGTGTTATAGCACTTACAAAATATAATTCCAAAACATATAAATGGTATACCTTATGTACCATAATTTGTGCGTAAATTTAAAATTTTATGTTTTTAGTGTGTATATCCACTACAACAATGTTCATCAATGAAGACAACTTGTATAAGATCAACGTAGACAACCTAAAATTTGTCTCGCTTCCCGTACAGTAGCATAATTTTATTTAGTGTATGTATCACATATTTTTAAAAGGTATATCCTATTCACTTCTAAACTCAAATCTTATTTAATACTAAAATATATGTAATTGAACTATAAAATGAACCTTTTTTGTTGCGGGATAAATGTCAATAGAGCGTTAATGTTATAACCCAAAGTCTGATGTCAGAATTTTCTTTGCTTTATATTTCGTTGCGAGTTGATTAAGTGAATTTCTTAATCCTTCAGGACATGGAGGTCCTTTTTAGTCAAGCTGGGACGAGGAGGTCTTTTTTCCCCTCTTATTTGAATTCCTGGTAAGGGTTAATAATAAGAATTTAACTACTTCCTTTAATTCCCCACATTCTTAAACACGTTCTTTCCCACAATCAGAATCCTCATCTGACAGTTTCTCGCGACACTCCCCTTCTCTCCCTCTGCTCAACATTCTTCCCTTCTCCTTCTCGTTCTGTTAATCTTGGCTGCTGCTGTGGAATATTGATGTTCGGTTGTGATTCTCTCTGTTGCACTCCGGTTCAGATTAAGGTAACTACGTCGGTTCGTTCTTCTGCGATTCTGGAATTTGGGATGTTCCCCTTGTCTTAATTCTTCTTCTGTAATCTGATTTAGGAATCAGATTTTGTCCGTTCCCTTGTCGAATTCTGCTTCGGTTGGCGTTCTCTGCGATTTCGTGGTTGAATTCAGGTAAGGATTGAGAATTCGTTGTCTTGGCAGCTTCTGATTTTGAGAGTTCGAAGTTCTGATTTTGGTCTGTTCTACATTTACGATTTGCTCAGTGTTTTGGAAGGGCATTTCCGGTTTGCGTTACGGTGATTGCTTTGGTTTGGGCTCTGCTGTTCAGATTGGGATTTCGTCTCTGTTAATTCGAGGTAGGTGGCTTTTGGATTCGGCTAGTGTGTTCAGCCTTGGGGAGTTTCAATTCTGGGATTTAATTGCGATCGGTATCTGCTTTGTGTTGTGAATCTGCCTGATTAAACTGCTGTTTAAATGTGTACAAACCCCCAAGGTTGTTTTCTACAAATTGCTTCAGATTTGAGTGTGTTTAAGCCTCTAGTTTGTGTGCAATTCGTTTATGAAAACTGCACTTTTTGACATGTTCGAACGTCTGTCCGAGGTTTGATGTTCGGACAGACCCTGTTTGCGTTCTGTTTTCTGAGTTTTAAACCATGTCCGAACTTCCATCCGAGCTTTGATGTTCGGACGGGGTGCGAGGACGAGCCCGACTTACAAGTCTCGAATGGTGTCCGAACTTGTAAGTCCGGACATAAGTTCGGACACCCTCGGTTGCTTCTTCTGATTTTAGTTCGACATGCGTCCGAACTTTGACGTCCAGACACATGTTCGGACATTACGCGTATCTGATTTCCGAAAGCGTCTGAACATCCGTCCGAGCTTTGATGTTCGGACTCCCTTCTGTCTCTGCCTCTGTTTTAAGTTCGACCTGTGTCCGAACTTCGACATTCAGACACATGTTCGGACATTCGTCTGATTTTGGCCTTTGAGTTTCGACTTACGTCCGAACGTTGATGTCTGGACACAAGTTCGGACATGGCACTGTTTTTGCCCTAACTTGCTCGTTTGAGCTCCGTTTTGACTTCCGTTTGCGGGGTTGGATTCCCCTTCTGATTTCCAAGCTATCTATATGCTTTGTGGTGCCATTGATGCACATATGCTTAACTGTATTTAAGCTTCTGTTTTGGGACCTAGTTATCTCTGTATCTAAACCGTGGATGGCTGGTCTAGCTATCTCGTAGCGCACTGCGTAGGACGTCCTTTTGTTTCACGGGTGGTATTCCTATTCTGTTCACATCACAGGTTTCCACCTGTTCTGCTCACGAGTGATGTTTCCTCGTTCTGTTCACGGATTGTATCCGTTCTGTCTGTATGCTTTGATTGACTAGTGTCCCACTCTATTTCTGACTCCGTTTGTTTGACTCTGTTTAGTCCTACTGTGGTTGGACTTCTGCTTCTTATTTCTGTTATTGAAATGTGGCTATCTTTCCGCCTTCTCTGATTTGTCAACATTTTATTAAATGTTTTGAGCATGCTGGTTGATGATGTTGGTCATCTACTGGGCATAGTTGGATGCTCATTCCCCTACTCTTACTAAAATTGCATATTGATCAGCGAGGATCACTTGTTCAGCTTCTGGAGTTTTGTTTCTGTTTACTCATGTTTGAGACATTCTGACTTAGCCTTTGTAGCCTACGGGCCTGAGTAGTATTTGACATTACTCTTGACTTCTGCTTTGACAGTTACTTTGTATTTTAGCTTAAGAATACTTTGTTACATTGTTATACTTATTTATACAAGTATTTCGTTTTGGACCTTTATTCTGGTTATTCGCGTGCGATAGTTAGAGCCTTGTGTTATTAAGTAATAATACGCGGCGTGTAATACCCATAACTCTTAGGCCAGTGTTTGAGGGTGTTACAATTAACACCATTTATAGATACACTTTACAAATGAAAACTCACTTTCTAAAACACTAGGGGATGTTCCTCTTTGCCGCATTTTGTTTCATCTTCCCAGTTAACCCATGGTTAACTAATAGCCTAGTTGAAATACCCCAAACCTTAATAAGTTGTTTAAACAGTAAATAATAAATTGTTAAGACTAAAAAGAGTCTCCGAAACATTGGTAAACAATTTAATAAATAGTAAACACAATTAATTGCCTAAAAGGCAATATGGACAAAGTATGCTCTAAGCTTGGGATAGTTTTGATTAAGGCTTGATGAACTTACCAAGACCTTACTTGTATATTAATGAGCCTATTAAACCAATTATCAAAGAAAACCGAGCTTGGAAACAAGTTAAAACACAAAATGTGCTTTAAGGAGCCTTAAAGCACATTTTTGAAAAAATTGTCTTGTAAATGAGTTTTGAATGGCTAAATGTCCATCAATACTCTTTAATTAATATGTGTACTATTTTGTATCACATTTGGAAGTTTAAATCAATGGGAAATCAAAATTTCACTTCTATGCCTTGTTATTATGAATAGTGACTTTTATAAGCTAGTTTGTAACATATGTCATATTAAGTAATTAAATGAGTTAACAAAGACCACAATACCCCTAAGTATTATATGGGGGCCGGTTTTTGTAAGGTGAGTCACCACCACCTGCAATCAAATAAGTGAAGGAAGACATAAAGTAAATAAGTAATATAGCTAAGTTACTATTTGCTTTATGTAAACAATTAATATCTTCAAAGGCATTTGCAATCAGTGAATTCTCTTCATTCCTTCATTTCCTTTTGCTGTCTCACGTAGCCATCCCCTTCCCTGCTCTCTTTCACGATCGACCAGCACCAGCACCATATGCCATCTTCAAATCCATGTAACTCCTAGCTCACTTACCCAAATCGAAAACTAAGACCACCGATCTCTTAGTTTCATCAAGCTCTTCGACTTAATCCTTTCAAATCTTCAAGAGCTCCATTTTGGTGCCAAGAGGAATCTCCATGGAAGGAGCTTGAGCTCATCTTTTCACGTATAATTGTTCTCCTTTGCTTCAAGGTAAGGAAACTCAAAGAAAAATGGTGTTTCCTCCATGTTATGTGCTGTTCGAAAATTTGCCTTAAATGGAGTCCTTACGTTGCTTTGTTCTAGCTTCATTCCAACCTTTCAAGGACTGGGTGGAGTCCTCTCTTGACATGTTTCCAACTCTCTTCAAGTTCTAAGTTGACAAGCAAGCAAATATCCTTACAGATTTCTGAAACAAGAAAGAAGTTTTGAGGAAAGGAGGTAATTATGCTAACCAAAAGTAGCTTGAAATTCCTTTGGAAAATGAACATATATTGTCTACTGAAACTACCTAAAGAGCCAATGGTCAATGACTTAGAAAAATGTTCCCAAAGAGACTAGTAAAAGACATATGTACTGCTGTGTGTATTTGCAGGTGAAAGGCAAATATATTGTGGGAAATTCAGTGTTTAAGATTTAAGCATGTTAAGAGCCTAAGTGCTATGCAATTTAAATGTGCACTATGTTGTTATGTGGTGTATATTTGGTGAAGTTTTGAGTATAAGAGTGTACTGGGAAGTTTTACTTATGATGGGTGTAAAGAACTTACGCAGCAGGACCTGAAAAAAAAATGCAGTACGTCAATTCTGTAGCTTTGGTCCGGGACTTAGGATTTGGATAACATCCCGGACCATATATCAAAAAGGGGCCGAGAATTTTAACATAGTCTTGGTCCGGGACTTAAGCCTTGTATGAAGTCCCGGACCACCCCCTTGTATATCCCCGTGAGTTTTTGCTTGAATTGGTCCGGGACCTAGGACTTGTATGAAGTCCCGGACCACCCCATTGAAACAGCCCGAGAGTTTTGTTAAGTATAGGTCCGGGACCTTAGTTGGGGACCAAGTCCCGGACCATTTCTAAAGGTTAGTTTAAGGTTAGTTAATGATGTCTAATGAAGGGGATAGTTAGTGGTGATGTTATGAAGTTATGTAGGACGTGTTAGGTGTATTATAAAGACAACCAAGTGGCTGAAAAGTTGTAGTAAAATGTGAAAGTGAAACAAGTTAAAAATGTCAAGTTATTTAACTAGTTAACGAGGGTAAGTTTTGAGCATTAGACTTTAAACAAACATGTTACCCCGATGTTAATAAAAGTACATGTGATGTTGTCAGTTGTTCGAGAATTGCTCGAGGAACATAAATGGACATGATAAAGTGGACTCCGGTGACAGGTATGGTTTTCTTGCAACCTGTGTCCTACCGGATTACACCGGCTTGTATGCCAATGTGTTTTTCTGTATGTTTGCCACGTTGTAAGATAAAACATGTAATGAGTTTACAGTAATTCATATATGTGGCGTGTTTAGTTCCGATACCATCTAACCTCGAAAGTGTTAAACCTTAGCTAACTGAGTCTAGGATCACATGAGAGTTTGGTATTCGGATTAAACGACCCGAACCGTGGGGCGTTCTAACCACGGCTATGAGTGAGTTAAATGTGTGGTATGTGTATGTGAATGTAGGGATCTTCCTTGTATGTTAACCCAATGTAATACTGTATGGTGTGTAGGTACGATAGACTCCGTAGTGGAGTTCTAACGAAAAATTAAAAGTAAGTATGTACTAACAGTAGTGAGGAATCCGGTTTGGCCGGTCGCCGTTGTTTGGGAGTGGGTATCCTTTTTAGCTTTACCCTTCTCTCTGTTATGGTTGTTTCCCTCACGGGTTATGATCTCCCATTAGCTTATCCCACAAGCTTAGCTATTCTGACTTACGATCGGTTTAGGGGAACATGTGTTTGTGTGGTGAGTTCGGGTCACTAAATCCGATCCATCTTTAGGTAAGTTACTCGTCCGACTATTAGGGCGGTAATGAGTTTTGTTATAACGAGCTTAACGTGGGGGTGACATCATTCTCTAGGCTCACCAGTGTATTAACTATGTTTGGGCCGGTTCCTAAGAGATCCGTACCCGTTATGTATGTGTTATGTGTATGTTGCAAAGTTATTGTGATGTGCTGTTATATGTTGCTTAGAAGTGAAATATGAGGATCATGGATATGGTTCCTAGTATGTAAAAGGGACGTTTGTGGAAACCCGATAGTGGGTAAATGTCGTCTGTTAAGGTAATAGCTCCGTTAGAGGAGAAATACTATAGGGTTGAAGAACTCAAAGAGTGATTGGTTAAGTATAAGTGAGTTGTATATGTTAAGCCCATTGGGGTGAAATGTATCGTGTTGTGAGTTAATGTTTCACATGCTTGGTTTAAATGTAATCAACTGCATGCTAAGACGACAAATAGTTGTGCGTGGCCCGGTAGCATGTGGGCTGCGGGATTACCATACCAGCAAAGGTGCTGAGCCCCTGGGGGGCCACCCTTTCTTTCCTTTTCTATTTCAGGTACAAGGAGCTGGAGCCGTTCGAGAGTAGGACGGGGTAGTTGTTGCGTACGGGTAATTGATGTAATCACTTGTAACCTGTAGGTGTAGTAAGACCGAAATTGTTCTCGGCACTAGTTGTAAATACTCGGTACAGTTGGAAGGTATTTGTATAATGAATGTTGGTGTTGATAAAGGGGACTGTAATGTGTAGTTGCTCGGGGATCTAGTCCATCAGACGATACAGTTGTGTAAATGTTAGCCTTGTTAGCCACGTGGTGGTTAACGGCGTGTAACACCGATGAGTTAAGTTATGTGATGATGTGTATTTTCCGCTGCAGTTTAATGTTAAGTATGTTGTTGTATGTTGGGGTGTTACACTAGTAACAAGTGTATTCTGGTGAAGAAGTTCAACCAATAATAAAGTGACATCTGTAGAATAAAGCTAGCTGAATGTCCAATATCCGTTATCGAATGGGCCCTAAAGGTTGGGGTGTTTGCAGGAGCAGCTCTAAAGGGGTTTACTATGTTCCACTAAACATGGCCCCCAAATTTT
Organism: Limonium bicolor; assembly: GCA_023374045.1. Classification (NCBI taxonomy): domain Eukaryota; kingdom Viridiplantae; phylum Streptophyta; class Magnoliopsida; order Caryophyllales; family Plumbaginaceae; genus Limonium; species Limonium bicolor. The sequence goes on from CM041778.1 coordinate 366,098,613, forward strand.
TAGGGACCTAAAATTTGGGTTTTTTTGAAAAAAAAAATTAGAAAGAAAAAATTTGTACAATCAAACAAATAACAAGTTGATTGAAGTTAAAATATTAAGTTTTTAGAAGTCAGATAAATAAAGTAATAAGTGAAGATGTTTGGTATTTCGGTACTCACTGACATCCCTTCAACTTCTCACTTCTCTATTCACTTCTTTATTCTATTAAGGGGGCGTTTGTTTTAGGGAAATCAAAAAAGGGAAAGGGAATGGGATTACCCCAAAAACCCTCTATCTTGATTCCTCACCCCTACTAGGAAATGAGATTCCCTTTCTCCAGTACACGTTGACTGATGACATATGACTATTGACCGATGACAAATGACTAGTGACGGTGATCGGTGAATGTTGACTGGCAAATAATGACCATTGACCGGCAGCCGGCAACTGTTGACCATTGACCCACGGCCATTGACCGGTAATTTATTTCATTTCCCCACTGAAACAAACAACCGGGAAAATCAAAGGGATTCTTTTCCATTCCTCTCCATTCCTTTTTCCTAATTCCATTCCGTTTCCCCCGCTTGAAACAAACACCCCTAACTATTATCAACATTTTTTTCTCTACTTCTCTCTCCCTGGATGTCTGGTCTTCTACTCTTCTCACACTATTTGCACTGCCTGCTGCTGTCTCACATACAACATACTCCATTTGATTTTCATTTTGTTAATCACCCCTCCCTACTGCTGTCTCGAACTTCATTTTCGATTGAAAAAAAAAAGAAATCGCCTAATGTTGCAGCGCTGCTATCCCACATAAAGCATATCCAGTTATTCACATTCACGTGAGCCGAGACGTGATGTTACATGACTCTTCAAGAGGACACGAATCCAAGGGAAGCTATGGAGTTCCTTCATAGTCAGTGGCCAAATCTTTCAGTACTACTAGCTTTCTCAAGGAGAAAATTCCTCATGCTTTTCAATTCGAATCGTGAAGCTAAGGATGCCATTAACCGGGCATAATCTTTAGACAAGGACTCTGGTGGGATAGAAGTGCGGCATTGGGCATGGGAGGACCAAGTGGAGAAGCGAAAGACGTGGATTGTTATACGTGGAATTCCTCTTCATGCTTGGAACAAGGTTAGTGCATAAAATTGCTCAAACAGTAGGAGATGTCATTAAGATAGAAGAGGAAGATAACCAGTTTATGGAGAATGCCGAAATTTGGGTCCATATAGAAACTTCAACGCTACAAATGATAAACAGGAAAATAACAGTAAAAGTCGAGGGTCATGATTTTCCCGTGTCCATAGTTGAAACGGGTGACGTGGGGATCATCACAATACTACAGACCCCATAGAGAGTATTGTACAATTTCCGCAGGATGAGGATGCCAATTCCAGCGTCAACGCATTGTTGTTAATGTTGACTATTCGTAGAATATGAAAGGGGGAGATGCTGGATGTTTAGCCGCTGCTTGTAATATTCCTGATGATAAGGGGAGCCAGTCCCAAGACAAGTCAGATAATGGTAGCCCGACAACTTCTGTAGCGCTGCAATGTATGCGCTGCTCCAGTTCTGCTGCCAATGCGACACATCCCCATGCGCACAATCCGAATGAAATAGTGGAGGATGACAAAATCCTGCAACCGGCGAGCGCGATTTCTAAAGATGTTGTTAACCCTGAGTTAGGTCTGACAGAAGTGCAAGAAACGGGAAAGTCAAGTCCCGAGAATCTTGCAGAGACATTTATCACAGTGGGCCCGGGGTTGGCTATCTCGAATTTGAGTAGAAAGTTATTAAGGAGACACCATAAGGTAATTTCCAGCAGACGCCTATCTTACCTGAAAGTAGAGGTGATCATTCGGGCGGCGGGCCGGGTTCGGGCCGGGCCAGAGGAAAATTTTAGGTCCGTCGGGCCTATTTTCAAAAACCAAGCCCGGTTTTTTACATGTTCGGGTCGGGCCGGGCTAGGCCCGGTTTTTTCCAGACTTTGCCAAAGCCCGGCCCGCCCGGCCCGGTTTTTTAATTTTTTTAATATAAAGTAATAAAAAAAATTTAAAATTAATATATTTTAATATATTAATATATAACTTATTTAAAATTAATATATTATATATATAACTTATTTAAAATTTATATATTATATATATTTTTTGTATATATTATAAAATTAAATATGTTATATTACATTTTAAAATATATATAAATAATATAAAATCGGGCCGGGCCGAGCTTGCCCACGGCTCAAAAAATGTGTCGCGGCCCGGCCCGGTTTTTTTTCGGGCCTAATTTTATGTCCAGGCCCGCCCGGAAGTCCTATCGGGTTCGGGCTCGTCGGGCTTTTTACGGGTCGGGTCGGACCGGCTGCCGGGCCGGGTCGGACCGGTGCCGCCGGACACATTATGATCAGCTCTACCTGAAAGCAGCGATTACGAAGTGGACAAATTTAATGAGAAATCAGGGGGCCCAAGTCCCGAAATTCAGAGGCATATTATGGTAGGTTTCTCTTCCCAGGAACTTATTACGCTGAATTTAGATGAAACAAAGGAGACGGGGCTTGGCCCAAGTCCCAAAAATCAGAAGCTAGGGGATTTGAAGGAGCATTGTCCAGAAGAGACAATTTTGGAGGAGACCTCCGGGAGTGAGGGAGAGAAACAGTCACCTTCTCCAGATCAAATTATTTCGAGAGGTGCAGAGAGTGGTGGGACCCCTTTAGAGAATTTATCAGTAGATAAGGAAGGGTAGACCTAGTTGTTGAATTATTTCACAATACCCCACCAAAGCCAAGGAATACTATTCCAGCAAGGAATGAAACAGGTAAAATCATCAATCCAGATGCAGAAGCAGTTGAGTGCATCGACTTATTAAGGTAGTTAGGTTGCCACGTGCCGAATCCAACCCAGACCAAAGCAAATATTCTCATCCAAATCTATAAACAACTGTGAAATTAAGGGGCCTAAATGGTGGGTCTTTGTTATTCGGGATAAGGTAGAGCTAGGGATTCGATTTTGTGATGGGAGCTAGTGGGTTTATGAATAGTGCCAAGGTACGAAAAATAGGATTTCTAAGTCTGATGTTGGTTATGTTTGTCACTTGGGTTCCAAGGGGAGTTAGGTGGTGCTTCTCAAAGATGGCCCCTTTATTTTGCCGGGTTCTTGTTACGTGCTTAGCCTTTTCAGATTTGAGTGTAGGTTGTCACTTAGTTTGGCTGGTGTTTGTCCGTAGAGTCTCGTTATATCCCCCTAGGTTGAAGGTTTGTATGTTTATATTTGGATACATTGGGTACTCTTTTTCCTTCCTTAGTTTTTTCCCACTCGGTTTTGCTTAGGGTGGTTTTAATGAGGACCAATCTTTTTCCTTGCACCTAGTCTTCCAGGCAATGTTTATTAATAAAATGCCTTTAAGTCCAAATTATCAATAAAAAAGTGGTAATGAAAAACATCATCAGTTCATCTTCATCCTTTCATATATACATACATACTAAACTCGTAGATATTTCATGTTTGTTGACCTGTCTGTTGCTTTGTTACTTGTTGTGCAGTGCAACAAGGAGATTGGGCGGTGGCACACGGCTGCGGTGAGACTACGATGACACTATTATGCATATATACATACTAAATCTTCAACGTTTGATTAAAAAATCTCATGTTCTATTATTCCAACTTCTTAATTTCTTGTAGGCTATATTGTTGTCATTCACTAAGGTTATTTTAGTATGTGATCTAGGATTAGAAAAAATGATTCTAGACATGAAAAACACAAGAAAAAAAAAGAAATTTGAGAAGTTATGTTTGTCTCAACAAGGAGGTCTCAGTAAATTTATTGTGCGTGATAGGAAAGAAATGATGTCAAACATGCTATTATTGATGAAGTAGTGCCGCTAGATAATAAAAATATATCTGAGGATGATGTGGAAGTGGAGCCTATTGTCAATGATGTTGAGAAAGATAATGTTGATTTAATCAATTCAAAAACTGATGATGTTAATAAGGATACCGAAGGTACTAAAAATATTGTTGATGACACAAAATTATAGTCATTAGAAACTCTTTTGCTACATATATATGATCCAAGTATATGAGATTCTCTTGATTCTAAAATGATTGATGTTTTAGTGGCTAAGAGTCCTAAAAGAGATTTGCCAATTGCGAATGGTCCTAAAGATAAGTTTTCCAAAAAAATTCTTCGAGCTTTTATACTAGAGTTTTACCAAATGGGGAAAGAGTGATAGAGATTATCTTGTGAACTAGAAAGAGGTTGACAAATTGTTTTGTTTTTGCTGTAAATTGTTTAAAAATAACTTGGAAAAGGTCAACTAGTAAGTGAGGGCTTTAGAGATTGGGCACATACTAGCAGTAGGCTCAAAGAGCATGAGACAAGTGTGGAACATCTAAGAAATATGGCATCTTGGTATGAGTTGCGTTTAAGGCTCATGACTCATCAAACAATTGATAAAGCAGCTTAAGCACAGTTGGAGAAAGAAAGAGATCATTGGAAAAAATGTGGTTTAGAATAGTTTCAGTTGTGAAATTTCTTGGTAAGCATAATATTGCTTTTCGTGGTAAGAAAGAAAAGTTGCACTGATCCAGTTGTTCAAGAGCATGTTAAGCGCATTACAAGTGATGATCTTCATGTTTATTATTTAGGTCATAACACCCCAAATGAGTTGATACTTTTGCTTGTTTCTACAATAAAATCGGAGATCATTAAGAAAATTAAGCAAGCAAAGTACTTCTCTATGCTTCTTGATTGTACTCCTAATTCAGTCACCAAGGAGAAAATGTCATTGATTATTTGATATGTTTCAATTTCGTCTAGTGTTATTCATATTGAGAAGTCTTTTTAGAATTTTTAAGTGTGAATGATATTAGGGGTCATGGGCTTTTTGATGTTTTGCTTGCTGAAATGAAGTCTCTTGATCTCGAATGGACAATATTAGAGGTCAAGGTTATGATAATGGATCAAATATGAAAGGAAAACATTGAGGAGTGCAAAAAAAACTTTTATATTTAAATCCTAGAGATTTTTTATACTGCTTGTGACTGACCTGTTAGTATGTGATATGGCTAACACTAGGTGAAAAAGCTATAGACTTTTTTGGGATCATACAATGAATGTACATAATTTTTGCATGTTCTACAAAGAGATGATGGATTTCGAAAGACAATGTAAAAGGACTAACTCTAAAATCATTGTCATCTACTCGTTGGGAAAGTCGTGTTGATAGTGTTAAAGCTATAAGATTTCAAATAGTGGAAATATGTGAAGCTTTACTTCAAGTTGCAGAGTTTGACAATGACTCTAAAATAAGAAGTGAGGCTAAATCGTTAGCAGCAAATGAGCTTGGTGATTATAAATTTATAATTGCAATAGTTATTTGGTATGATATATTGTCTATAGTTAATTTGGTTAGAAAGCATCTACAATCAAGGGATATGCTTATTGATGTAGCTATTGAGGAAGTGAAACGTTCATTCTTTGAGAAGTATAGAGATACGGGCTATTGTAGTGGTGTGGACATTGCTAAAGAAATTTCTCTTGAAATGAATGTTGATCTTGTGTTTCCTATGAGGCATGAGATTCGTAAACAACACTTTGATGAGAATTCAAATGATATGCATGTACTATCTTTTGAGGAATCGTTTCGAGTAAATTATTTCTTATACATTGTTGATCAAGCAACTGTTTCCCTTTAACAAAAGGTTTGAACAATACAAAGAATATGAAAATATTTTTGTTTTTTATTTACACCACAAAAGCGACATCCTTTGGATGATATGAGTCTAAGTTCTTGTTGTACTCATCTTGAAAATGCTCTTAAAATTTTTGGACCATCTGATGTTGATGGACATTATTTGACAGTGGAGCTTAAGTTGCTTAGTGAATTATTGTCTAGTGAAAAATGGAGCCTATTGGTATTTTGAAGCTTTTGAAGCAGTTAGGTTATTTTCCTAACGTAATTATTGCCTACAGAAGTTTTTTGACTATTCCGGTAAATACATCTAAGTGACGTGTTACACGTGGCGAAGGGTTATTCACGATTGCAACTACCGCAAGACCAAATGTTTCACCATATTCTCCATGAACTCCATATAGGAATCCTCGTCTTCAAGTATACCTCTTTCTTGTCCACCCACATTGTCCATGCTATTTGAACATAATATGAAATAGTTTATTTTATTCGAAACATGGTATCATAAGCATGATATTTGTAACACCCTGGATTTTGCCTTAAAACATAGGTTATTAAATTACAAAACTAACGACGCAAACAGCTTCGAAAACGGACTCCAAACGAGTCTTAAAAATGCAAATAAAGCTTGGTCCGAACTTGTGTCCGGACATGGAAGGTTTGGTCACAAGCCGAGAAAACTAAACCGCGGAAATCCAATAGTCCGAACTTGTGTCCGGACTTTGAAGTTCGGACACAAGGCGAGTCAAAAGTTTGAAAATCCTTTACGCGCGTCCGAACGTTGGTCCGAGTTTGCAAGTTCGGACACAAGTCGAGACTTGCAAGTCGATCCCGCCCTCGCATGCTGTCCGAACGTTGATGTTCGGACAGTAGTTCGGACACGACAAAACAGAGAAAAATCACTTGAACTCTCGGGGCCTATCCGAACATGGATGTCCGGACGGACGTTTGGACAGGTACTGAAATGCACTTTAAAGTGCCGAAACAGAGTAGAACCAACAAACAATCTAACACAAAAAGGTTATAAATGACAGAAACTCATTTCAACTAGTTTATTCCAAAATTCAAGGTTAACAACTCACTGTAACAATGCTTAATCATAACCACAATCTCCAGAAGAGCTAAACGAAATTAATCCATCTGAAAAGTTAACAAAAGTAGCGGAATTGCAAAATCCAAATGGGCGTTACCGCCACACTCTAACAAAGAGTGCTCAGGCTCTAAACCACCAATCCAAAAGACCCAAAACATTTTCAAGTTGCAAAACAATATAATCCCGAAACACAACTCAACTCAAAAACATACGAAGAGTTTATCCAGTCATCCTAAGCTATGTGATAGCGTGTCCCAATCCCCAACTCAGCCATGAGTACCTGCGAGCATAAAACAACAATAGAAAACGCGAAGGGATTGCACAAATCAGTGAAACTGAGTAAACATTGCCTCAACTTGTAAACTACATTTTGAAACTAATTTTACATTTGCAAAACATCAACTCACACCATAACGTTAACTAATTTCACCAACTCCAAATCACCATTAGCAAAACATTTCGGGGAAGAACTTTCAAAGAATCAGATTAATTGGTATACACGGACGACACCCAATTAGGGGTCGCAACAAATAGAATCCCACCTCACTCTACGTCCTTAAGTGTGCACACCCCCCAGAAGGTAACTTATGACCCAAAGGAGTAGATCATTAGAGCTTAACTGCAAGTAATGTCTGCAGGCAAAAATAATAAGAATATCCATGGGGTACATAGTACCAATAGTTCCACGGAGCGCCAATAAGGCACCAACAATATACACGGAGCACCAAGAGGTACCAACAATCCCAATAACCAATTCAAAGAAAGTCTCCCAAAACATTTATTCAAACCCTTTTTCAAAACATCTCACCAGAGTACACAAGAGAAATAATTCCCGAACTTCCACAATATCAGAAACCACAGTAATTCCAATCCATCGATATTTCACAAAACACAGAGGTAGAGAATGTTAAGCACAACATTTACCTGGATACACTCACAGCCACATAATCACTCAGCAAGATCAGTAGTAGCGTCCGTCAGGGAATTCGGTGTCTAGAATTGTAAGTAGAAGCATAATCAGAAACTACTCGAATACTAACGAATTAATTATCGAACCTTACCAATTGATTCCCCTTACCCTTCTACCTGATCCGGCACCAGAGGAGCAGCCTAACGGCGATGGGAAAACAAGGGCGTGAATTTAAGAGAGGTTTAGAGCTTGAGGAAAGAAAGGAGCGTGATAGTAGTGCGTTGAAGGAGATGCCGATCGCGATACTGATCGTGCAGTTAAATAGGGAATAAATAGAATAATAAGGATAGTTTATAATAATTAATTTAATAAGTAAAGCTAGTGATCAGCATCCAAAATAATTTTGAAGATGAATTAATAATTACTACAACAATAACAACTTGAAAGTTGAGTAATTGAGAAACGTTAAAATGTTGGAAGGGTCTAGATTCCTGAGTTAGAAATAAGTAGATATTATTAGTTAAAGTAAAAATAGGAGAAAGGCTAGCTGGTTGTTAGTAAAGGATGAGAAAGATTGTTTAAAATATAAATAAATAAATAGAAGCTGAATAAATAGTTAGGAGATAGTTGAGAGCCAGGATAACGGAGAGTGCATTTATTGTTTAATATAATTTAGGAAGAGGAAGATATTTTAGGAAGAAGTAAAATTTAACTTGTATTCTTGGTTGTAACAAATAACAGCGAAAACGATACTACTAATGCTTATTAATTATTGGTAGCAAAATCTGATTTGACTCTCAAAACCAGGAGTATACTCATATAATGTCGGTGGAAATAAAGGAGTTTAAGTTGTTGTAATTGTTTTGAGAATAAGATGAATATATATATATATAGCTCCTCTGGGCCTCCATCAATATCATTCCCGACTATCTATATTATAGAGTCACGTTCACCCCCACTATGTGTTAATTTAATCCTATGCCACAATTTACGGGTATTTCATCTCATCCCCCTTAAAAGAAAGCTTCGCCCTCGAAGCTAAGCCTAAATGATACTCTAACTAGTAGGCTGATTCTACATGCTGAGTTCAACTGGACTTGACATAGGTCTTAAACTGTTACCTGCTCGAAAAGCTGAGGATACTTCTCCTTCATCTCCTCTTCGACCTCCCACATTGCTTCCTCAGTCCCATGATTCGACCACAACACCTTGACCATTCGGGTGGACTTCGATCGGGTCTCTCTAGTCTTGGTGTCCAATACTTTAATGGGGTACTCCTTGTACGACAGGTTCTGCTCCAATTCCAGCACCTCAGGCTGTAGAACGTGGGACAGGTCGGGGACATAACGCTTCAACTGAGAGACATGGAAAACATTATGGACTCTCTCCAATTCACCAAGTAGTGCCAACCTGTAGGCCACCTCCCCAATTCTTTCTAGGACCTCATAATGACCCACGAATTTGGGGCTCAATTTCCCCTTCTTCCCGAACCTGGTTACCCCTCTCACAGGAGACACCTTCAGGAAGACTCTATCTCCAACCTCGAATTCAACCGGTCTCCTCTTTAAGTCTACGTAGGACTTCTGCCTGTCCTGGGCTGCTTTCATTCGGCCCTAGATGATTCGAACTTGCTCCATTGTCTCTTCTATTAGCTGGGGTCCCAATATCACTGTCTCGCTGATGTCACTCCAACATAAAGGGGTTCTGCATTTCCTCCCATATAAAGCCTCGTAGGGAGCCATCTTAATGCTGGCATGGTAGCTGTTATTATATGAGAACTCCACCAGATGAAGTTTGTCTGCCCAAGTTCCCTGGAAGTCCATAACGCATGCCCGAAGCATGTCTTCTAAGGTCTGGATATTCCTCTCTGTCTGACCATCCATAGCTCGGTGAAAAGCAGTGCTCAACTTCAACTTAGTACCCATGGCCTTCTGAAACTGCTGCCAGAAATGAGCTAAGAATCTCGAGTCTCGATCAGATACTATCGTCTGTGGCACGCCATGGTATCTGACCACATACTTAATATATGCATCCACTAGCTGACTCATAGACCAAGTGCACTTCATAGGTATGAATCGAGCAGACTTGGTGAGTCAATCCACGATCACCCATATCTGGTTGACTCCACCCTTCGCCGGTGGTAGCCTAACCACAAAATCCATAGAAATAGAGTCTCACTTCCACTTGGGTACCTCCAAAGGCTGCAACAATCCTCCCATCCTCTTATGTTCGAACTTCACCTTCTGGCAAGTGAGGCATCTAGACACGAACTCTGCTACCTCCCGCTTCATTTTCGGCCACCAGAACAACTTCTTCAAGTCCTTATACAGCTTGTCTCCACCTGGGTGGACTGAATACGGAGTATTATGAGCCTCCTTCATCAGTCTCTCCTTCACATCCGTACAACCCTGAGGAACGCACCAACGGCCTCTGAATCTAAGACTGTCGTCAACGTGGATTTCGAACCCTTCTGCCTTACCCTCCTTCAGCTTCTCTCTGACTCGCTCCAACTTAACATCGCCAGGCTTCCCTTTGAGTATCTCTCCATAAATGTCGGAGGAGATACTCATCTAAAACAGTCTCACCTCTCGCTCCACGCCTCCAGGCTCCATCACCTCCAAGTCCAATCTCTGGAAGTCACGAACCAGTTCATCTGGAAGGACCCACATGGAGTTCACCGAATGACTCTTCTTCCTGCTTAATGCATCTGCCACCAAGTTGGACTTCCCTTCGAGATATAAAATCTCCAGGTCATAATCCTTAATCAGCTCCAACCACCTCCTCTGCCTCATATTCAATTCCTTTTGGGTGAAAATGTATTTGAGGCTTTTGTGGTCGGTGTAGATCTTACACGAGACGCCATAGAGGTAGTGTCTCTAGATCTTGAGTGCAAAAACCACGGCTGCCAACTCCAAGTCATGGGTCGGATATCTGGTCTCATACTCTTTCAATTGTCTCGACGAATAGGCTATAACTTTCCCCTTCTGCATCAGGACACATCCTAGGCCATACTTGGAAGCGTCGCTGAATACTTCGAACCCATCTGTCCCTGAAGGCAAAGTTAGAACTGGGGTTGTGGTCAATCTCTCTTTCAGCATCTAGAATGCCTTCTCGCAGTCGTCATCCCACTGGAATTTGATCACCTTCTTCATAAGGTTGGTGAGAGGCCTCGCTATCTTCGAAAAGTCTTTCACGAAGTGTCTATAATACCCTGCCAAGCCCAGAAAGCTTCGCACTTTAGTCAAATTGTTGGGCCTTGGCCACTCCTTTACAGCTTGAATCTTCGACGGGTCTACTGAGATGCCTTCCCTGGTGATGACGTGGCCCAGAAATGTCACTCGGTCTAACCAGAAGTCACACTTGGATAGCTTCGCGTACAACTGCTGCTCTCTCAGTGTCTGCAATACTAATCTCAAGTGCTCCTCATGCCCCCGCTCGTCCTTGGAATATATAAGAATGTCATCTATGAAAACCACCACGAACCGATCCAAGTAAGGGTGGAAGATGCGGTTCATGAGGTCCATAAAGACAGCTGGGGCATTAGTCAGTCCAAAGGGCATCACCAGAACTCGAAGTGCCCATATCTGGTCCTGAAAGCTGTCTTCGGGATATCTCTCTCTGCCACTCTGAGCTGATGGTAACCCGACCTCAAATCAATCTTCGAGAAGATTCCCGCCCCTTGCAGCTGGTAAAAAAGGTCGTCTATCCTCGGTAAGGGGTATCTATTCTTCTCCGTGATCTGGTTCAGCTCCCTGTAGTCGATGCATAGCCTCATACTCCCGTCTTTCTTCTTCACGAATAGGACCGGGGCTCCCGAAGGCGATACACTCGGGCGAATGTATCCCTTATCCAAAAGATCCTCCAACTGGGTCTTCAATTCCTTCAACTCTGAGGGTGCCATCCGGTAAGGGGCTTTCGAGATTGGCGCTGAGCCTAGCACTAGGTCGATGCTGAATTCCACCTATCGGTCTGGCGGCATACCTGAAATCTTATCTGGGAACACATCTGGGAATTCGCTTACTACTCGGATCTCCTCCCTCTTATCTGACTCCCGGCTCAGGTCTTGGACGTAGCAAAGATATGCTTGTTGTCCCTTCTTTACTTGGGAGAGAATTGTCATTGCTGAGACAATCTTCACTCCGGGCTTCTCCTCCACATTCCTGTATGAGACTCTCCGTCCCGACGGTCCTCTGAGAATGATCTGCTGCTCACTACAGTCTATTCTTCCGTGTATTTGCTCAGCCAATCCATCCCCATGATTATGTCGAAGTCGGTCAAGGCAAATTGGATCAAGTCCACTACAGAATTTTCTCCTTTGATGTCTATACTCACGTCTTTCATCACATTCTTACAAGTAATTACCCTTCCTGATGGTATAGATACGGCTATAGGAGAAGTCTCACAAATCTTTATTCCCAATTTCCCCACTAGACTATCAGATATAAATGAATAAGTAGCCCCAGTATCAAAAAGAATACGCGCAGGAGTACCAAGAACAGTGAAGGTACCTGCCAGCACGTCTGCCTCGGCCTCAGCTTCGGCCCGACTCATCACATTGATCTTCCCTGGGGCTCGCTGCTGGTTGCCGCGGTACTCCCCTTGGCCTCTAGTACCACCATTTCCGCCTCTCCGCTACCACGCTGAGGAGCATCCCCGCGCTGATTCTGATTCGGACCCTTGCTCTGCTGGTCGGGCTGCCTGAAAGAACGGTCGCCGCTGTGACCTCTCTGCTAACCGCCACCCTGAGGGCTCTGGAAACACTCGAATAGTCGATGCCCCCGCCTTCCACAGTGAAAGCAGGTGACCAAGTTCCCCTCGCAATCCTTCCCTGGGTGATCTTTGTTGCACCTCTTACAGTAAAAGTACCTCTCCTGCCTGAGCTCTCCCCTCTGAGACTGGTGCTGGGACTAGTCACCTCGCCTCTAATCACCTCTCTGGTCTCCCCCATATCTCGGCCTCCCGTCTCTACAGTCCGAGTGAGGCTTCCACCTCTTCTCCGGCTGATGTCTGTGGGACTGGTCCACTCGTCCCCTGGGCTCATCTCCTCCCTCTATCTTCCTCTTATTGCCAGCCAGGACCTCTTTCCTCTTCTGCTGCACCCTGTACAGGTTAGCAGCCTTCCCGTACGTATTTTGGAGCGTCGGGATAGTCAGCATGCTTAGAGCCTCTTGCAAACTCCAGTTCAGCCCTCCCACAAATCTCTGCACCTTCGACGCCTCATCGGGGACCATCGTAGGCGCAAACCTAGCCAGCTCTAGGAACTTTGAATGGTACTCCTTGACGTTCAATGACAACTGCTTGAGTTCTGAGAACTCCAAGTATTTCTGCATCCTGACATGCTCTGGATAGAAGCGCCTCCTCATGGCTTCCTTTAGGCCATCCCAGCCGAAGTCAGGTCCAGCTAGTAGCACATCTCTATTGGCGGACCACCAGATGTATGCCTCACTCTTAAAGTAGTAGACCGTTGCATTCACCCTTGGATCAGCTGGGCAATTGACTGCTTCAAAAATCTTGTCAAACTCCCTAATCCAGTCCTCGAGTAGCACCGGGTCCTCCTCCCCCTTGAAGGTTGTGGGCTTCAGATGGGCAATCCTCTTAGTATAATCCTCCGGCACGTTATCTCTCTACGCCTGCCTCTGGACTATCTGTCGCAGGTTGAGAGCCAACTCCTGCAACTGTCTCATGGGGTCGTTGGCTGCCATCTGAGTTCTACGACTCCTGCTTCTTGTGTGATATGGGAAACTCAGTCTGTCAGCCAGTCCTGCACTCCCTAGAGCTCTAAGCGAACTCCTGACCATAACTACTAAGTAATGTAAGCAACATCCACCCATATCCCCAAGTATAAAGTCTCTACCCCATATTAGGAGCAAGCACATCTAACATCTCCAATACTAGTACGCGATACTCATCCAGTTATGCTAACATCATCACCAATATAATAACACACAAACAGAGAATGAATTTCAGTATCCATACAGTATAATACTACACACACAAAATCGCAGGCACTGTAATTCCCCAAAGCGGCTTACCCCATATTTTAATTCCTTTTTAATCCAAATTTTATCTTATTTACCAAACCTGGCTCTGATTCCACCTTGTAACACCCTGTATTTTGCCTTAAAACATAGGTTATTAAATTACAAAACTAACGGCGCAAACGGCTTCGAAAACGGACTCCAAACGAGTCTTAAAAATGCAAATAAAGCTTGGTTCGAACTTGTGTCCGGACATGGAAGGTTCGGACACAAGCCGAGAAAACTAAACCGCGGAAATCCAATAGTCTGAACTTGTGTCCGGACTTTGAAGTTCGGACACAAGGCGAGTTCAAAAAGTCCAAAAATCCTTTACGCGCGTCCGAACGTTGGTCCGAGCTTGCAAGTTCGGACACAAGTCGAGACTTGCAAGTCGACCCCGTCCTCGCATGCTGTCCGAACGTTGATGTTCGGCCAGAAGTTCGGACACGACAAAACAGAGAAAAATCACTTGAACTCTCGAGGCCTGTCCGAACATGGATGTCCGGACGGACATTCGGACAGGTCCTGAAATGCACTTTAAAGTGCCGAAACAGAGTAGAACCAACAAACAATCTAACACAAAAAGGTTATAAATGACAGAAACTCATTTCAACTAGTTTATTCCAAAATTCAAGGTTAACAACTCACTCTAACAATGTTTAATCATAACCACAATCTCTAGAAGAGCTAAACGAAATTAATCCATCTGAAAAGTTAACAAAAGCAGCGGAATTGCAAAATCCAAATGGGCGTTACCGCCACACTCTAACAAAGAGTGCTCAGGCTCTAAACCACCAATCCAAAAGACCCAAAACATTTCCAAGTTGCAAAACAATATAATCCCGAAACACAACTCAACTCAAAAACATACGAAGAGTTTATCCAGTCATCCTAAGCTATGTGATAGCGTGTCCCAATCCCCAACTCAGCCATGAGTACCTGCGATCATAAAACAACAATAGAAAACACGAAGGAATCACACAAATCAGCGAAACTGAGTAAACATTGCCTCAACTTGTAAAATACATTTTGAAACTCATTTTACATTTGCAAAACATCAACTCACACCATAACGTTAACTAATTTCACCAACTCCAAATCACCATTAGCAAAACATTTCGGGGGAGAACTTTCAAAGAATCAGATTAATTGGTATACACAGACGACACCCAATTAGGGGTCGCAACAAATAGAATCCCCCCTCACTCTACGTCTTTAAGTGTGCACACCCCCCAGAAGGTAACTTATGACCCAAAGGAGTAGATCATTAGAGCATAACTGCAAGTAATGTTTGCAGACAAAAATAATAAGAATATCCATGAGGTACATAGTACCAATAGTTCCACGGAGTGCCAATAAGGCACCAACAATATACACGGAGCACCAAGAGGTACCAACAATCCCAATAACCAATTCAAAGAAAGTCTCCCAAAACATTTATTCAAACCCTTTTTCAAAACATCTCACCAGAGTACACAAGGGAAATAATTCCCGAACTTCCACAATATCAGAAACCACAGTAATTCCAATACATCGATATTTCGCAAAACACAGAGGTAGAGAATGTTGAGCACAACATTTACTTGGATACGCTCACAGCCACAGAATCACTCAGCAAGATCAGTAGTAGCGTCCGTCAGGGAATTCGGTGTCTAGAATTGTAAGTAGAAGCATAATCAGAAACTACTCGAATACTAACGAATTAATTATCAAACCTTACCAATTGATTCCCCTTACCCTTCTACCTGATCCGGCACCAGAGGAGCAGCCTAACGACGATGGGAAAACAAGGGTGTGAATTTAAGAGAGGTTTAGAGCTTGAGGAAAGAAAGGAGCATGATAGTAGTGCGTTGAAGGAGATGCCGATCGTGATACTGATCGTGCAGTTAAATAGGGAATAAATAGAATAATAAGGATAGTTTATAATAATTAATTTAATAAGTAAAGCTAGTGATCAGCATCCAAAATAATTTTGAAGATGAATTAATAATTACTACAACAATAACAACTTGAAAGTTGAGTAATTGAGAAACGTTAAAACGTTGGAAGGGTCTAGATTCCTGAGTTAGAAAATAAGTAGATATTATTTAGTTAAAGTAAAAATAGGAGAAAGGCTAGCTGGTTGTTAGTAAAGGATGAGAAAGATTGTTTAAAATAAATAAATAAATAGAAGCTGAATAAATAAGTTAGGAGATAGTTGAGAGCCAAGGATAACGGAGAGTGCATTTATTGTTTAATATAATTTAGGAAGAGGAAGATATTTTAGGAAGAAGTAAAATTTAACTTGTATTCTTGGATGTAACAAATAACAACGAAAACGATACTACTAATGCTTATTAATTATTGGTAGCAAAATCTGATTTGACTCTCAAAACCAGGAGTATACTCATATAATGTCGGTGGAAATAAAGGAGTTTAAGTTGTTGTAATTGTTTTGAGAATAAGATGAATATATATATATATAGCTCCTCTGGGCCTCCATCAATATCATTCCCGACTATCTATATTATAGAGTCACGTTCACCCCCACTATGTGTTAATTTAATCCTGTGCCACAATTTACGGGTATTTCAATATTTCAAATACTTAAAAACCAGTCACTACTACTTAAAATACACATAAGTAAGAGTACACCACACCACAACATAATTGGACCTACAAATCCAATATTACATAGCCATATACAAGACATATTTTGGAAAACCCTAAAGGTGACTTGCCAACTTAATCGAGTCAACAAGTACTCTTCTCGTACTCAAACATAATTCAGTTCCAAGCAGTCGAGTCTTTCATATGGCGTAAGAGCATCTCTCGCTTCTTGTCATCAACAACAAAGACGCGAACAAGAACTCCTTACTATCAAAGTTGACCTTTGAAACTATAGAGGCGATCCATAGCCACTGTAATGGATGTTAGTTCTTTAACAACCTTCTTAGCCCTACTGTTTCCCTTATGTTCCTCATTAGTGCAATCGTGTCCTGCTCCTCTTGTTGGTTATTTTAATGGTCTCATCAATGCTCTTTAGTAGTAGCGTCGTCTCATCGTACTGACGTATCCTCCTAATCTTTTTGCAACCACCCAAGTCCTCAGAAGAAGAACCTCTCTTCCCTAGCAATGAGAATTTACTTGGGCAAAGAGTGAACTTAGATGTCATAACCATTCTGGTGGTGGGTGTTACGTCATCCGGAAATGTATCCCTCGTTTATGGTTGGTGTAGGTGTTGAACCCTAGCTCATCTTGTCCCAAACCTGTAGCATATCCTAATTCTTCCACCCTCAAATTCATGTCGACGATGCAGTTCACATTAGAAGACTGGTCTCTAGGGTTGATATCATTTATCTGTGGTATGTACCCTGACATATCTCGGTCGGACATAGCATATCTCGAGGTCGAGAACTTTAAGGTTCCACACGGTACATCATACCAAACACAGTATGCTTGTTATTCTCCATCTTCTTTGTGAAACCATATGTTTTGAACTGACTAAATTTCTTGTTATATTGCATAAACAGAACTAGCACAACTATTTTATATTATGCTAGTTGTTTAACATATTACGTATTGATACAAGTACTAACCTGAAGTTTTGCCTCTCACTATTCATCCGGTGCATCTATAGTACTTAACTGATGCTCCCACCCTAGATCAAACAACTCACCCCTCATCTGAAGCCATAAATGCCAATATCGTTTCAACCAGTCGTAGATGAAGAGGGAGCAATCAGAGTGGATGAGCCTATTAAGAGTATGTCGTCAACATAGACCAAAACATACACAATGTTAGTTCCTTGGTTGTAGATGAAGAGGGAGCAATCAGACTGAGAGATAGTGAACCTCAAATCCACAAGAGGCTGACTAAGTTTAGCATACCAGGCACGGGGATTGCTTCAATCCATATAGAGACCTTTGAAGTTTACAAACATGATTGGGTAGATATGGATCTTGTGATGGTACTAACACTAGTAGAAAAAAACTTTTATACCACGGTTATTTTGCTCAAAAACCACGGTTGAAATCCGTGGTATATACTCCTGTCGCATATAGGAAAGCTGAGTATAAATGGCAGTTCAAAATCGTCGTTTTAAATATGATCTAAAAACCACGGTTCCGGAACCGTCATTTAAAAGCTTCATTTGCGCGGATGTTTCCAACTTTATATGACGGTTATACACGAAACCGTGGTTTATAATCTTCAAAAAAATATTTACTGACTATAAATGACAGTTGCACCAATAACCGTCATTTATAGTCTGTGAATTTTTTTTATTCCCAGCGTTCAATCTCGTGTGCGACAGATAGCTAATCATTGATTTTTAATCGACAGATGTATGCGCCTTGTTTGTGAATTATGGTTGCAATATCAAGAGTCAAGAAGAATGAAGAGGCACAGTATGTTCCCAGTTCGCCTGTGGGTTGCAAATATTACCGCGAGGTTTGAAGAGAATGGATGAGACGCATAGAAATGTTGCTTGTTTGCCAGTTAGAGTTGCAAAAATTACCATGAGTGAAGATGAGGAAGAAACGCAGAGCATGTTCTTTGTTCGCCGGCGTGGGTTGCAAAATTATCGTGAAATATAGAGAATAAAGAAGAGGCACAAAGCTTGTTCCTTGTTGCCGGCGTGGGTTGCAAATTACCGTACAATCTAGAGAATGAGGGAGAGGCGCAGAGCATGTTCCTTGTTCGCCAGTTAAGATTGAAAAATTACCGTGAGTACTGAAGAGATCTGGGAGAGGCGCAAAGCAGTTCCTTGTTCACTAGTTTAGGGCTGCAAAAAATTATCATGTAAGCAGGGGCGGAGCCAGAAAAGTTTAGTTAGGGGGGCGAGATCTTTTTTAATAATATTAACTATTTTTTAAAATTAATTTTTAAATTAATATAAATTTTCAATATTTAAAATTATATTTTAAAATTCATATTAGTTATATAGTTTGACATAAAAATTAAATTAATTGAAATATATAAATTAATTAATAAAAAAGTTTTTACCTTTTTTATTTCTTGTTTTAAAAAAAGGTATAAAGTATAAGTTAATAGAACAATTGTTTTAAAATACTAGTTTTTTTCCTAAAAACATCATCTAAAAATTAGTTTGAGTAATTCTAATATTATTTTAATTTGCAAAATCTATAATAAAAAACTAGAAGCACTTGTATGATGGATAGTAGGGGCACATGATTACTAAGACTAACATAATAATTAGTTTTACTTTAGACTGCTAAAATAAAAGCTTTTGAATTTTCATATCTACAATAGACTACAAATGATTTTTTATAATACAATTCTAGATTAAAAATTACATATTAAGAGAAATAAATTGATAATAGATAGAATTTAGTGATACCATGATGTTATTTTACAAAATATTATGGGGGCGAACAAATATCTAATAATATAAATAAACTATACAACAAAAAAAGTTAAACTGATTTAAGCATGTACCCGAGGGAGTTGGGGGGGCCGAACACTCACCCGCCCCCTTATCTCCGCCCCTGCATGTAAGAAGATATAAGAAGAGAATAAAGAGAGACACGTACGTGTTTTTTCGTCAAAATTAAAATTCCCGCTTAGAGGCAGTTTAATTTCAACAAAAAAAACTTAGACTTTTAATGACGGTTCTGGGCATTTATAGTAAATGCCACTGACGGTTTGTAATAGTGGCTATGTAATAGATTACCGAAAGCATACTATAAAACCTTCTTGAGCATACAAAACCTTCACCTATTACAAATATAAGATCGATTACATATACTTACACATAGCCACTATTCCTTCACCTATTACAAATATAATTAAAATTCAAAATCATATCCGTAAATATAACAACATTTATAACTTTTGAACAACAGATTTTTGCAGTAGAGAATATTCGAAGGTAGCTAGTTTTTCAAAGGTAGCTTCAAACAAACTTCTAATTTATTATTACATTTTCCAAGGGAAAGTTAATTTGTTCTTGGTAAGCATAGTAGGAAACTCTTGCAACATGCACAAACTCTTTTGAAGTTTAATTATGACAACGTACACTCAAAACATGCTTCAGCCAAAATAGAGATATACAAATCAATCTCGTTCAGGTCAGTAATTCTTTTGTGGGTAATATATTCAGTACTAACAACCACATAGCTCCATCCAAATTAAGCCCTCATCTAGGTTTTCCATGCGAGGAAAGAAAATGCGCCGTTTCTGGGCACTAGATATTGGACCATATATAACACCACATAGTGAAATTTCAACATACAATATAATCAAAACTTATCAACCACAACACCAGCTCTGATGATCTCATACGCATCTCTATTTCTACCCTTTTTCAATCCCGCAGTGAAGTAAATCTTTGAACTTTCAGTAGAAATGGAAGTAACCTTAACCCATATCATAAATTTGGTCTTCATCCCTTGGATATCGTCTAGTTTCCCCTTCTCAAGGTGTCCAGTTACGGTGGTGGAAAATTTTAGCACAGATGAGTCTCTATAACCTACTTCACAGATCTGAGGGACATAAACAGTGAGCTTTCTAGTAGTCTCATCAAACTCATAATGGGTTGCATCTCGTGGAAAAATTCCCACTGCTAAGTCATGCTCCTTCAACAAGTCTTGTAGTGGCTTTTGCATTTTACCTGTAAATTAAGTTAGGTAGGTTTAAGGTATCAAGGGATTAGTGAACAATTAATGAGAGATCTACGTACAAAATGTTGACCATATATATTCTCTATCAAATGAACTATGAATCTAGAAGTCACATGTCTCAATTTGATGCACACAGCGTGAGTATGTGCCATATTTTGGTATTGAGAATGAAACACAGGAGAGAGATGAGTCCATATTTTGACTGGTAGAGGATAATTGGTTATGTACTAGTATTAAAAATTTTGTGGATCAGGTAAGGTCAAGTTCATCCATCAATAAGGAGATAGACTAGAGAGTAAGCATAACACGTACCTTTAAGTTTATTGGCTAACCATTTGGAACCACTCTCGATGCTGGTCGATAATGACTGCAAGAAAAGCACAAGATCATAAACACATTTAGTAACAAAGTTGCTTAATTTGTTAACAAACAAATTCTTAATTTATCAAAATTTATTTTTTAAGTATAATCCTAAATTACAATCTATAGATGCGGGGTGTCAAAACTGTATACTATTGTCACCGGTGGAGAATAACATCTCGTTTTTTGACTAAAATTTACCAAAACTTGTTAACAAAGGACACCAATGTAATTTTATACTGTACGGACTTATATTTTCCAAAAGATCGGTCTACTTCTCACGCTCACGCAGCAGGTCGGTTTTTGTGGCCGGTCGGTCGGTCGGTCAGTCAGAGGGTAGAATTTGCGGTTTAGGAATAGTCAACGCCTAAACATCGATCAAAGTTCTCCCACGATGAAGCTATAGGCTGAAACCTTAATTAAAGCTAGGTAGCGGGTTAATCTTAGCTAGATTCTTATCACTCTCGGATTTCTGATCCCCATAATTAAGTAAACAAGATTGATGTTAAACTTTGGACCTCTACACTGACTACTACAGATACAGAGACATCGAGTTGAGACGAAAACAGATGAAAGAGCGATGATTTAAAGCCCTCCAAGTGCACGGGATGATCATAATTAATGCTAATTAGTAACGTAGTTTCAGAGAGCAGAAAGAAAAGCTTACATTTAAGTCATCTCCCACGGAATTCAGCTCCTTGTTGGCCTTATTACCGAGCCAGTATGATCCCACCTTGTTCATTATTTCGTCCATCTTCTTCTCTCTCAACTCTCTCTCAGGCAGGCAATACGGTGATCGCTAAGACAGAGGACCTGAGGAACGAGACAGAGAGAGGCGCAAAGAAACGAGTTAAAACGTCGAAGGATAGTTCAAGGTTGACTAATCGCAGTCGTAGACGACATTTTCAAGAGACCAATGCGTTTAAGTCTTTGGCAGGCCGATTTTTTTTTTAATTCTTTTGCTAATTGTTTTTTACTAGTTATATATTCTCTCTCCATTTTGAAGGGATTATTATTATTTGGGAAAATTTATAAAATACCACTGTTTAAGTTTTTAATTCATAAAATACTACTGTTTTTTTTGTAATTCAACTTTAAACATGCTTAAATGTGGTCCAAAATTGATGAAACTTTACATGGACGATGCTAAAGTGTTATATTTTGGTCCAATATCAAATTTGAAGTTTTTAAGCTCATATGTGACATGTGGGACCCAATGAACATGTGACATATGAGCTTAAAAAACTTCAAATTTGATATTGGACCAAAATATAACACTTTAGCATGATCCATGTAAAGTTTCATCAATTTTGGACAACATTTAAGCATGTTTAAAGTTGAATTACAAAAAAACAGTAGTATTTTGTGAATTAGAAACTCAAATAGTGGTATTTTGTTAATTTTCCCTTATTATTTTCTTCTATATGGTGGTGGAGCTCATCAATTTTTACTTGGTACAATTGTGGTGACTTATCCTGATAAAAAAAACAATTGTGGTGACTTATATTCCGGGAAAACTAAAGTGAACTCTTAGCTAGGGTTGGTTAATTTGGGAGAGGCGAATTGCAGAGTTTTGGTTGAGGGTACGTTGTTTGATTGTGATAAGTTAGTTTGTAGTGTGAAGCTCTACACTTATGGCGTTGTGGAATGATTTGCTTCTGATTGTTGATGTTTTTTTTGTCATACCTGTGGGGTTCAGAATTTGTTGGTGTTTGACGCAGCTATATATTGGAGTTGCTTTGTTGAATGTGTTGCAGTGTTGACTGGGCCCAGGTTGTTGCTATGGATGTGTGCACATTGTTTGGGTGTTGTTGTGCTGCGATGTATTTTGTAGTAGTCAAATTCTTGCCTACAACTTACTGTACGCAGATGGCTACATACAGGGGTACGGAGGGAGTCACGCGCGCAAACAGTTTTTTTTTTTCATTTTTTCCTTTCCACCGTGCTGTGCAATTGTTTCGTTTTTTTCTTTTTTGTTTAGAGATTTTTTTTCCTTTTTTTATTACAAAAACTTTAAATTGTTGTAACTTTTAATATATAAGTCCAAAATAAAAAAAACATTATATCATTGTTTACCTAAATTTAAGCTCTTCAAAACAAGACTAGTCATTGATATGTTTTGACAACTTTTAAAAAAAATTATTTTTTGATACACTAAAATGATAATATGATTCATTAATTTTGTATTATGATTCATTAAAATTAATATTATGATTCATTAAGTAATAAGTGCTGAATTAGACGTTTAAAACTTTCCTAGGGTGGGTTTTGGGGGTAGGGTAATCTATTTGGAATTTGTTTTGTACTTTATATTGTAGCAACTAACTCGACAGGTTTTTAGGGTTTGTGGTAGCGGGTTTAGGGTCTAGCGACTCTAAACCCGCCCACTGCAAACCCTAAAAATGCCTTCGACGTTTTAGCTTTCCTAGGGTAAGTTTTAGGGTGTTTTGGGGGTAGGGTAATCTATTTGGAATTTGTTATGTGCTTTATATTGTAGCAACTAACTCAACATGTTTTTAGCGTTTGTGGTAGCGGGTTTAGGGTCGTTAGACCCTAAACCTGCCATTACAAACCCTAAAAATGTCTTTGACGTTTTTTAGCTTTTCTAGGGTGGGTTTTAGGGTGTGTGGGTTAGGATAATCTATTTGGAAGTCGCTATATACTTTAATGTGATGATGTACATATTTTAATGTGAGAATGTACATGTTTTAATGTAAAGATGTACATGTTCAAATGTGAGAATGTACATGTTCAATTATCAGAATGTATATGTTTTAATGAACATTTGTACATGTTTGTATGACCATATGTACAAGTTTTCTCCCTTATATGTACATGTTTTAATCTAAGGATGTACATATTTAATTATTCGTACAGATTTATGTGACCATCTGTATGTTTTTAATGCGAGGATGTACATGTTTTTACGTGAGGATGTACATGTTTTAATGAACATTTGTACAGGTTTGTATGACCATCTGTACAAGTTTTCTTTTACGTTATATTCACTATACATGTAAAAATAATTTTTTACAAAAGTTGTCAAAATATATCCATGACTGGTCTTGTTTTGAAGAGCTTGAATTTAGGTGAACAATGATATAATTTTTTTTCATTTTGAACTTATATATTAAAAGTTACAATAATTTTAAATTTTTGTTTTAAAGAAAGAAAAATAATAAAAAAATTAAAAAAAAAGGAAAAAGAAAAAACCAACAAATCGGCAGAGTTGATGCGCGCGTCCGTCCCTCTCCCAATTTTCATAAATTACAAAACTTACCCAAATGTATCTATCAATATACTTACCAGGTCATTATATGTAGCCATCCTGCCTACATCCGGATGTAGCTCAGACACATCCTTGTAGTATAAGTTGTTGTCTGTGCACATGTTGATGTTGTTTATTCTATGTGTATGTGCGAATAGCTTTAGGTTCCGTTCGACTTTGAAATATTTGATAGCATATTTATGGCATAAATTAGTGGATTTTATATGGGTCTCACGTGAGTACTATATTCTGCTCCAATAATATACTGTCACATATAAAATAACTGTAAAACAGCCATACCAAAACAGCTGCAAAACAGTAATGTCGAACAGAACCGTTTAGTGTTTGGTATGAGCCGTTAGCCCATAATAGTGGGCTGACCGGCTCAATTTCTATCTTAGGCTCAGTATTTAAGTTATATTGCCAATAATTTAAGTGTCTTTAACAAGAACCCAATATTGTATATATATGTATTTACAGTTAACTTAATTGTAACTCTCTAATTGTTAATCACTTGAATAACATGTTGAACCATTTCATTATGCAGCGGAAATACTGAACCCCTCCTAAGTAAATCCATCTTTAAACCTTTCAAATGATTGGTACGAGTGTAACTCACAATAGGCCCATGCCCATATTCTTGTAATAGCCCATTAAGTTGTTAATAGTCCATGCTAGCCCATTCTAGGCCTCTTTGTATATAGTCTATTAGTTCTGTTATAAATATCTCCTTCTGTATACTTGTAAGCCAAGCCATGAATTCAACATAACAGTGAAAATTCATCATTATACTTTTGAATGGTATTAGAGCCTCAAGAAGGAGCTTCTTCTCCTTCATCCATGGAGAACTCTGGAACCTCCAGTCTGAATTCAAATCGGATCTCCACAACCTCATGTACATCACATCACACTTTTCCAGCTTCTAATTTCACTAAACTAACAGGAGACAATTATCCTACATAAAGGATTCAGCTCGAGTTGTTTATTATCGCTAATGGTCTGAGCGGTTACATCGATGCTAGTATTGAAGCTCCATCGAGGGTTGTTGATGGAATTTTGAATCCATAATACACCGCCTGGAAGCAGAAGGACCAGATGATGTTCGCCATCCTCACCAACTCCCTTTCAGACCACGTTCTTGGTCAGGTAACAGGATGCCAAACGACACTTCAGATCTGGGACATTCTTGCTGAAAATTACTCTTCACAATCTGTCACTAGATCTCAGTAGTTAAAATATCAATGATTCTTTATCAAGAAGGGAGCTGATGATATTCAGGCTTATTATGCTACTTCTTTAGCTGTTGCTGGATCCCCGATTTCCGATGCAAATTTTAATGTCTGTTTGATTCATGGCCTTCCTACGGAGTATGAATCCATAACCACACTGTTATTATCTAAGTCCTTCTCTACTTCACAAGTTTATAGCCAACTGTTGAATTATCAAAGTCGTATCACCAGCAAATCAGCTGAGCTGCTGGAATCAAACCCGATTTCAGCTAATAATACCAATGTTAAGTATAATAGTACTCGAGGAGGATATAATAATCGAGGTTCACGTGGTCATGGAAACCGTGGAGGATATGAGAATCGGGGAGGAGGCAGGTCTTAAAGAGGGCGCGGTCGAAGTTCGTCTGTGCTCTTTAATGGTAAACCTGGCCTGTAAGAGATCTGTCAGATCTGCAATAAACCAGGCCATGTTGATCGTGCCTGTTATCATCGTTTAAACTACAACTATCAGAAAACTGGATCTGTTAAGTATAAGGCTAATGTTACCAACACTGATTATGGAGGAAATTCAATCAATAATCCCTCCTCTTCCCGGTATCCAGATACACCAGCGTCAGATCATTTTACAAATGATTTTGGCAATCTTAACCTTACTCATCATCCCTACAGTGGTACTGATTCTGTTTCAGTTGGGGATGGTTCTCTCTTAGCAATTGAAAATCAAGGCATGGGCCAACTCACTTTGTCTAATAGAAAGTTTATACTTTCACATTTACTTCATGTTCCCCAAATTACTCGGAATCTGCTATATGTTCGAAAATTCTGCATTGATAATAACGTATTTTTTTAGTTTCACCCATCTTTTTTTGTGGTGAAGGATCTGGACATCAAGACGGTGGTTCTTCAAGGAGGTACTAGAGATGACCTCTATCATTTTAACACTGCTGTTTCACCTTCTACTGCGGCCTACTCCACTGTTAAGACAAACTCTTATACATGGCATCTCCGACTTGGACATACTGGAGACAGAATTACTCAACACACCATACATAAATATAGCTTACCTTTTCACAATAAATCTGCTCCTTCTCTGTGTTCTGGTTGCAGAGTTGGTAAAACTCACTCTTTACCGCACTATAGAACAAATTCAGTGAGCTCTAGACCTTTTGAACTCTTGTTTATGGACGTTTGGGGTCCTGCCCCTGTAATAAGCACCGATGGCAGTAGATATTATCTGTCTATTCTAGATAATTTCAGCAAATTTCTCTAGCTTTTTACTATATCATGCAAGAGCAGTGTTGCTACTATCTTTGCTGAGTTTCCTATGTTTGTTCGAAATCAGTTTGGTGTCTCTATTCAGTCTGTGCAAACTGATGGCGGCAGTGATTTTAAATCTCTTACCTCTTTTTTCAAACAACATGGTATAGTTCATCGAGTTACATGTCCCTTTGCTCATGCCTCAAATGGTGCTATTGAAAATCGACATCGTCAGATCGTTGATAAAGGTCTTGCTATGCTCAGTCACTCTTCTATGCCTCTCAAGTTCTGGGGGCAAGCCTTTCATACAAGTGTTTATCTCATAAATCGAACACCAACTCCTTTGTTGCACTATAAAAGTCCCTATGAACTTCTATTTAATAAAGCCCCATATTACTTGTTTTTGCGGGTTTTTGGTTGTGCTGCATATCCTAATTTACGTCCCTACAATAATCACAAGATGAGTTTCTGCAGCACTTTTTGTGTTTTCTTGGGATATAGCACTCAACATCGGGGCTACATTTGCTTGGATATCAATTCAAACAGACAATATATTACTCGGGATGTTGTTTTTGATAAATCCCGTTTTCCCTTTGCCAAGCAATCTACAACCTGCAAGCCTTCTCCCGACACCTTCTCCTTCCCCACCATCACTTATTTTGTTGCTCCTACTACAGAATCTTCCTTAACCTCGCCCACACACAATTCTCCTGTTACATCTCTTACTGCACCAGCCACTAGTAGAAAAAAAAATAAAATGATGCACTTCAAACCATGGTTAACAATATAACCGTCATTTAAAAACTATAAACCTTGGTTATTGCAATAACCGTCACAAAAAATCTCAGCGAGACATTATAAACCACAGTTATCAGAATAACCGTCACAAAAAATCTTGGCGGGACATTTTATACCATGGTTAAGCACGGAACCGTCATTTAATGCGTGACTATAAGTGACGGTTACATAAGAACCGTCGTATATAGCTTGACGCGTTATATTTTAAACCATGGTTGGGTAAAAACCGTCGTTTTTTTTCGTGGTCAAACAACTTTAAACGACGGTTTCGAGGAAGAACCGTGGTATATAGTCTAAGCGGGAATTTAAATTTTCGGCCCAAATTAACGCGGCTCTTTCTCTATTCTCTTATTATATTATTCTCTCACTGTAGTTTTGCAACCCACACTGTCGAACAAGGAACACATATGCTCTGCAACTCTTCTTCATTCTTCTTCAACTCTCGGTAATTTTTTGCAACCCACACTGGGAACTGCTCTGCGCCAATCTCTTCAACCTCACGTAATTTTTTCGCAACCCATACTGGCAAACAAAGAACACATCAGCGCCTCTTCCTCGTCTCCACTCACTGTAATTTTTGCAACCCTAACCGGTGAACAAGGACATGCTCCGGCTCTCTCATTCTCTTGTTTTCACGGTAATTTTTGCAACCCACACTAGCGAACAAGGAACACATGCTCTGCGCCTCTTCTTCATTCGTTGTAATTTTTGCAACCCTAACTGGCGAACAAGGACTTGCTCCGCCCTCTCTCATTCTCTTTCACGGTAATTTTGCAACCCACCAACAAACAAGGAACATAATACGCATTCTTCACTCATTTTGCAACGCTAATTCGCAAACAAGGAACATACATGTTCTGGCCTCTTCATTCTCTTGTGTCTGCGCTCTGTTGAGATATTGAAGCTGGTGTTAAATCGCCGGTGATTTGAAAAAAAATTCACAGACTATAAACCACGGTTTTATGTATAACCGTGGTTTATTTTTTGATTTTAAACATTATATACCACGGTTTTAATAATAACCGTCATTTATTACGTACTTTATACCACGGTTCAGACTCCCAACCGTCGTATAAAGTCAATGAATATGGTGGGAGAAGGGGTCTTAAACGACGGTTTCAACCAACCGTGGTTTTTTCTCTTACTTTAAATGATGGTTATGAACCGTCGTTTATAGCTATTTTTTAATATATGACGCGAGCATAAACTACGGTTTATAATCGTGGTTTTTAAGCAATATAACCATGGTAAAAAAAACCTTTTCTGCACTAGTGAGCACAATCTTCACCTACTATTTCATCCACCCCTACAACAAATATTTTACCCGATAACTCCTCACCTACAGACCCACTAACTTCCAAACACATGATACTTCTACTTCCTCACCTCCTATACATGTTCCAGATTCTCTAGCTCCCTCTCATCAAATGATAACTCGGGGAAAAGCAAATGTTCACAAACCATTAGTTCGCATTGACAGAACTATAGCTTGGACTACTTCTACTGTTTCTTCTTCTGTTCCTCCTAATTCTCCAACTTTCTCTCAGGCTATTCAACATTCTTGCTGGCGTCAGGCTATGACTAAGGAGTATGATTTAATGCAAACAAACACTTGGACCTTGGTGCCTCGACCTCCTAATGCTACTGTCCTGGGCTGTAAATGGATACTTCAGACAAAATACACTACTGCTGGTGCCTTAGACAGACGCAAGGCGCGCCTTGTTGCCCATGGATATAATCACACCCCTGGTCTTGATTACAACAAAACGTTCAGCCCGGTTATCAAACCGGTTACCATTCAGACTGTTTTGTCTATTGTTGTTGGAAAAGGATGTTCGATTCAGCAGTTAGACATTGCTAATGCTTTTCTTCACGGTGATCTTCATGAGACGGTCTTTATGTCTCAACCCCCGGGGTTTGTTGATCCTCAAAAACCTTCTCATGTCTGCAAGCTCCATCGTTCTCTGTATGGTCTTAAACAGGCGCCCAGAGAGTGGTTTACAAAGTTACGTGATACCTTATTGACTCATGGCTTTGTCCAGTCCAGGGCTGATCCATCATTATTCATCTTCTCATCTCATGATGATGTCCTTTACCTTCTGATTTATGTGGACGACATAATAGTTACTAGCACCAGCTCCTCTTTGATTTCCAAATTCATTTCAACTCTATCTGTTATCTTTCCGGTACGTGATTTGGGTAGCCTCAATTTCTTTCTTGGTGTTCATGTACATCGAACCGTTGCTGGTCTTTATCTTTCGCAGTACAAATACATCACAGACTTATTGATAAAGTCAGATGTGTGGTTGTAAACCTGTTACCACCCCTATGTCCAACACTTCCTCACTCACATCAGACCCCATCCCTCTCTTTCCTGATCCTACCTTGTTTCGTAGTCTTCTGGGAAGTCTGCAATATTTACATCTTACCTGACCTGATATTACTCAGACTGTAAATAAACTTTGTCACTTTATGCATAGCCCGACCCAGGCTCACTGGACAGCCCTGAAACGCCTCATTCGTTATCTCAATGGCACCAAACACTTATTGTTCGTTATTCCCAAAACATATCATCCTACTCTCACAACCTTTTCTGATGCTGATTGGGGATCCTGTCCAATTGATCGTCGCTCCACTACGGCATATGCCATTTTTCTGGGCTCGACACTCATTTCCTGGACATCTAAGAAACAATGTACTGTTTCCCGCTCCACCACTGAGGCGGAGTATCGAGCTGTGGCTGCTGCAGCTTCTGAACTTATTTGGATTCAGAATCTTCTTCGTGAGTTATGTATATTTCTTCCTCGAACCGCCTGATATCTGGTGTGACAATTTGGGTGCCACTTATTTGGCAGCCAATCCGGTTCTTCATACCAGGACCAAACATGTTGGTTTGAATATTCATTTTGTGCGGGAACAGATTGCCTGCAAAACTCTTCATGTTAAGTACCTTCGAGGAGATGATCAGGTAGCAGACTTGCTCACCAAACCTTTATCTGCTCAGCGGTTTCTCTTACTTCGCTCTCAGCTACAACTTCGTGATGCTTCGAGCGTGGGGGATACGAGTGGAACTCACAATAAGGCCCATGCCCATATTCTTGTAATAGCCCATTAAGTTGTTAATAGTCCATGCTAGCCCATTTGAATAGACTGTTATAAATATCTTCTGTATACTTGTAAGCCAAGCCATGAATTCAATACAACAGTGAAAATTCATCGTTACACTTCCATAATTGGTCAATAACTTATAAGACAAGGTTCCCAAGTCCATTTTGTTTTTATGCAATGCACACGCACACAACAAAAAACCACATGCCCCAACTTGTGATTCCCAAAAGGTAAGTATCTACACTTTAAAAAGTAGTCTAAGTCAATAGTCTTCACACTTGGTTCATCTAGTGCAATGCACAAATTGAAATCAAAGGAGAGGTTTACCGACCATAGTTGTTCAAATATTAAAGACTAAGAGAGCTAAGAACTATTATAAGTTGAATTACACAATTCGGAACCGGTGGTCAAATCCTTGGAAGTACATAAAGAAATTCTAGCTTGATATATGTGTTTATACATATGCTCTCAAAACAAAGGTTGTTTAAAATCCGCATAAACCCACACTTTCAAGATCTTTAACAATTGTAGCAATATTTTGGTTTCGAACAAAAAATTGTAGCAATATTAAACACATCAAGCAAATCACGCCTCAAAGACTCACAAGTGTTCTACCATTATTGACATGCGCCTGGAAACCGTTCGGCATTAGCACTACCGTGGGAGGCTGTCCACTTTCCCGATCAGATCTGCAATCTAAACCTTTGTCGCAATTTGATCTTTCTGTAGATCGTCTACTCTCTCCATACATTCACCTTGCGAAGCCACCATCGAGTCTTACAAGACACGTCTCTATTACCTAAATGATTAGGTCCGCCTGACTTGAACAGGTTTCCCTCCCAAATGCGACTTGTTAAAATGTCAACTGTAACACCCCCGAATAATGACCAACAATAAAACGACGTGCCAAATGCTATCACGAGGTATCTACGCAGCGGTTCAAAACTCCATCCGGGTGTTACAGGCGCCAACCATCCACGTGGTTGACAAACCATATTACCAACACTAAGTTACGGTCTGCATGACTGGAAACATAAACCTTAACTACACTGCAGTACGAACATTACACACGAACCCGAGTACCGAGTGTCTACAACATAGTTACTAAATCATAAACCGAAAAGTACACCCCATGTTTAGTTCTACATAGTAACAACCCATACATTAAACATACTACACAAAACTCAAAAGTCCATGCCCAGATAGACTACCCCCATGATAGCCATCCCGCCTACGCTCTGTTATCATCCGGCTCAATACCTGTAAAAAATTGGGTTGTAAAGGACTCATCAAACTACGCTGAGTATGAATATGTGTAGCCCGTATGTTGCCGGGCTACACGACTACTTGGTCGAATATTATTAAGTCCAATTTACATGCTATAATAAAGCAGTAAAGCACACCACAACACATCATGATATCATACACACTTAAAGGTAGCAAAGCATTAGCCACAAGCAACCAAACATAACATGCTGGCATATCTGCAACATCCACTAGTACAAAAAACACCTATTTCGGCGCCCCTGTTTCGGCGGTTGTAGAGGCAACCGCTGAAATAGGGCTCCGAAGACACCTATTTCGGCGGTTCCTAGCTAGGAACCGCCGAAATAGGTGTCTTTTATCCAGACACTAGAAATCTCTGAGCCCTATTTCGGCGGTTGTCTTTACAACCGCCGAAATAGGGTCATTTCCCGGTATTTTTTCAGAAAATTTTGAAATGCCGCTTAAATTTCAGTCTATTTCGGCGGTTGTTACTAACAACCGCCGAAATAGACTTTATTTAATTATATATTTGCTCACCGGCCTCCTCTCTTCTCCCACTGTAATTTCGCATCCCTAACTGGCGAATACACATGCGCTCTGCTCCTTTCTTCTTCTCTCCTGGCGATTTCGTAACCCAAACTGGCGAATAAACATGCTCGGCTCTCCTCTCTTCATCTTCTTTTCTCACGGTAAAGTCGCAACCCTTACTGGTGAACAAACATGCTCTACTTACCTATTTTCATCCTCTTATCTCATGGTAATTTTCAGGTGAACATACATGCTCTGCGCTTGTGTTCATACTCTCACGGTAGTTTCACAACCTTAACTGACGAACCGGTAATATACTCAAACTGAAGCAGTTCATTGTGAACCAGTAATATACTCAAACTTGCAGGCGAACATACATGATATGCGCTCGTGTTTGTGCCTCTGTCAAAAATCACTGGAACTACTGCGAGGTTGAAGACGACTAAAAAATCGATTTTTTTTAAAAGGACCTATTTCGGCGGTTGTTAGCTAACAACCGCCGAAATAGGTGTGTTTTTTTTGTTCTAACATGGTCCTATCTTGGCGGTTTTTAGGTAACAACCGCCGAAATAGGGTCTCTATTTTGGCGGTTGCACAACCGTCAAAATAGGTCTGAGAACCTATTTTGGCGGTCTCCATTTCGGCGGTTCAACCGCTGAAATAGGCCCAAAACAACCGCCGAAATAGGCGTTTTTTGTACTAGTGATCAACCAAACTGTTGTGGGTTGTTTTGGGTTTAGAAACTTCCTAGCACACTTAACTAAGTAAGTATTTTGGTATAAATCGTAAGGCAGTTAGAAGAACAGTCAGTGAGCAAATAAGAGAATAGTTCAGTTTATGATTCCAGGTTCTGGAATTCTCCTGTTTCAGTTTTTAGTTTCTGAGTTTCTTGTTTCTGTATGAACATGCTTCGGTAGGAGTAACTGCATTGTTTGAGGGTGAGATTATATCACAACACTTGACTAGGAAGCTAGGAAACGTGAGGGGAAATTGGAAAATCAGATTGATGAACAGACAGAAAAGAAACAAAAGAAAGGTGCATCAGTTTATAAACTCGGTTCCTGTACTTTCTTGTTTCAGTATAAGATTCACCTAGGGAGCTTCACGGACTAACATAGAATAAGTTAGGGAAAATGTCACAACGTTTGCACATGAAATCTGACAAGTTGATTCTAATTAACATTAGGGCCATAATGAGCGCCAATCGGGACCCCGTGTGTGAAACGAATCTTGCTTCTGAATAAGGTATGGATATGTGTGGTCCGAATGTTGTCGTGTTACACGGCTTGTTTGTTGTGTGCCTTGTTTGACAATGACCATAAGACTAAAGCATGAAATTGGATTGCTTGCTTATCTTGCTTATATGCTTGTTATATCATTGTTGCATATTGCTTGCGCGCACACAGTAGTTTAGTCCCTTCCTCGTTTATGGAACTTGAGATGAAACACGACGAACTACGCAAACAAAACGAAGAAACTATATAAAGGGAGCCCTCTATAGTTATTTTGAATTAATCCATATAGTATTACTTGTGTGTAACCACCAATCTACCCAACATGCACATACCAAAATGATAATTACTCCCAAATCCCTAGAATCCCAAGATATTTACTGTTTCATTCATTACTGTATCGGTTGTCTTGTTTACAATAGTTACCGTAGTGTGTATATATAGTGATCGGTACAGATATGTATTCTGGACATTACAATGTGTGCTATTGGGTTCACTAGTACAAAAAAAGCCTATTTCGGCACCCCTATTTCGGCGGTTGTACTCACAACCGCCAAAATAAGGCCCCGAAAAATTCTCTATGTAAAAAAAGACACCTATTTCAGCGGCCGAAATAGGGCCCCGAAAAATTCTCTGTGTAAAAAAAAACACATATTTCGGCGGTTCCTAGCTAGGAACCGCCAAAATAGGGTCGTCCCGAAATAGGCGCTTTCAATTTTTCACATTCCCGGTTTTTGTTAGTCTATTTCGGCGGTTTCTAGCTAAGAACCGCCGAAATAGATGAATTTTTTAAAAAATTGTGCCTGTCTCCGACGCCTGTCTCCGCCTTTTTTTCTCACGTTTCCATTCTTCTCTTTATTCTCTTCATGTATGTGCCTCCGCTCCCCCTCTATTCTCTTCTTGCGTCTGGTCCTCCGCCTCCCCCCTTCATTCTCTTCTTGTTCTGCTCCTCCGCCTCCCCTTCATTCTCTTCTTGTGCTACATCTCGCTCAACAGATTGATGACGGGGCTGTTATTCATCCCGAACCGGTAATATACTCGAACTTAACTTATTAATGCATACATGCTCTGTGCATTTTCATTCTCTTGTTTATGTCTGTGAATATATTCATTCTCTTCACTATAGGTAATTTTGCAACTGGAGAACAAGGAAACATGCTCTGCGCCTCATGGTAATTCTACAACCTGAACTGGCGAAAAAGGAACATGCTCTGCGCCTACAATCTCTTTACTCATGGTAATTTTGCAACTAGAGAACAAGGAACATGCTATGCGCGCCTCTCTTCTCCACGCCCCTGTAATTTTGCAACTGAAACTGGCGAAAGGAACAGCTCTGCGCCTCTGAAAATTTGCAACCCTAACTAGCGAGGTTGAAGACGGGGCTACAGTAACAATTTTTTTAAAAAAATTACACCTATTTCGGCGGTTGTTAGCTAGGAACCGCCGAAATAGGTGTGTTTTTTTGTTATGAAAACAGGCTTTTTCGGCGGTTGTTAGCTAGGAACCGCCGAAATAGGTCCGCACACCTATTTCGGCGGCCTCCATTTCGGCGTTTCAAAACCACCGAAATAGGCCCTAAACGACCGCTGAAATAGGCCTGTTTTCTACTAGTGGTTTAAACTGAGAACATAAAACTTGTCACTCTATTTATGTGCCTGTTCCTTCTTTTCTGTTCGGGCCCAGTATTTGTTATTGGTCTTTCAATCCCACTCATTAAAGGGTCGATCTTACTTACACAAGTAAATTGAGGGTTGTTAATTGTGATCATTCTCAAAACGATAAGGGAGGTGAATACTTGGGCACGGATGCTGGTAGCTCTCCAAGGGTCAAAGATTGTGGGTCCCAAGATAGTTCCCATTCCGGTGAAAAAATATCGACAGGGTCCTCAATAGCGCCATCCGTTGGTCGCCCTAGCTCTGTTGAAGAGGTGCCGCAGACTCCACTTGATCGCAGCCTGGAGAGAATAGCAGACAAGGACAAAAATCACATGCTGATAACAGGGTGTAGTGGGGCGCCTCCTACTGGTGCAAACGGTGATAGTGGGCCGGCACAAGTTGAAGAGGGAGAGAGATTCCATGAGGATGCTTTTATGGTGCGTGAATCCCTGGGCGAATGTCTCTCTCCAAAGATATTGAATATTCAATGCAAAAGGAACACTGAAACGGGACGCAACTCTATTCCTGATAATAAAAAAAGAGAAGGATTAGTGGAGGAGGCTACAGAGGGGAAATATCACGTGGAGAGTTCCGTGAATATGGGTGGGCTTGAGGCGCAAAAGAATACGATGGATATTGATGCGGAGCCCGAGGCCCACCTTCCTTCCACACACAGCATGTATAACAGCCCATTATTAATGTCGTTAGAGCATAATAATTTGGGAGACATTGAAGGGAGTGGGCCCCATAGCGTTCGCACCCCAATAACCAGAGACACACGAGCGAAGCACTCGGTGATAACTAATGAAGGAATTGATCTGTGCGTTGAACTACTCCATGATACCCCACCAAAAAATCAGTCAAGCACTCCAATCCCGGCAAGAGATGAAAACGGTAAAATCATTAACCCGGATGCAGAAGCAGATGAATGCATCAAGCTGTTGTTAAAGTTAGGATGCCAAGTGCCGAACCCCTCTCAAACCAAAGCAAATATTATCAGCCAAATCGAAGATCAGTTAGCGGCAAGGAGGTGAAAGATGAGGATCTCTCATGGTTTGAGAAGCTTAGGTCCAAATATGGATCTGCCCGTTCAGGAAAGATATTAGGAGTGTGATTTTTGGGTGTCGGGGTCTCTCGGTATTAGTGATGGTTCAACTGGGTTGTAGGTTGAGGCCTAGTCTTGGTGTGTGGTTTGAATGGGTCTGTAATGAAGTTCTGGGCTTTGGCCCAAGTTTAGGTGTTGGCTGACATTATAGTAGTTTTGTTTACGTTGGATCAGTGAGCTGTGCGCTCGTTGAGTTAGCCCGGTGATTAGGTCTGTATTTTGGACATGGTGGGTACTCTTTTCCTCCTCAATATTTTTCCCATTGGGTTTTATGTGAGGAGGTTTTTAATGAGACCCGTACACCGGTCCACCTACTTATTTTAACACAATGGCTTTAAGCTCAAATTATCAAAAAAAAAAAAAAAACACAATCTGAATGAATCGATATATAGTATTGGTGTACAACCTTGAATAGCTACAAACAAAACTGCTAGCTAGACAATTGCCTGGTACGTAGCAACTCAGCATCACAAAAAGCAATGAACAAAATTACTATAAAGCCATTAAAGCAGGACAGTTAACAGTAAACACTGGCCCCAGTGTTGTGCTAAGCCGAATTCCCTCAACTTTTAGAGTAGTAGTAACGTGCTGAGTGTTTATTTGAATCAGAACTTTGAACGCATCCTAACAAAGTGAGGTATATCATACACGGTATATGGTAGCATGGCATTTGATAAGATATGATATGCTGGTATCTAATATTTAAGTTCAGCACGAGCCCCAAGGATAAACGCCATCAGCTCCTGATCACAGACCCAAAGTACTGTCATTACTCTATTCTGGAATATTTTTCTAATCCTTTTTACCGAAGCCAGTATTGAAGCCCATAAGGATAGCGGCCCAAGACGGAGGTCCAGAAGCGTATAAATAAATCAGTCCAATTTGTACAGAGATTATATCTAGCCAACTGTAGATATTTACTGTCGTTCTTATCCTTTTACAATAGCAGTATATATATACATGTACGCACAACCTGTAAAGCAAGGTGGCAATACTAAATACACATGGCCCTATTATTTTAACCTAGTTTTCTGTGTTTCTTTATGGTATCAGAGCCGCTTTCTTTCCTCCTTCTTCTTCGTTTCTCAGCTGCCTCCTTCGTCCTCTGAAATGGAAAAATCACCAGAAACTCCTCTCTCCAATACTTTTCCTCCTCGTCTTTGAGTATTATTGGATCTTCCAGCACCACCACCTTTTCCTCTCTTGTTTCCACCTCACAACATTTCACCAAGTTAACCCCAGACAATTACCAGGTGTGGCTGAAACAAGTAGAGCCTTATCTCTCCGGTCATGGCCTCTTCGGCTGGATTGATGGCTCAAATGTCTGTCCCTCTGCTCAAGTCGACAATGTCACAAATCCTGAGTACACAAAATGGAAACAAACAGATAAGCTCATCATGGCAGTCCTCACGACTTCCATGTCTGATAGTCTTGTCAATCAAGTTATACCATGTGAAAGTTCCAAAGAGATCTGGGATACGATTGCTACGATCCTTTCAGCTCAGCTAAATGCTAGAGTAATGCAGTTAAAATCACAGTTGATGAGCATTAAAAAAGGGTCCGATTCTATAGCTGATTTCTTCGGTCGTGCCAAGAATATAGCAAACTCTCTTGCCTCTGCAGGTTTTCCTGTCACTGATGGGGATCTTATCAGTTACATAGTGCGTGGTTTACCACCTGAGTATGACACAGTTGCCACAAATCTTACTATGATGCCTACTGCCATTACCCCACATACTGCCTATAGCTACCTCCTCACATACGAAACTATCCTTGCTGAAAAAACATCTGAAACTCTCTCTAATGCTCAGCTCTCCATCAACAATACTCAGTACAATAATAACAGAGGAGGCAGAGGGGGAGGAAGAGGAGGTAAAACTTACAACAACCGGGGCCAAGGACAGAGAGGAGGAAGAGGATTCTCTCGTGGAGGTGGTAGAGGTAATTCATATAATAACAACTCCTCTCTCTCAGGTAAACCTGATACTAGACCCACATGCCAAGTTTGTCACAAAATCGGTCACACTGCTGATAAATGCTATCATCGTTTTGACTATTCCTATCAAGCCCCACCTCCCTCCTACAATGCTCATATTACTTTCCCTCACACCTGATCACACCTGGTATCCTGACAGTGGAGCTACTCACCACTTTACCCATGATCTCTCTAACCTTAGCCTCGATCCAGATTTCAACTCTTCAGAGGTTGTCAGTTTTGGAAATGGTTCCACTCTTCCAGTAAAGAATCAGGGCACTGGACTTTTACCTACACCTTCAGGCAACTTCCTTCTCTCTAATGTTCTTTATGTACCAAACCTTACAAAAAATCTTCTCTCAGTTCGCCAATTTGCTTCAGATAATCACATATTTTTTGAGTTTCATCCTACTTATTTCCTTATGAAGGATCTGCTTACGGGGAAGGTTCTAGCCAAGGGAGGGCTTAAACAAGGGCTATATTGCTTCTCTCCACCACAAGACAAAGACTCAGTGAATTTTCAGGCTCACTCTGCAATAAGGACAAGCAATACCATCTGGCACAATCGGCTTGGACATCCATCTCCTAGAATTACCAATTTTGTCATTAGTCATAATAACCTTCCTGTTACATCTAAGAACAGTTTTGTTCACAGTTGTGAGGCTTGTCGCCTTGGGAAAACTCACGCCCTTCCCCATCTCACTTCCCCTCATCACTCCACTGCCCCCTTTCAACTGTTGTTTTTAGATGTCTGGGGACCTGCACCGGTTTTGTCTGTTAATGGTGCACGGTATTATCTTTCTATAGTGGACGACTATAGCAAATTTGTTTGGTTGTTTTCTCTGAATGCTAAATCAGAAGTTGTTACTATTGTTACTTCTTTCTTGTCTCTTGTGGAAAACTATTTTGCTACTTCTG
Organism: Limonium bicolor; assembly: GCA_023374045.1. Classification (NCBI taxonomy): domain Eukaryota; kingdom Viridiplantae; phylum Streptophyta; class Magnoliopsida; order Caryophyllales; family Plumbaginaceae; genus Limonium; species Limonium bicolor. The sequence goes on from CM041778.1 coordinate 366,137,629, forward strand.
TCAAAAGTTTGCAGACAGATGGTGGAAGTGAATTCAAGCCACTAATTCCTATTCTCAGGGCAAAAGGAATATCTCAACGGCTCTCATGTCCCTATTCTCACCAACAAAACGGCAGTGTTGAGGTCAGACACAGACACATAGTTGATAAAGGTCTGTCACTTCTCTCTCATGCTCACATGCCTTTATCTTTCTGGGAAAGAGCCTTTCACACTGCAGCCTATCTCTTAAACCGCACCCCCACCCCCATTCTCTCCATAAATCACCTTTTGAGGTACTGTTTCACAAACCTCCTGATTATTCCTTCCTGAAGGTATTTGGCTGTGAGTGCTGGCCGAATTTAAGACCACAGAATAAGAACAAAACCTCGTTTCGCACCACAAAGTGTATTATGCTTGGATATGCCTCCAACTACAAAGGATATATATGCTATGATCCCATTTCTGCCAAAACTTACATATCACGTGATGTGGTCTTTCATGAGACTGTATTTCCCTTTCACACCTTTCAGAAGTCTACCCCATCTACTACACCAACAGACACTATTTCTCTACCTCTGACCCTACCTCTTTTATCAGAAACATCACCCTCTCTTACTGTCCCCTCTACACCAGCAACTGCATCCACTCCATTAACTACATCAGAACAGTCTCCATCTCCTTCTAGAACAGATTGTCCACCAAACACTACACCACCTCAAATTCCTATCTCGCCCATCTCAGCTACTGCCTCTCCACCAAACACTACACCACCTCTCCCTGACAACATACATCCCATGGTGACTAGGGCCAAACACAACATAAAAAAACCTCTTCTCCGGACTGATGGAACAATCAACTGGCCAGCAGCAAACCTCACACACACTATCCCTGAAGAACCATGTTATACAGAGGCAAAACATTATCAGGAATGGAGAGATGCAATGCACAGAGAAGTTCAAGCTCTGGAGCAAACTGGGACTTGGCAGCTAGTTCCTAGACCATCTACTGCAAAGATACTCACAGCAAAATGGGTGCTACGCACCAAAAGGAGGGCAGATGGATCAATTGAGCGCAGAAAAGCTCGCTTGGTGGCAAGGGGGAATAACCAAACAGAAGGCATCGACTACAATGAAACATTTAGCCCTGTTATCAAACCCACAACAATAAGATTGGTCTTATCTATTGCTACAGCAAGAAACTGGGGAATTAATCAGCTGGATATCTCTAATGCCTTTCTACATGGCGACCTACAGGAGACTATATACATGGCTCAACCTCCAGGTTTTTCTCATCCCAATTTTCCTACTCATGTCTGTCTGCTCAAGAAGTCCATTTATGGGTTGAAACAGGCCCCCAGGGCCTGGTTTTCTAAGCTCAGTGATGTCCTAATTCAACTTGGTTTTGAGGCATCTAAGTCAGACACTTCACTCTTCATTTACACTTCATCTACCGACCTACTCTACTGTCTGGTCTATGTGGACGACATTCTCATAACAGGGACATCTCAGAAGCTCATTGATACTTTTATTTCTCAGCTCACCAAGTTCTTCCCAGTAAAGAATCTTGGTGCATTACATTTCTTCCTCGGAATGGAAGTCACCCGCACCAGTCAGGGCCTCTTTCTCAATCAGCACAAATACATTAAAAACCTTCTGTCAAAAGCTCAAATGCAACATGCAAAACCCGTCAACACACCCATGTCCACAGTACCACAAACAAATCCAGATACCACCCCGTTCTCTAATCCTACCAAGTTTCGAAGCATATTGGGTGCTCTCCAGTACCTTAATCTCACCAGACCTGACCTCACCTACTCTGTTAACAAGCTCTGTCAGTCCATGCATCAACCCCTTAATTACCACTGGCAACAACTAAAGCGCATTCTGCGCTATCTAATCTCTACCCAACATTTCTCATTTCACATAGCTAAAACACAATCTTTTCAACTATCCGCATACACTGATGCAGATTGGGCAAGCGATCAAACAGACAGACGAAGCACAACTGCTTATTGTGTTTATCTCGGCTCAACCCTAGTCTCATGGCAATCAAAAAAACAACCAACTGTCGCAAGATCGACTACGGAAGCAGAGTATAAAGCTTTGGCTAATAGTACCTGTGAAGTACTCTGGATTCAACAATTGCTCCGTGATCTTCGCATCCGACTGCATCAACCACCCATCATTTGGTGCGACAACCTTGGCGCCACCTACCTTGCGGCCAACCCCGTTCTTCACGCCCGCGCCAAACACATCGCCATTGACTTCCATTTTGTCCGTGAACGTGTTCAGAACCGCTCTCTCACCGTTGCATTCATCAGTGGGAACGACCAAATCGCGGACTTGCTCACAAAACCGCTAGCCCCAAATCGATTTGAACAATTGCGCTCTCAGCTGTGTTTACACCCTGCTGGAGCGAGGGAAGGTATTGAAGCCCATAAGGATAGCGGCCCAAGACGGAGGTCCAGAAGCGTATAAATAAATCAGTCCAATTTGTACAGAGATTATATCTAGCCAACTGTAGATATTTACTGTCGTTCTTATCCTTTTACAATAGCAGTATATATATACATGTACGCACAACCTGTAAAGCAAGGTGGCAATACTAAATACACATGGCCCTATTATTTTAACCTAGTTTTCTGTGTTTCTTTAGCCAGTCCTCTTCAAAAATGTTCATCTAAAACTGGACATACCGCGTTGATCTGCTTTCATTATCGAGCCAAGTTTGCATCAAATGTTGATCCTTCTAGAAACATATCTGATCCAAAATGGACAAGTGACCAGTCAGAAAAATGGACAAGATATTAAGTAGCACAGTGGAGGATAAATGCTTATACTAGCGAGGTTTGCTTTTCTAGTATCACAAACATTTGGTGGTAGATAACTAGATATATACGTCTAACATACATTTTATATATATAAGATTTTTAGAATCATCTTTATAGACCAGGTTTGAGACTATAGACAATCTACATAAAATATGTGATATGTTTCATTAATGCTTCCAGAAAATATAGGATTTTGAATACCGTGTTCCACAGCCTTGCAGAACATGGAGGAACAGAAACTGACGCCACCTGAGAACCACAAGCCATCTCTGTATCCCCATCTGGAGTAAGGACAAAGATGTTATACGATCATAAATAGTCCAATGTTAGTTCAACTATCTGGTTTATTCTAGAGGTTTTAGATTTCAGCAACTGCTATGAAAAATAAATCCAATTTTCAGTCCTATTCTAATTACTGATCATTCCCACATATCCTAATTTCTCAAATAAGTAGACACATTTCACCCGTCTACCTATAGATGGAAACAAGGGGTGATTACCTACTAGCTGGCTGGACCTGTCCATCTCCAATACCTCTTCCATTGCTGCGTCAAAGAGTTGTACTGTTGGTTGAGGAACATTACTTTTGCCCTCTTCTTTTACTTCAGATGTAGCCATTTCAAATTTTCTCCGCATAGCTTCATCCCTAGCTACTGTGCACGCTTCGTCATCATCTATCAAGGGTCTCTTTGTTCCTTTTCCCATTTCCCTTGCATTATTGTCACTGCTACCCTTCCCTGTATAGGGTAAAAGGACATCACTACTTAACAACCAAGTCTTAAGGTGTGACTATGGGAACAAGTGCAACACAACACATTATGATGGAGGAGGCATAATTGTGCGTGCATTAAAAACAATATATTGAGGTCAGAGGGAACTCCAAAGGACATAGTGTAGTCAGTAGTGCCTTCGCAATTATTTTCAGTTCAGGATTATGCAGAGTTGCATATTTTGCTGAAATTACTGACCAGGTAAAGTCTTACTGAGAATATTTTTTCTATGCATAGTGGCTTCTTTTTTGTACATAATATATAAGAGTAGATAAACAGAGTGAACCATGCTGTGAATAAATAGATTCTTATTACCCAACAGCAACACCATATGTTACTGAGCTCACAAAAGGCTACAAAAGTTTTGTACAGAGTTGGTCTTACATCATCCATCATGACTTCTACTAAAATCAATAGAGAGTCACTCTTTTTTAACATCATTATACAGAAAAGTCAAAGGCGAAACATCAGCACCCTCTGCACACACACACACACATATATATATATATATATATATAGCTGTTCTGTATATACAATGAAAGCAAAAAAAATTCTTCTTTCCAGAAGACACACCAAGTCCAAATAATTCTATGTGCTCATTATGGTTCTTGAGGTTAATTAGTATCCTTTATGCCCCTGCAGAGACAAATTGAAAACACACCCAATGTCATAATTGTTTCTAAACACATGCCTTTCAGATTGAAAATTCTGTTCTCAAAGCGCAGCTGCGGCAGGGAAAGACAGAAATGGAAGTTTAAAAATTGAACTTGTCTAATTCAAACTGGAAAACAAGTTTCATTGCTTGACTAGAAAACTAAAACTTCAGCAAATGAAATGAAAATGTATAAACTGAAAACTTAGATTATAAATTATATGACAGGAGGAATGTAACTACCTGACGGATAGTACATGTGTGGCTGATTTGGAGCTGGGTATGCTTGCCCAGGATGTGTAGGAGATGGAGAGTATGAATGATATGGAGCAGCATAATATGAAGCTGGTTGGACTGGTGGTTGAGGATAAAGATTTGCAGTTTGGACTGGAGGATAAGGTTGGACTGGAGCAGAAGGATAATAATTTCCAGGAGGCGGAATATAAGGTTGAACTGGTGGTGGAGGATAATGATTTACAGGAGGTTGATAATGAAATGGATGTTGATTTCCGGAGTATACTGCCGGTGGTGAGGCACAGCTTGGTCCTTGTTGCTGCTGCCAACACAAAACAACTTAATATTACATTCAAGAATTTCTGAAGTAAGGCATATTCAGCTGTTTTTGTGTTTTGAAAAAATGGGTCTGCCATTTAATACCATAAGACCCGAGCAGTACAGCATTAGACAAACTTCTCCAGCACTCCTGAAGTCAGACATTAATGTATGAAGCTTAGAATATGAACAATGAATGTATTATACAAGGAGCCCATCAAATAGTGCCGTCATATTAATTTTCTTTTACCGTCCACTTTCACTGTAAATAGGCCAGGCACCGTTGTCTTGGCCCTGAGATATCAACTTCTGGAGCGGGACACTGGACAATATAATATGAGACAAAAAGGCATATCATATCAATTACAACGAATATGGATGTAGAATCTGCCATCAAACACTGGTTAAACAAATCCCCTTCTGCTACCTTCCCTTCCCAATGAAATCGTCTCTAGAGAAAGTGTTGCTGTTGTATACTGAGACGCTCATTTCCCTCATCCCTTCATAAAGGGTGAAACTGAACTTCTCTTGAAAGATGGGGTTTTTGGAACCATCTACAATCAAATACATATATGACAAGAAACGTCAACGGTTTAGTCCAAAACAAGCAAGATTCCAGAAATGAAATACAGAGGAAGGGTGAAATTGATGGCCATTAGCTAGCTGTTTACTACCTTTACATGTTCTGGTACGATACTTAGTGCCTCCATATTCAAGACAGACGTAAGGATCTTGCCTTGAGAACCACTCAGTGTCCTTCAATTTATTACATTTCAGAACTGATAAGAGAAGATTAAATAAAAATGTCTGTCAGTTAGTGATGATCAGTAAAAATCACAAGTTAATTTATACACAAATCTCCTAGGTAATAAATAATATATACCAGTAATCTCGAGCATCTGCCCTTGGATTGAGATAGTTGACATGCTGCTTCTTCCCCCTTGAGCTATGATCAGAAAACCAGAATCAGACCACAGTGAAAAAGGAATGGGCTAAAAGTTCATGATTTAAATGCCATCTGAGTTGAATGTTATTTGCAAGTTGACTTATAACCATTCAAAGTCTTTTCTGAACTGCATCACACTTGTGCTATTTTGATTTCTTCATCTCTTCTCAATAGCCAAGTGATGAGGAAAATGTCTTATCTCATGACTTACTAACGGGCAAAATGAGTAGTAGAAAGTCAATGACCCGCACGTTGAGTTTAAAATATTACTTACATTTCAAGCTATAAAATATTCAAGACAAGTGACTATATTAGTATTGAGATAGAAAAATGTAACGGTAGATGTGGTCGCAATTTTGATCCAACCCACTGAAACTACATATTAAAAATAATGTGTTTGGGTTGAGATAGTCAATGGTATTATTTTTTGAACCCATTATAATTTTGGATCGGGTAAGGGTTTTGGATTCTTCAACCCTTTACTTTTGTGCTGAGTTAAAGTAACAAAATAGTAGGATTGCTCTACCCACTGTATCTATTGCGTTGGGTTTGAGTAAAAAAAAAAAAATGACCATATCGGTTGACCCACTTACTTTTGGATTGGGTTGGAGTTTAGCTCAACCCCACCCTTCAGCCTGTTATATCAGTCCAAGATTTGATAGTTCTATATGTATGATATAGAGAGAGAAAAATAATATCACAAGAGATAAAGCTTGTTTCTTCTATGAACTCAGTCGGAAAAAAAAACAGTGCCAAAACAGCAAGATAGTGTGTGATTTCAAAAGTCCTAGCGGCTATTCTAACATCTTCCCATAGGATGAGAAAATCGAAGACAAGTGGAAGGATTGGAATTGAACGAGGAAGAAGATAGAGCAAGAGCTCGAGACTTCGACTACAAGACACACACAGTAAAGACCCCCGCACTCTATCTAATACTGCAACAGAGCAAGAGGAAAGACCTAGACCGGGTCTGATAAACCCGGTTCACACTAATAAACTAAATACTCAACATAATTTAATGATACAGTTCAATAGTCATCTAACACCCCCCTTCAAACCTTAGAAGGAAAACTTATAAGGTTTGCTATGTATGAACTGTAACCGTCACCCAAAAACAAAAGCAGGCTAAACCTTCTCTAGACTGAGACCCATTCTCTTCATCTGCAGTGGATAGGATTTTCCAGGTAACAGTTTTGTTGGCACATCTGCAACTTGTTCTTCAGAGGAGACAAACTCCACTATCAGCATCCCTTCCTGCAGCTTTTGCCGAACAAAATGCACATCAACTTCGATATGCTTGGTCCTCTCATGTAGAACCGGATTCCTGGCTATGTAGATTGCTGATTGGCTGTCTGACTTGACTGGCACCGGCAAAATATTTTGTACCCCCAGCTCGCTCAAGATTCTTGTAACCCAACTGAGCTGTGCAGTTACAACCCTCATTGCCCGATACTCTGCTTCTGCAGATGATAAGACCACCGTGGTTTGTTTTCTGGATTTCCAAGAAAGAGGACTGCCTCCCAACTGAATGAAGAATCCACTAATCGACCTTCTCGTGTTAGGACATCCTGCCCAATCAGAGTCACAGTAAGCAGTTAGAGTAAAATCCTTCCTGTTATTAAACATTAATCCATAGTTAACAGTGCCTTTAATATAACTTAAAGCATGAAGAGCAGCATTGTAATGCACGTCAGAAGGGGAACTGAGAAATTGACTCAAAACCTGAATTGTAAATCCTAGATCTGGTCTGCTGTGAGCAAGATAGCTAATCTTGCCAACCAACCTTCTATACAGAAGGGGATCAGCTAAGGTTTTTCCATCATCCTTTCTCAGTTTAACACTACAATCTAGGGGACCAACAGCAGTCTTCACATTCAAACAGTCAAACTCAGCTAACAGATCCTCACAATATTTTCTCTGGGTCAAGACGATTCCTTCTGTGGTGTGCAAAAACTGCATACCCAAGAAGTAATTTATTCTTCCCAGATCTTTAATCTTAAACTCTTTATTCAACTTCTCTTTAATAGTATCAATCAGGGCCAGATCACTACCTGTTATTAATATGTCATCCACATACACCACTAAATAGCAGACCTTGTTATTTTCAAGTCTAACAAACAGAGAGTAATCATTGAGGGACTGAGTAAAACCAAGAGATTTGAGAAAAACACTTAGTCTATGATGACATTGCCTAGAAGCCTGTTTAAGGCCATAGAGGGACTTGTTTAATTTGCACACCCTACCTGATGTTTCCTCTTTATGGCCTAAGGGAATTTCCATGTACACATTCTCATCTAAATCCCCATGTAAGAAGGCATTGTTTATGTCTAGCTGGCTAACTAACCAGTTTCTTTTAGCTGCCACTATAACCAAAGCCTTAATTGTTGTAAATTTTACTACCGGGGAAAAAGTTTCAAGATAATCAATCTCATATCTTTGTGTGTACCCTTTGGCAACTAATCTTGCCTTATATCTCTCTATACTTCCATCAGCCCTATATTTTACTTTGTACACCCATTTACATCTAATTGGCTTAACCCCTTTAGGAAGGTCAACTAGGGTCCATGTACTGTTTCTCTCTAAAGCTTGAAACTCATCATTCATAGCCCTTCTCCACTTGTGGTCCTTAACAGCTTCGTTATAATCATTTGGCTCAATTGACTTACTAAGATCAGCATGGAAACTATGATAAGCATTTCTATCAGTCAACACTAATCCCACTGTCAGAGGCAAGTTTTTAGTTTCTATGATGCTATTGTCTTCATTCAAATCAACAAAATCAGACTCATATTTTTCCATGCAGGTCTTAACAAGGTTAACAAAAGAAACTCTATCCTTCAAGATTTCTGAGAAATAATCAATTGAAATTTCAGTCTCAGATTGGTACTTATCTTTTCCAGATGTAGTGCCTCCAACCACAAAATCTTTTAGGTAGGCTGGCGAGTTTCTTTGTCTTCCTGATCTCCTCAGGTTCTGGTTTTCTTCTTCTACACATTCTGTGGACTCTTCCTCAACAGCATTCTCTCTCGTGTCCCTTTTAGTGGTTTGGGAAAACTCTGTGGAAGGTTGACTTCCATTGTTTCTTCTTTCAGTTTCTGTTGTTCTCTGGGCTTCTTCTATACCTCCTGTTCCAACCTGTAGTTGCTTGTTGCTTTGCTTCACACTTGGTAAATTTATGTCAGTTTCAAAGAAAAAATCATTCTCAGACATAATAACTTCATTTCCAGGAATAGTAGTGAAATACCCCTAACCTTTAAAACTTAATTAAATGATCTATTAATGATCTAAGATGATTAATAAACATCTAATTACTATTGGGGAACAATCTAAAAGATCTCAACAAGGCAAAACACGCCTTAAGATCGGTAAAGCCAAAAATGTGCTTTAAGACACCATAAAGGTTGTATGACCTCAAATAGGATCCAAAGTGGATTCCTAAGTATTATAATGAGCAAGGAACACAATAAAACCATTCTCAGGAGAACTAAGCTCAGGAACACCCTGTGACACAAAAATGTGCGCTAAAACACCTTAAAGCACGTTTTTGTGAGATTGCCTTTTAAATTGATTTTTAATGGGCTTAAAGATTATAATTACCCTTAAATATGATATTTTATCATATTATATCATATTAGGAATTTAATTCCAGAAATTTACGAATTTTTACAAATCTAATATTAAAATATTAATAAAACCCTAAAGTGGGGCCCGCATGAGTCAAATTGACCAAGTTTGGTCAATGGTCAATCAATTGACCCATTTGGACCATGGAAGTCGGCAGGTAAGGAGGGGAGGAGACAGCTTACAATCATTGTAAGACAAATTGATACCTAATACCAATTTTGAATAGTAAAAAGTAACTTTTCTTACTTTTTCAAATCAATTAAGCCATTCCAATTATTCCCTTGCCTTCTGCCCCATTCCAGCCGATCCAGCACCCTTCCAAGCTCTCTCACGACTGACCCTTGAGTTAGGAAGGCAGCAGTTCAAACTTTAAGCTCTTAAGGTAAGCTTTTAATGTCATTTTAGCCCTTTTTCTTCATTTCTTCACTACCTACACTTAGATTTCGTGGCTCATCAATTCCCATGGCTCATTCTCAGTGTTCTAAGGTTAGAACAACATCCAAACTCGGCTGAAGCAAGTCTAGGGGCAAAGGTTGCCCAAATTTGCATTTTAAGGTAAAAACATACCTTAAGCCTCTCTAGTCTTCAAGCGATTTTTCTTCCTCTGATTTTTGTGAGTTTATACACTCATAATCTTCATATTTACATGTTCAATCAGTTGGTTAGCCATTTGGAGCAAGGGTGGCCAAGATCCAAAGGAAATACCCTCTTTTAAGGCATTTTTCCAAGGTAAAATCAAATACCAAGGTAGCTGTTGTCTAGCTATTCCTATGCCTATATAGTGGATCTAACACCTTGTGGTGTTTAACTCAGGCCGAATTCACTTGGAACTTCCCTTGATTTTTATGGTGATTTTTGCCTTAAATTTACATTAATTATTCCTTATGGTTAAGCTCAAGCTTGGAGTGTAACCATATGTTTTTGTGTATTAAACATGTCTAAATCTGTGGTGAATTTTCCTACAAGAGACCGAGCTAATACAAGGAATAATCAAGGTATAAAACACCTTAAACTTATGATTTTATGTTATTTCTAGCATATATATTTATGTGCCGAGAGTGAAACATAATATATGGGTTATTTATAACTAAGAATGGAAAAAATGATAAGATAAATTAAGCTAGTCATTTAAGTGATTTAATTAAACATAATGGTCAAATTATGACATTATGTGGAATATATAATCTAAAGTGAGGCCGTGAGATATACTATATTTTGAGACATTTAATGTGTAATTTATTTTGCAAGTTCAAGGTTGTAATAAGGCCATGTCATTAGGCCATTTTAATTTAAGTTTATAAGCTTATTTAGTTAAATTTATGCTATAATTAAGTTTAAGTTTGGGGCCAAATCGTAATTACTGGAAAATTAGAAAGCCGTGGGCTTAATTTAGAAGAGTTTAGGTTTTTTAAATAAATTTAATAAAAATTATAACATTTTATAAAGTTTTGTGTCAAAATTGTAAAATAGAAAGGTATGGGGTAAGATAGGTAATTACTGAAAGTTTGGGTCCCATTTGGTATTAGAGGTCAAAGTTGACTATATAGGAGACTTTGACCAAGTTTGGAAAATTTTAGAAATTTAAATACCACCTTATGAAGAGATAGGTATTAAATTGTAAAAGATTTATAAGACTTGGGGTGGTATTGTTATTTCCGAAAACTTGGGGTACTAAATGGAGTTTAGTACAAACCTTAGGTTATTAGGAATTTTTAGAAATTGATTTGGTTAAATTTGGAGTTTATATGAATTATCTAAGTATAATATAAGATATTTCATAACATTGTTACAAATGGGTAACATATGTGGTAAAACCGAGATTTAGAGAAATATAAGGTTAGTAATGATATTTATAACCTTTTGGTATAGTTTGGTGATTTTTGGAATTATATATGAGGTTTTATGAAGATATATGTATAATATATAGTTTTGATGACATTAGAAACTATATGTTGTTAAATGGGGTTATTTGGTGATTATAAGAAGTTAAGTGGTGGAAATTAAATTTAAATAGACCATGGGGTCTGTTCGGTTGTTTTAAGAAAATATAACCATGGGTTATAATTATATTAAGGATTATAATATAAGGTATACGTTATAAGTGTAACAATTAAATAATTTGGGGTTGATTTACAAATTATGGAAGTTTAGTGGAGAATAATAAATACCGAGAATTTTAAGGGCTGTTTGGTATTTTATTAACAATATAAACTATAGGTTATAATTGTTTTAATGACTTAAATGTCATAATATATGTTATGTAACTATGATATAACATTATATAAATTATGTGGTGGATTTTATAAATATTTGAGAAATATAGGTGCTGTTCGGAAATACTACTATTTTTGAATGAAATTTATAATATGGTTTTAATGTTATAAGAGTTATAACATTTATAATATAAGAGGTATTCATTAAAAAGAATGAATATATATTTAATGACTTGCCATATAATAAATAGTCCTATAATGCATATATATATAAATAAGTATATGTTATAGTGTGGAAAATATAATATAGTACAAAGACTATATATTACCACAATTAAAATGATATGAGATAAAGGGAAAAGAATTATAAACACTAGTTATGGAATTCTAATGTTAAGAGTGTACATGAAATAATATGGGGTTATGTAGTTCAAGGCATTTTTATACACGAATTACTACATTTAACTTGGAAAAACAAACCTTAGAAAAAAAATAAATACTAAGGCGAGATGTACAGTACACGATAAAGGATTATACATGCAATATAGAAACAAACTATATCATACACAAGGTGTATTACACTACATGCGATAATAAACGTTTAAAGTTAAGAGTATTAATATACTCGACGTAACCACGCATGTGATATAGCGTTTTTCCTAATCCCGAGTTAAACCGAAAACCCGACAAACGTTATTAGTTAACAGCGGGGAATAAACCGGGGTAGATTAATAACGGTACGGGGTGCCGTAGTGTATTGTTAATATGAGATGCTGATGCATAGTGTGATGCATGTTGATAGATTGTTAGAGGCGTCTCGAGGATCTCCAGAGACTTTAGCTGATTCATACTCCACCGTAATACTCAGCAGTGTGAACGGTATGTTATTTATGTGGCTTGACTGTCTCTGAGGATTTCCTCAGTTCAGACATTGTGTGAAAACCTGTGATAAGATTGAATGTCTGCTTGTGAATTAATATGCTTGAGTTGCGTATTAATGCTGCTTTATTATTATTACTGTTGTGCGATAACAGTACCGTTCGTATATATGAACATATTATAAAACGAACTAGCGGCAATGATGCTATCTTATATGTGTAATATAAGGAACGTAAGTAAAAGTTGTAGCGTTAGGATAATAAGATATATAAAATATCTGAGACTCATATACGGAGCATTGGCCTCTTTAACGCCGCTCTCGTATCTAGCACTGGATCCCGAGTCGACATACTCAGGATTGGACTACGACCTTGGTCTGCTGTGTTAGGAAAAGAATAGTAAAGCGATGCGATGGTATAGATAAGTTTATCAAGGATGTGGCTCTTGCTGTGAACTGTGATCCATTAACGATACTAGGACACCGTGTGGTAGCCGTAAGTATCTGGATAAATTTCCAACGAACTACAGATTGTTCGTAGGACGGAGACTCTACCGCTGGAGTGGCTATTGCCGTGGGTGACCCCCATAAGAGATGGGTAACTTAGAGACACGTCGTTCTAACGAGACGTTGTCATTAGACATGACTGAACAATTACGAACGACTATATTAACTCGTACATTAGGCGAACATTATTTGGGCTTGCAAGCCAAAGACGAGAGTTCATACTCGTTTACAATTCTCGTTACTTCCTTCTTGCCTTGTTGTTCATTGGTTGTGCTTTGTGGTTATGTGGTATGTTGGTGGATTTGTTTGAACAAGCCATTATGCTCATATTGTGTGTTGTGAACTGGTTGTGTCGTCTAACCGTACTCATGTGTGGATTGTGGTTGGGTGTTTGGTCGAGTGAGTCGTTGAACTCAATTATGAATTATTAAGTGTTTGTTGGAATGGAGTCTCTGTACTCATATAAGCGCTGTAAACGCTTTCAGTGGTTTATTACGATGCGATGTGTGAAGCCGGGGGCTTGTTTGTTATTTGAGATTACTGCAATATATTTGTTGTTTTACAGTTTCAACATTGAACTATTTGTATGGAAACGAATTGCATGCTCTCGACCAAATAACTGAATGGTCCGAGGGTGCATGACAGTCAGGTAATAACATACTCAGCAGGGGCTGATTCCATACCACAAACTACCATTTTTGCAGGTATGCAACTTCCGGTGTCGGCAAAGAGAGTGACGCGCTGGGTAGTTTGATTACAGTTATTTAAACATGCACTGTTGCATTTTAATACGAACCTAGAAACATGTATAGGTTTTGGATACGTAGAAAGCTCACTGTGAATGTATTTTATATTGGTTTTGGGAGTTTAGATCTATCTCTTGTTGTCACTGCGAGAAAATGTTTCGTATTTAAGAGCTTATCAGGAAGCACGTTATTACTCGTATGGGCGAGCAAGAACGGTGACACCAGTAGTCAATTGTTGAGATTACCGCTGCGATTATATTGTTAAGTAAGATGATTAGGAGCCGAATAGAGTAGGGGTGTTACAAGCAGGGATAATTTCAACTTCACTGTCAGATTGTTGTCTGAAGGGATATATTTTCTCATGAAAAACAACATCTTTGTTATAGATTATTCTGTCATTATCTATATCATACAGTTTGTATCCCTTCTTATCCTGCCCATAACCCAGAAATACACACTTCATTGCCCTTGATTGAAATTTATCTTTATGTTCTTTATTAATGTGGGCAAAACACAAGCTACCAAAACTCTTAAGCATTGAATAATCTGGTTTTCTGCCATGTATGATTTCAAATGGGGTTCTATTGTTCACACTACTAAGAGGCATCCTATTAATGAGGTAAGTGGCAGTTAGGACACTTTCCCCCCAAAATCTCTTGGGGAGAGAGGAGTGGAACATGAGGGCTTTAGCAGTTTCTAATATGTGCCTGTGTTTCCTTTCAGCCACTCCATTCTGTTGTGGCGTGTAAGGACAGGTTGTTTGGTGTCTAATGCCTTTAGCCTTAAGGTATTCAGTTCCTAACTTACTACTTCCTAACTCTTGATGAAGTTAATTATCAGATTGAAAGCATCAGATTTCAGTTTACATAATTGTGTCTAGGTAGCATGACTTTTATCCTCTACAATGGTAAGAAAGTAGGAGAAATCATCATGTGTTTTCATGCTATAAGGGCCCCAGAGATCAACATGAATCATTTCAAAAGTTTCATTGCTTTTTATTGAACTAGTAGGAAAAACAAGCCTATGGCTCTTGGCCCTATTACATGGCTCACAAACAAAGGTTTCATACAGCATGCTTTCCTTTATCAAACCTAGTTTTGCTATTTTTTCTTTGGGCAGGTGCCCAAGCCTACAATGCCACAAACCAATAGTGTTGTTGCAATCATGATCAAAATCATACAGATTACTTCTATCAGTCTCGAGGCTAAAACACTTGCTACTTCTTTTATCACAGTTTTTGTCAAAACCGTACAGGCCCCTATGGACTTGACCAATCTCCACTTGTTGTTTCTGTTCAAAGGCCTGATAAACACAATGCCCATGATCAAACACAAAACTAGCATTCATGTGGGCAGATAACTTACTAACAGAAATAAGCCCAAACCTAAAACTAGGAACAAACAGAACATCTTTCAAGACAATGAAATTGTTTAATTTAACAGTTCCAATTAACTTGACAGGTTGAGGATGCCCATCAGGCATCCCTACTGTATGTGTCTTCTCAAGAAAGGTAATATCAGAAAACAAAGCTAAATTGCCACACATATGGTCAGAAGCTCCGCTATCTATAATTCATTCCATCTTATCATAATTATAGACATCTGATGCATTAAACAACTTATAAACACTGTAAGTCAAGAGATCTTTGTGAGGAGAGAAGGTTTTACCGATGAATCCACAATTGGATTCAGACTTCTCTGACTCTTTGTTGACGATCTGCGACTTACTTATGTAGGTTAGTAGTTGGGTTACTTGCTCTGGTGTGAGTGTTCCTCCATAAGGATCCTTGCATTCCTCTTTCTGTCCCTCGGAGTTGTTGGCCTGATGTTTTCTCTCCTTCCCGAATCGCCATCCTGGTGGAAATCCATTCTTTTGATAGCAACGTTCCTCGGTATGGCCGGCCTTGTGACAATAGGTGCATTGTAGAACTCCTCTTTTTCCGCCAGATGTTTGTCCACGCCCAACACCCTTTCTTCCTTGATTAGCCAAGAAAGCAACAGGTGATTCAGCTTCGACAACAGGGGCGGTTACCAGTGTCTTTTGTCGCTCCTGTTGAATCAACATCGAGAATGCTTGCTGGATTGAAGGTAGCAGACTAATCATGAGGATGCTTTCTCTTGCCGCGTTATACCGATCATTGAGACCCATCAGAAACTTGATCAGCCTTTGCTTCTTGATATATTCTTGAAAAGCTCCGTCGGTGGTGCAAGCACAGACTAGCAAGGTGGATGTTACGTCTATCTCATCCCAGATTCCAATTAGTTTGGCAAAATAATCTCCCACTGTATCGGCTCCTTGTAGGGTGTCGGCGAGACGTCGCTCTAGTTCAAAAATACGGGTGGCGACGACCTGGTCGTAACGCCACAAAGGTCCGCCCAAATCTTCGCAGCGGAGGATCGAAAAAAGAACCGTGTCTGAGACCTTCTTCTCTAGGCTCATAAGAATCCATGAACGCACCATGTTGTCACATCGCGTCCAGGCTTGAGCTCGCGACTCGGAATCTGTGGGTTTGGTCAATGTTCCTTGAACGAATCCTATCTTGTTCTTTGAACCCAATGCTATTTCCACCTGGTGTTTCCATTTCGCAAAGCCCGGACCCCCGTCGTACTTAGTTGCCAATGACAAGCCTGGATGATCTGCACTCGACAAATAGAGAGGTTCCCCGACTTCAATGGTTGTCGAGGCGCTGCTCTCCTCGTGACCCTTGGATTCATTGACATTAGGGTTTTCCTTTACGACTTCGTCCGCCATCGATTTCCGTCAAAGCAAGAACATGCACGACTCAAGAAAAATTGTGGAAAGAGGAGAACGGACAAGAACGATGACGATAAGGTTGGGGGCGAGAAAGATGGCGTTAATGGCGAAAGCAATTGAAGAAGAGGAAAAACGAGAAACGAATCGATCTGTCTGACTTGTCAAGATTAGCAGTGAGATCCCATGATCCTTTTCTGCTCTGATACCATGAGAAAATCGAAGACAAGTGGAAGGATTGGAATTGAACGAGGAAGAAGATAGAGCAAGAGCTCGAGACTTCGACTACAAGACACACACAGCAAAGACACCTGCACTCTATCTAATACTGCAACAGAGCAAGAGGAAAGACCTAGACCGGGTCTGATAAACCCGGTTCACACTAATAAACTAAATACTCAACATAACTTAATGATACAGTTCAATAGTCATCTAACATAGGATCCAGAAAAATACATCCGGCCAGTTCAGTAAATACTCATACCATAACAACCGTTTACTCTTGTGCATACAGACACATTTTGTTGAACAATCTTTATCCCACAAGGTCACACGGGAGACAGGATCCGGTCTATGTGCTGATTCTTGTAACCATTAAGAAAGTGATTTTAATCACGCATTGAGGCTCTGTTCGGCATGGCTGTTTTGGCAGCATAAATGCAGCATATTTGACAGCAGGAATACGCTGGCATAAATGCAGCTGTTTTGAAAACTGCTGTTTGGCAGTGCAGCATATATGCAGCATGTTTGGTTAAGTTAGTTA
This sequence comes from Limonium bicolor, assembly GCA_023374045.1. Classification (NCBI taxonomy): domain Eukaryota; kingdom Viridiplantae; phylum Streptophyta; class Magnoliopsida; order Caryophyllales; family Plumbaginaceae; genus Limonium; species Limonium bicolor. The sequence goes on from CM041778.1 coordinate 366,154,838, forward strand.
TATGTAGTGCGTTTACCGTTTTCGTATTACAATTATAATTTATTATATTACACTATATAACTTTATTTTGTTAGTAAAATAAATAAAAAAATTCACAAACAATAAAATTTTTTTTCTATTATTTAAGCAAAACTTGTAACTTCTAAACAATATATTTTTATTATCTAAATTTTATAATTCTTACAATATAAAAGCGTAAAAAAGAGAAAAAGCATTTCAAATTTTCTGATAATGTTATGTGAATTTATTTAGTGAAATTATAACTTTTAATAATATAAATATTTTTGTAACTTTGTATGTTAATAAATTTATATGCATTCATATTTCTATATACTATTTAATATTTTAATTTTATATCAACAAGTGTGTATATTTATTCGTTTTTTTAATTTTATTAATCTATGTGGTATTACAAATAATATTATAGATTTGTATTATAAATGTGATTTTTTGTAAATTTGGCTAAAGATGTAGTACTATTTTTTATAAATTATTTAAAGCATTATGTAATTTGTAATAAATAAAGTAACTTGTAAAAAAAATTCTTTTTTTTAAAATCAATAGTCATAGTAATTGCATTATGAAGTGAGTAAAGAAACGGAAGTGAAAGCATGAAAACGAAAAAGTAGCATTTGCTGCGGGCATTTATGCTGACATTTATGCTGATATTTATGCTATTTTAGACGAACAGCAAAAACAAATAAAGGAGTCCAAAACAGCATATGCTGTACATTTATGCTGTCAAAAAATACGCATAAAATGCGAGGCGAACGCATCCCAAAAGATCGAGAAGATAAATCCCTAGGATTCTCGATGCATTGGTTTTTCCTAGAACATTCATTTGTGATTGTCAAGAAAGCATGACCACTTGTTTCACAAATACTCCTCCTAAGAATGAAGTGTTAATGAGAAGCAGTCAGTTCAGAAAAGTGAAGTGATTAATTGTCTCAAATTGCTAAACCAAATGCCCAAGAATAAGTTCTTTACTAGGAATCTTAATGCAGTGCATAACATGTGGAGATGTACTATTTAGTATCATTATTTACATAAACCACGAAGCAGTACAGAGACAAACAACCAAATCAGGGTAGAAGCGCCAGCCAGCCAGCCACTACATATTATAGATATGGTGGCCCCATAAAGAATCACAGTGGATGATGACGAATCAGCTACTGATGATGAGAATTCATCTCTGATGGGTACTGTTTTTCATTGCTCTTTCCTTGCCATATGTTCAAACTTCAAATAAACACAGACCTTGGACACAAGTTCAAGCTTCATTAGCCTCGCCAAGGAATCCATTTGAAAGGAAACGAGCCCAGTTAGGTAAAGCAGGGGAACGTTTCACCGCCTTCACACTCAACGGATTGTTCTTACTCTGTAAAAAAACCAGATCAAAACAATTAGCCTCCTCACAATCTAATATCCAGTAGTTTCAAATACCAAACCCAAAGAACAGCAACAACTAAAAACAAAGGATCTTTAATTACCATCAAACAAGTCCCTTCATCCACATTACAGACAGGATACTCATGCGGACAGCAACTAGAATAATCATCACAACAAGTCGCACCATCAAGAGGACAACATCCCCAGGAGAAGCAGTACTTCCCAAACCCATAAACGCAGCAGCAAGTGGTACTAGCTGGGCAGGAATAGTAGCTGTCACAGACGATGGGAGGTTTCACAGGGGAAGGCGGAGATGGACCCGGGTTAGGCGGATTCTGACCTTTTTTTATTGGGTAAGATGGTTCCATGGCGATACCACATTTACCAGTCCGTGTTGCCGCGGGATTTCTCTCCATCCTGATATACCCTTTCTCTCCCCAGCTTGTTCCCCATGAATTTCGGACAATCCAGTAGTCCTTGCCGTTCTCTGTCCCGTACCCGACTGCTGCTACTCCGTGGTCGAGTTCCGTCCCGCATTTTCCCGTGAAAATACCCTTATTTAATCACGTACCAAACCAATTAGCCGGTGTAAAGAAATTCGAAATCGAAACAAAGAACGGAATTTGATTTTTGACTCTGAGTATATACCGAATCGTAGAACTGGAAATCTCTACCACTAGCTTCAATCGCGACACTAACTGGTTGATGAGCAACTGCCTTCTGCAACGCTTTCTCGTCATTCACAGGGACATCCTCGTAATCCTCGATCGAAACAACCCTCGCGTTTTTCTATAAAAGAACGAAGTAGTACATAAGAAAACTGACTTTGTTTCTTCCTTCTACTAGATTGTTCGAAACTGAATCCCATATGATAAGGTAAATTTAATAAACTCACCCTGTATTGATCACAAGTACCATCAATACCCTTGTAAGGATAATCGTCATCAGTGTCAATTCCACCATTGTTGATTATGAATTCAAAGGCGTAGTCCATGAGACCACCATTGCACCCTTGATTGTAAGTGGTATCACAATCCACCAATTCTTGTTCAGATAACGAGATTAAATCCCCCGTTACTATCTTGTTTATCCCTTCCACGGCAGCGATGGTTGAAAATGCCCAGCAGCTTCCTGCATATGTTGAAAAAAAAAACAGAATCAGTTAGTTTTTTTTTTAATAAGTTGGGCATTTCGCCGATTTTAATAATGACCTGCTATACCTTTAGGCTCTGGACTTGATGCTTAGTTCTCCAATTCAATCAAATACCATGTACTCCTCTACATACAACAAGACAGCTTCTTCTACTGGTTACAATAAGTAGGTGGATTGGGTGTTTAACCGAATCAAATCATAGTGTCCTCTTATGGAATAAGCTAAACCTTATCTAGAATTTCTAAGATTAAATTATGGTAACATTCACAACGACAAACAAGAGGAATTTGATAATTAGACATTAATTATTCAGACTGGTGAAGAAATTCTTCAAGCAAATAAACTAAAAACCTTATTAAAAACATTCATCATATTATTATTTAACAAAAATTACTTTCAAACGATCACTCACCACATTGACCTTGATCTTTGACATCAACAACAGCCCCTTCTTTTCTCCAGTCAACACTATCCGGCAACCTCTCACCACCACTGACAGCATACCGGCTACTACTCTTTCGCTTATTAAGCAGCAGCTTACTACCATTCTTCCCAAAGCCAAGGAACTTGGACCGGTACTCCTCGTTAGTCAAGTCCGCAAATCGATTGAGTCCAAGTCTGAAACTCTGGTTTCGTAAGGGATCATTATTGTGGTCATCTATAAACCGGAAGTTATCCTTGAATATATCAAACCGTGTCTCTTTCTCTCCAAGGGCGTTGTAGGATTTTCCCTGCTCAACTAGCCATTTCTCGAAGAGGAGTTTCAGTTCTTTATCATATGTTGATTGTGGAGATGATGATTTGTCTGGGTGTGTCTGATCGTAGGAGATGATGTTGTTGGATGAAGAAGCGAGGATGGTGAAGAAGAGTAAGGTGAGAATGAGTGTGATGAGTTTGAGGGTGCCCGCCATCTCTCTTTTGCTTTGTTTGGGGATTGTGGTGGAAGAAGCGAGAGTACTAAATGTGTAAAAGGAGATGGCGGCAATGAATGGAATAGCACTTATATAGGAGCAGGGAGGAGACTGATTTGTTGTATGATGATTAAAAGAAACCTTAATCTACTTGTAATTCTTGGTTTATATTATGAGTTGAATTAGTGTAGCATTATATAGAACTTAACGCCATTATATCTGCTGATGTGAACGTTACTTAATGTGGATTTTTTTCTTACAATTTGGAAAAATCTGTCACTGGATTTTGAAGCAATGAGACAAGCAAAATTAACAGATGAGTCAAAAGGGGAACCCATATTCCCCTATTAAAGGAGGAGAAGGGGCCACGCGAATCACCTTTGGGTCTCTTATTGGTAACGAAAGGGATATCAGTTTGATCGGAACACAACTAGCTGCACTGATTGATGAACAAAAAGACAATAGAAGATAAGTATTTAATTTGGCTTCTCGACCTTTGTAGATATATAAAACAACAGCTGGATAAATAAGCACCATGCATATGCTTTTCTGATCTCACCCACTTTGATTTGATAACATGACTTCTACTAACTGTTGCTTATCGAAGTAAAATTGTAAAAGGGTCTTTTTTTACACTAATCAATAGCCCAAAGAAAAATATCTACTCCCGGTCATGAGTGGAGGGTTTTATACATTAAACTGGGACCTACAATTACAATATATATGTAAGAATATATAATTACAAAGTCATCACATTAATGATAACTTGTTACGTTATTATTATTAACAAGGTTGGAGCCATATATCAATGTTATATCGATCATTAATTTGTTCTCTATCAACTAGGATCACTCAAAATACACAAGTATAGTTGATGGAAGCATGCATGTTTGTCTGCCACACAAACACCAATCGACTGGCAGCCACATAAGACCCAAACTGAATCTTCTTCTCACGATCCTCCCTTGTCCAGTAGCTCGCCGCTAAAATCATATTTGCAACGAACTGATAATACGTAGAAAAAGATTTATATACATATTTTTGGGTCCATGACCCATCCCGGAACGTGCACTTTATATATATCCACTCCTCATCCTCGAGAGCTTTTCGAAGACAAAACCATATGATAAAGAACGCTGACGACGAAGAAGCTTAGATGCCAGACAATTCAAGATGTAGTTGTGTAGTTCCTCTCTTCCAACTCCTTAGCTATAGGGTTGGATCAATTTCAGATTGGGGTGGTCCGTGGTCGGGTTTAAGTTATATTAGATTAATTAGTTTATTGTACTTTACAATTGAGTTCAGTTTGCATAATTTCATATATGCATGAAATATGTCAAATATAAGTATAATTATTATATTGATACCATTGCATCCTCCATGTTTAAATCAATTCCTAGTTGCAAGTTACCAATATACCGACTTCACTATCTTTGTTTTCAAAAATGAGTATATACTTTTGATGCTAAGTTGTGTTGCTAAATGATCTAGATTAACGCTGCACTTTATCTAGTGATTTCTTAGTCTAATCATGAGTTGTATTATTTTGGACTCAAATTCGTCTTTTTATATAATAAAGGAATATGATGTGTCAAATTCATTACCAACCACTGAAAAGAAAGGTATTAAGGTCAAAACCTTATGATAGAAAAAGAACTCCGATAAAGCAAGGATTATGGAGGCAAAAAAAATCATATGGATAGAGTAATGATTAAGCATAATAGCATGTAGCGGAAAGAGTAGGAATAAATGAAAGATGTTATACTACCCAATTCAGTGTGGAATAGCAAGTATAGGAGAAAGAGGAGAAAAGTAGATAAGATGTCTTTTTATCAGAAATTATTGTCTCATCTACGAGTGTGGATAGTTTTGTGAAGTGACTCTAATTATTAGAAAGGTAGAGCTGTTAGGTAAAAGATGTGGGGTGGTAAAACGGGTTCACGTCTTCACCGGTCGTGTTAGGTTAAACTTAACCTGACATATTTATTAAATGGATTAATCCGACTTAATCCAATTAATTAATTGCGTCTAAATATTAAATTCATATACTAAACGGGTTGACCTGACCAACCCAATTAATTAATTGTGTCCAAATATGATACTCAAATTCACATATATTAAACTTAAACCTAACCCACATAAACTTTTAATTATATGTAAGAAAATAATTTGACTAATTAATATTACTTTTTGTAATTCTACAATATTATTAACTTTACTTTAATAAAAATATTATTTTTAATATTCGTATATCTTATTAATATTAAAATTTCATAGAAAAATATTTAATCTATAATTTATAAATATATATTTAATTAGGTTAGCGGGTTACACATATTAAATCTGACGCGGTTATTAAACCGGTCGTATTCGAGTCGATCAATTTATTTAATTGTGTCAAAATTTAAAACCATTCATCAATCCTGTTGAAATTGTCACCCTGGTATAGAATTGTAAAATAAAACTTATATTTTTAAAATAATAAATTGACCAAAAACTGATCAAGGTATCATCATAAGATTGCTTTAGGATAAGCTGTAACACTCGACGTGGTGTTCCTCCCACATCGGTTGGAGAGGAGAACGAAGTGTGCCTTATAGGTGCATGGATACCTTTTCCTTGTGTGACGCATTTTGAGACTAGGAAACCCAAGGAACAAATCTGTGCGACCTGCGAGCCAAAGCGGACAATATCACACATGTGGGCTGATTAGACAGGGTTGTCTCAGATGGTATCAGAGCCAGGCCTAGGTCGGTGTGCTAGTGAGCCCGTGAGGGCACTGGGCTCCCTAAGGGGTAGAGTGTAACACCCGGCGTGATGTTCCTCCCACATCGGTTGGAGAGGAGAACGAAGTGTGCCTTATAGGTGCATGGATACCTCTTCCTTGTGTGACGCATTTTGAGACTAGGAAACCCAAGGAACAAATCTGTGCGACCTGCGAGCCAAAGCGGACAATATCACACATGTGGGCTGATTAGACAGGGTTGTCTCAGATGGTATCAGAGCCAGGCCTAGGTCGGTGTGCTAGTGAGCCCGTGAGGGCTTTGGGCTCCCTAAGGGGGTAGAGTGTAACACCCGGCGAGATGTTCCTCCCACATCGGTTGGAGAGGAGAACGAAGTGTGCCTTATAGGTGCATGGATACCTCTTTCTTGTGTGACGAGTTTTGGGGCTAGGAAACCCCAGAAACAATCCATGAGGCATATCACACATGTGGGCTGATTAGGCTAGGCTGTCATATAAGCCATTTATTTATTTATCTTATGATGGAAGATTATTGTTAATTAATTAATTAGCAGCTTCACCATCAACAAATGACAAGCTTTGCAAGATTTGCAAAGCGCTTCTTTATTTCTTTGTAAAAGGGAGAATTACAGAGACGATAAAGCTCTCTGTATAAATGTTCTTATGTGTGTAGAAAGTATGAAAGAGTCAAGGACCTTCATACTAGTTAAGTCCTTGACTTATTGACTGAAACAAAATACAGAAATATACCTAAAGTACAATCTAGAAACGTACATGGTATTAATCCTAAATACAAGTCTAATATCCCCCCCCCCCAAAGAGTGCATCCTTTTCTTGTATGTGCAGAGACTAAAGGTGTGCTCTTTGTCCCGAATCTAGAGTGATGAAGGCGTAGTCTCGGTCCAGGATTGTTGCTGGTATTTGAAGTGTTTGTACCTGCAAAATAAAAACAAAGAAACTATCGTTTCCCTCGTTTTTGCAAACCCATAATATCAAATAAGTTATGATAATTTTACCTGAAAGTGATTTGGTCATCATGTCCGCTAATTGATGTGTGCTAGGGACGTATTGGACTTGAATTAACCCTGCCTGCAATTTCTCACGCACGAAATGGCAATCTATTTCAATATGCTTGGTGTGTTCATGGGAGACGGGGTTCCTAGCTATGAGTATGGCGGCCAGATTATCACATTTTAATGGTATGGGGTTTATGTCCTTAATGCCTATTTCGGTCAAAAGTCTGCTTAACCAACTTAGTTCTCCTGTCACTTGCCGCATGGCTTTGTACTCTGCTTTGGCAGAGGATAGGGCTATAGTCGATTGTTTCTTTGATTTCCAACTCAAGGGAGAACCGCCTAAGAGTATATAATATCTGGAAATTGATCTTCTTGTGATTGGGCATGATGCCCAATCCGAATCACAATATGCCTCCAAGCTGTAGGTTGTTTGTTTGTCGAAGTATAGACCAAATCCCGCTGTCCCCTTGACAGAGGATAGAGTATGGTAAGCCGCTTCTAAGTGTGCTGAGGTAGGGCTTTGAATAAATTGGCTTAGGAACTGAACTGCATAACATATGTCAGGCCTTGTGTTGGTGAGAAAGTTTAGCTTACCTACAAGGCATATGTATGTTGTAGGATTTTCTAGTTTGGAGCCACTGTTCTCATAGAGCTTCAAGTTGAGTGGGAGAGGGGAAACGGAGGTTCGGATGTCCTGAGCATTAAAGTCATGAAGGATTTGGTTAATGTATTGTTGTTTGGACATGATCATCTCGTCATTTGTTTCTAGGAATTCTATTCCAAGGAAGAAGTTTAATCTGCCTAGGTCCTTTATTTTGAATTCTTCATCAAGTCTTCTTTGAGAAACTTGACCTCCTTAGTGTCATTTCCCACCACTAGTATGACATCGACATATATTCCTAGTAGTGTGATGCTATTTTTCTTTTTCTTCACAAATAAAGAATAGTCATTCGGAGAATGGTGGAAACCCAGACCCTTTAGGAAATTGGGAAGTTTTTCGTACCATTACCGAGAAGCTTGTTTAAGACCGTAGAGAGATTTGTACAGCTTGCACACTTTGTTTTCCCCTTGACTTTTATTCCCTCTGGTATTGTCATATAAACATCTTCATGGAGGTCTCCATGTAGGAAGGCATTATTGACGTCTAGTTGGTCCAAGATCCACCCGTTCTTAATAGTCGTTATTATCAGGGCTCTCACGGTGGTTATCTTGACTACGGGGGAAAAAGTTTCCTCGTAGTCAATGCCGGGTTTTTGTGTGAAGCCTCCGACAACTAATCTAGCCTTGAACCTCTCTATTTCCCCATTTGCCTTTAGCTTCACCTTGTAGACCCACTTGCAACTAATAGGGTGTTTGCCTTTGGGTAAATCCACTATAGTCCAAGTGTTGTTTTGCTTCAAGGCTTTGAATTCTGTAGCCATGGCTTTGATCCATCTAGGGTCCTTTGAGGTTTTTTTATAGTTAGTTGGTTCTTTGAGGTTATGAAGGCGATCTAAGAGTTTATTGGCATTTTGTTGAAGTGAACATGAGAGGATGGTGTTGTTAGGTATGTGATCAGTTAGGGTGTTAAAGGTGTTTTGCGGACTAGTAGGTGGTTTTGTTTCCTCCTATCTTTGGGCTAGGATGTATGAGAAAGTGTCTCATTGTTTCCACTAGAAGAAAGGATATAGTCATCATATTTGGAGGGAACTCTATGTTCGCGGGTGGATCTTCTAAGATCAGTGGTTTAAGTTTGTGGGACTTCAGTTGAAGGGGGTTTGGAAGGTGTGATTCTTCTCTTGGCGTACAAGAATCATCTTCCGTGATTTGGTTAGGAGGAGAAGAGAATATGTCTGTGTTATCCTGATTCACATCCAAAGAATCGGTCCATTCTTTGCTTCTCAAAGGGTAAATGTGTTCGATGAAAGTAACATCCCGTGTTATCTTGAGCTCCTTTTCTCTTAGTGTCAACACTTTGTAGCCTTTTGTGTTCTTGGGATGTCCAACATATATGCAAACGGTTGACCTTGGTTCAAGTTTGCCTTTGCCTGGGTCAACGTTGGTCATGTAGCATAAACACCCGAAGCTCTTAGTTTCTTTCTTTATATTCTGGCTTGTATCCGTAGAGTTCTCAAATTGGGTTAGATTTTGGATGGATTTGTTGGGTATCCTATTGATAATGTATGCTGCTTGTTCTATGCAAAGATTCCAATATTTTTCATCTAACCCTGATTGGAAAAGGAGAGCCCGAGCAATTTCCTTGAGGTTCCCTTGTTTCCGCTCCACAACCCCATTTTGTTGGGGTGTGTGGGGGCAACTTGTTTGGTGAACGATGCCCTTTTTGGCAAAGTATTCAATTCCTTCTTGTGACTTTCCCAACTCTCGGGCATTGTCACTTCGGATGATTTTTATTCGTTTGCCCATTTGTGTTTCAATTAGGTTAATGAAGGTTTTTATTTGTTCCATGGCTTCGGATTTAAATTTGAGGAGGGTAATCCACATGGCTCTAGTGTAGTCATCGATGAGGGTGAGGAAGTATCTGTGACCGTTTGTGCTTTGTGTCCTTAAGGGACCACAAATGTCTATGTGTAGGAGGTCGAATGGTTGTATGGTTTTAATTCCAGATGTAGGAAATTTCAATCGTTTGCTTTTGGCCTTATAACATATTGTGCATGGCAAACGGTTGTTTTGTAATCGATTTGGTATATTCACATTGATAATGTTTTTCATCCTTTTTAATGACAAGTGGCCTAGCCTATTGTGTCGTATCATAAAGTCATTAGGCAAAATAGATTCATCAGACCAATCAGTATGTGAATATTCAACACTAGAATTCACACAAGTGATTACATGCTCTTTGTTTAACACAAATTTACACAGAAATCCACATCAACAACATACAGGCCATTCACTTGTCTTCCAATTTGCATAGAGATACCACTCCTAGAGTCTTGCATAATGCAATTCCCTTTGTAGAATGAAACAGATACCTTCAAATCCTCTACCGGTCTAGATACAAATATAATGTTAAATGAAACGAAGGAACAAACAGAACATTTCGCAAACATATTTTTCCATGGTATGATAAATTACCAACTGCAATTACATGTTTTCTATTTCCGTCCGGAAGCATGATGTCCTTTTTGTCATCAAGATTCGAACACTCAGAAATCAATTTGTTGTTTCCATTAACGTGCTCAGTTGCACCGGAATCCAAAATCCAAGATTCACGCAATTCATGAGTTTTGGCTTTGTATTATAATTCAGGCATAATAAGGAATTGCAACTGGTAGTGAAATTACCTGAGAACTCCCCGAAATTTGATTGCTTGCCTGCTCCGTTCGCATCTTTCTGTTGGAGGTAAGCGACCAATTGTGCCAATTGATCTGTACTGAATCCTCGAACTGGCGAATCTTGGATATCTTCGTTCAAACTTGAGGTTTTTGTGACGACGGATCCGATTCTTCCCTCTGGCTTCTTCTTCGATTCATCAGTGGGGAAACCAACCAGCCACCAGCAGTCGCCGCGATTGTGCCCTATCTTCCCACAATTCAAACATTTCGGTGCGTCCTTCTTGAATCCGACGGTGGTTTTGTTTCGAATTTTTTCTTATTCTAGGTCTTGAAATTGTTTGGGGAATTATTTCCCTTTCTGTCTCGCGAAGCTGTAATTCGCTCCCCCTTTGGTAATTAGGGTAACGAATTGCTCCGATTCATCCCTAGTCCTCCAGATTCTCTCTAGTTTGTTCCTTTGAATTACAAGGGAAAATATTTCCTCTAGCGTAGGGATCTCACTCACTGCTAGGATCTGGGCTCGAGTTGAGAATAAGGTTTGCTGAGACCCATCAGAAAGTGGATTGTCTCTTCCTTCGTTCGAAGCTTGCTTTGTTTTTCAACGATTTACAAGAAGCCCAGCAGGAACATTCTTCAATGGGACGCGCTAGCTCATACTGGGCCCAAACTTCCTTAGACTTCATGAAGTATTCATGTGAGGAATTTTCTCCCCTGCCTTAGGTTGTTACACGATTGTCCTTTTGATCTTATGGAGCGTCGCGAGATTTTCTTCTCAAATCTCTTGCACAACCATCCCAAATGTGTTTGGGATCGCTGGTGTACATCAAGCTTTGGGCAATAGTCGGGGAGAGTGAATAATTAGTAGCCATGAGACAACGAGGGATTTTGCCCCGTCTCCAAGCTTTGTGCGCACCGTATCTATCTGGAATCGGTTGAGTAATAGAGCCGTCGATGAATCCTATTTTTTTTCTTTGGCGATCAATGCCTCCTGCATCGTCCATTTCCAACCAGGAAGCCCTCACCGGTGAATTTGGCGCAAGAGCTTGCCCAGTTTGTTCTGTATTGGCGACGTAGAGAGGATCGGCTTGATCAATTGTGGAGGTTGGTTTGCGGGGGGCGTTTTCCGGCTTCTTCCCTGATGTATTGTCGCCCATCGTCTTGTTCGTTGGAATTAAATGGGTTTGCTCTGGTACCATGACAAGCTTTGCAAGATTTGCAAAGCGCTTCTTATTTCTTTGTAAAAGGGAGAATTATAGAGACGAGAAAGCTCTCTGTATAAATGTTCTTATGTTGTGTAGAAAAGTATGAAGAGTCAAGGACCTTTATACTATTAAGTCCTTGACTTATTGACTGAAACAAAATACAGAAATATAACTAAAGTACAATCTAGAAACGTACATTGTTTAATCCTAAATACAAGTCTAATACAAAAAGATTATTGCTAATTCTGGTCATGGCAAAACTTTTAGGGGCACGCAGTGACAACAAGTATACATGGAGAAATAAAATAGGCTATAATGAAGAGCTACACTCGACAGGGCATTCTTGGATTAAGAATGAACATAACCCCCTTCCTTCCCAGATATGACCCTCTTATCTAGGCCGTGGAGTTTCTCTGATCACAATTCCTCTGGATATACACTTGTAAAGATGGATTGCGGACCAGACCTTTGAAGGTGCTAAATTTATATGGTTAGAACACAAGTCCTTTAGAAAGCTGGAAATGGAAAAACTAACTGGGAGCATCAGCATCCTTGATCTCTTCAGGAAAAGATTGAATTGATAATAAAAAAAATCTCATTAAAAGGTGGGACAAGGAAGTATTTGGGAACATTGATACACCCTGTCTGTTGCAAATTAATGCCTAGCTACCTCATCATCCTGATCAGCCTGTCTGGCTTGTGCGAAACCATGGCGCTCCATATTCCTCATCTTGGGTGGATGATCCAGTAAGGTGGTAAGCCTATAATAATAGGCTTCGGTTCGACGGAATTCCCCGAACCGAAACCAAATCACCGTGTTGATCAAAATCCACGGGGCAGGTCTGTAGAGTTCAAAGAAGCGACATATATGAATACTTCTCTTTCTGATGAATCTGCTACACTACCCACTCGAGCTATTAAACCTACTACTACCTTGCATACCGTGTTTTACTTCTCATTGCCTGCTGTGCTGGCATGTACTAATGATTAAAAGAAACTTCAATGCATCAAACACATGAAAAGTTCTTGCTAATTGGTTCCCTTCAAAAGTCTTCTCAAGATAGCTTGAGCTCAAACACGAGCTCTTTAGTTAAGCCATTATTATTAGAATCATTAACAGGCCCTACCTATTTTCAAACATGAAGAGGTCTTTCTAATTGTTGGGGTTTTCTTGGATCGAATTCATGTTCAAAATGCGGGGTTTGAAGATTAAAAAATCAGTTGTTTATGTGATGAACCTTGGGTTAGTGATAAACCATAAAGGAAGTCTGTCTTGATTTGATATTCCAAACCAGGAGGAAAATGTAGTCTCGGATTTCTGGATACCTCACACAGGTTAAAGTGGAACATAATTGTCCCTTTCCACAACACTTCAAATATAATAAACGTTAGCAGCAGAGCAATTTTCTAAGAGCCAAGGCCAGATTACCTCTACTGAAATGGCACCTGGAACGGTTTATGTTGATTTTTCAGCTTACCGCATTCTCGTAGACTAAAGAAGCTGCTTAGCATCAAAGAGGATATGGAAGTTAACATTTCCAGAAAGAAACGAGATTTTGATTTGGTGTGGTTTGCATCTAGAGACAAGCTCATGACTTGGAACTTGCTGTTATTTGAGGGCTTGGTCCTGAGATGTATACAACCAAAGCGTTATAAAACTCCATGTCCTATGGGATTTTCCATTGGGTAACCTTATTTGGTGGCTCTTGGAATAAGAAGTCTCTATACCGACTTATTTTTCTAATAAATATCCCAGTGAATAATGGATATTTTTATGGTAATGAGAAAATGTTAATGATATGATTATGTGAAATTGTAATTATTTAGTCATGATTATTGCGGCATATGGTATATGTGAATTTTAATGAGATTATAAGGTGGATGATAACACTGAATAAAAGAATTATTAGGAAGATTATACCATGGTACATGTGGGCCGTATTAGGACACATGGATAAAATGATAGATGCGGGCCGCATTAGGACGTATAAGTTTAAGATACTGTGGGCCGCATTAGGACACAGTTAGCCCTAGATCTACTCCTTAGTCTTTCGAACTATTGGGGGGCGTGCACACTTAAGGATTTAGTGGCGAAGTTGGATTCCTTGCTGCGTGTTGGGATCCGGGTTACAGCTGCACGTTGTACCCTAAAGTGAGAGATGTTGCTTTGTCCTGACTGCGCGTTGAGACAAGAAAGATATTTAATTAATCTGGATTTTTATCTTTGAGTTTATTAGAAGCAAATGTTAAATATTATACAAAGTTTGTTTTTATGATTATGTGATAACATTGTTAAAATGACTCTTATGCTGATTCATTGCTATAGTGTTAAATTGTTTTTCAAAGAGAAAAGATTTTTACGTATTGAAGCGGTAGCTTACTCAATTTTTCTGATTTTATCGTGGTTCTTTGTTTGTTTGTTTGTTGGGATTTCTGCCACAGGTCCTCATAAAGTATAAGGGATGGGCCTACGACCCCGCTAGACTAAGTACTTACGTTTAAATTTGTCTAGACTTTGAGACTCTCTTGTTAAAGACTATTAAAACTTTATCGGATCCCTTTTATCAATAATGATGGTTTGGATTATTTGAATATTAGTTAAAGCCTTAGCACTCGTTTAGCTGCGAGTGTGGATAATACTCCGGATTTAGGATTTATTTCCGTTGCATAATAACAAACAAAAATTATTAATTATCTGACTAAATAAAGGCTAGAAAATATGGGGTGTTACAATCGCAAACCATCTTCAATGCAAACTTTCTCTTGAAGAATAATCCCAAAAACAGCCACACAAGAACTAAACCGGATAGCTTCATCTAGACTGTTTGCATTCCACTTGGTATCATGACCACTCCTCCGCGAGCCTTAAAGACTCATCTGGTCCAAATCGTCATGAACCCGCCACAAACACGAAGTAAGCAGCAAACTCAGCAAACAACTACGCAACCAAAGACAATAGCGATTTCTTCTGTCTTTATCCGTTCTCGCAAAGTCTCCTAACATGACCTAACAACAGCTTCACAATTAATCACCATGTAAGATCCGTTTGTGATTATATGCACACTACCACAATCCTAGGTCCAACCGTTTGCTAGATGATCTTCAGTGCTCCTGGAAGTCCACATCCGTCACGTGACCCGAGAAAATATATTTTTCTCGTTTTCTACACCAATCCACCACCATTGAAGCTTCACTAGATCTTACCATTCTTTATTATCCTTACTCCCCCACAAAAGGGTTTTCAAAAAATGAAAACTAGATCTAACTTCAAATATGAATGACGCAACTGAATTTTCAAGATCTAAGATCTTCAACTGATCTCCTTCTAACAACACATCATCATCTCCAAGTACATCCATACACCAAAACACACGTAGTTGATGAATTTATTTCTTTTACGAGCTCTTCCTCTTTACTGAACTTGTTTTCAATCCAAACATCCTCTTAAGACCACAACGCTACCTCTCTCATGAAAGCACCTCACAATCACCGTTATTGATACAACATGAGTCACCAAACTCTCATCATTGTTTGACAAGAATAAACCATATATTACTGTTTAGTGGATTTTTCATATTCATTAGCAAGAATTGAGTGCCAAGACTTCAAAAATATCACAAAAAACCGTTTTCCAATCAAGGCATGGAAATGCATGAGCTTCAAGGCACGACAATTTTCTCTTCAACACCTTCTTTCGTTTTTCACTTTTATCAAAGCCCGCAACATTTTGAATCACCATTATCTCTTCCTGATGACATCTTCACACAACACGGACATTCCGAAAGACCATGACCTCTAATACCACCTGTTAGGATTTTGGGCCCACTTCCCAGGATCGTGGTGAGATCCACAACATAATGGAATGATAAAATTAGTGACACAAGAATATAGTAGTTCGATCCAAACATGACCTACATCCACGAGAGGAATAGAGCAACTTTCATTAAGAGGTTGAGAAGTACAAGTTTACATGAGGATTACCCAACCAACCCATCAACCCGTGTTTCTCTTGGTGTTTTTTACCCGAGTCCTACTAAGTTCCCATAGAATCACCCATGACTCTCTTGGATGTTATCCCCACAAGTTAGGATAATTCTAAGCTACGAGTTCCTAGATCTATTTATAGCGATGGATCTAAACCCTTCACTTATCCCCACATTAACCTAGTAGCAACAACTACATAATGATTCACAAGTTATGGCGGCTACAATCTTATTACACCATCCATTAACACCAAGAAACAACTAACAGTCAGGTATCTAGAAAGCTAGAAGTCTAAACTTCTTCTTTCAAGGATTTAGCTTCCTCATAACTCTCCTTAATGTTAGAAAACCACATGCTTCAGACACCATTAATTTGCACCGCATAAATACCCCCCCATTAATGCATCTTTAACTTTTGAAACTCTTCGTGAATAAGAAATTAATTGGAAGACATAACCAACTAACTTCACAAGAGCAACTCACCACGATTTAGCATTAATTCCAACACAAAGAGTGCACAAGTCTGATATTGTTGGTATTGTTATCGCTCGATTAATTTACTATGTTGTTTGGTGCAGAGAGAGTTGCTATGAATACTATGTTGGTTTAACACCTCCCCCATCAAGTGTGTCAAGAATAATACGGATGGTTTATGAATTCAAAGGATGATACTGTTTCGACGAAGGATTGCTTAGGAATTATGTGGGTGTTGTACAAACAATGGCTTTGCCAACAGCATAGGTGTTGTGATGGGGTATCTTTGATCCCTGTATTTTTATTTCTGGCTTGGAGCAAGGGCTATGGGAGGTAGAGGTGGCCACGACACGAGGTGGTCCGAATTTATTCGAACCCCAAAACAACCCTAACATTTATGACGACTTGAATATTGATGGGTAACCTGCTGTTTTTTCATAAATTTAGAATTGTAGACTTTTCTATATTTTAAAGATAATCTATTTCTTAATTACTTTTATTAAGTTTTAAAAAATGTCAAAGTAAATGATAGTTTGACATAGTTTCTGGATAATGGTCAAACTAGTCAGTTGACGGTTGAACTAGTCAAAAGTGATAAATGTGAACGGGACAAAACATACGGATGTGTAAAGTAAGTTGGTGCTGGATTCTATAAAGGCTATTTAAATGTCTTTACATAAAGGCACAACTATTATCATCGGATTTTACTTAGAAGTAATCTCAACCATATGTTTTCATCTACAAATGGTCGTGTATATCCCTCTCTGTTCGTGTACACCTCCTCGTTAAACACATCACAACCTTCACCATAAGTTCGGCACCAATGAAAAAAATCAAACCTTAACAAAAGAAAACAATTTATATGTTTCATTTATTTTTACAACAAAATAATTTGATAGCTAACTTTACAGAATTTGACTAATGGATTTAAATTAATAAAAAAAGTAAACTAATAACTATATATACATTCAAATTAGGAAATTTGTATTAGTAAAATATTACTATATGATAATGGTCAAACTAGTCAGTTGACGGTTGAACTAGTCAAAAGTGATAAATGTGAACGGGACAAAACATACGGATGTGTAAGTAAGTTGGTGCTGGATTCTATAAAGGCTATTTAAATGTCTTTACATAAAGGCACAACTATTTATCATCGGATTTTACTTAGAAGTAATCTCACACCATATGTTTTCATCTACAAATGTCGTGTATCCCTCTCTGTTCGTGACACCTCCTCGTTAAACCATCACAACCTTCACCATAAGTTCGGCACCAATGAAAAAAAATCAAACCTTAACAAAGAAACAATTTATCATTTATTTTACAACAAAATATTTTGATAGCTAATTTACAGAATTTGACTATGGATTTAAATAATAAAAAAAGTAAACTACTACTATATACATCAAAATAGGAAATTTGTATTAGTAAAATATTAACTTATGAAATTCAACTAGTAACTTGAACTTCAAAAGTGATCAATAAAACAATCGGATTAATAGTTTTGCTTCTTAAGGCTATTTAAGTCTTTACAACTAACACACTATTATCATCGGATTTTACTTAGAAGTATCTCAACTCATATGTTTTCACTACAAGGGTCGTGTATCCCTCTCTGTTCGTGTACACCTCTCGTTAAACACATCACAAACCTTCACCATAAGTTCGCACAATGAAAAAAATCAAACCTTAACAAAGAAAACAATTTATATTTCATTTTTTATGTTTACAAACAAACAATTTGATAGCTAAATTTACAGAATTTGACTAATGGATTTAAATTAATCAAAGTAAACTATAATATATAATACATTCAAAATTAGGAAATTTGTATTAGTAAAATATTAACTATAATGCATATTTGGGTTGAATATTGTACAATTAATTACAAAGAAATTGTGAACATTTTTCTTAAAATTAATCATATTTTTTTTTTTACAATGTATTTAGTGGTTACCTTATTTATCTTTTTAGGGTGGTTTTTAGGGTGTGTGGTGTAGGGTAATCTTTTTGAAGTTTTTCCATACTTTATAAAGTCGTCACTGACTCGACACAATTTAGGGGGAGTTTGTGGTAGGGGCTAGGGTCGTTAGATCCTAATCGTTGCACTACAACCCCGTAAAAAAAGCCTTCGACATTTTTTATCTTCCTATGGTGGTTTTTAGGGTGTGTGGTGTAGGGTAATATTTTTTAAGTTGTTGTATACTTTATAAGTTTGTCACTAACTCTACATATTTTTTAGGGTTTATGGTCTAAGGTTTAGCCTGACACCCAACAACTGTTCCGTAAACCCTAAAAATGTCTTCAACGTTTTTTAGCTTTCCTCTGGTGGTTAGTTTTTATGGTGTGTGGTGTAGGAAATCTTTTTTTAAGTTGTTCTCAAACTTTATAAGGTCGTCACTGACTTGACAGATTTTTAGGGGTGGGGTTTATGGTTTCAAGTCATTAGACCCTAAACCCTGCACCTCAAACCCTAAAAAGGCCTTCAATGTTTTTTAGGTTTCCTATGATAGTTTTTAGGGTGGTGTGTAGTTTTTGAAGGGAATTGTTTTTAAGTCGTTCTATAAAAATGGTTACATTTTTGGCTATGTATAGCTAATATTAATGTTTTATGTAAAGGCAATTAATATGCCTTTATCATAACCACGCCGCCAAATTTAGATGTAGGTCAAATAGACAGATTTTGGGGTTGGAGTTATATGTTCTCAGGTCTAGGATGGCTTTGTCTCTGTCTCGGCCATATCTTTCTTGCCACTAATGGCTGCTTTTAAATGACGAGCCCGAAGATTGAGTGATCCAGTTCTATTATTAAGCCTTGCTCAGTAGATCCCACGTTCTTCTTATTCGTTACTTTCTCACGACGACTACAAACCCTTTATAGAGAAGTAGACATATTTTCAATTTGAGTGTATGAAATGAAATGGTACCGTTCAGAATAAAACACGACACGACCTTAACAGATAGCGTGTCTGGTTTTGTTTGTTATTATGATACAGTCAATTTTACCCAATCTTAAGACCTGACTCAAACCCAATCCGTAAAATAATCGGTATGGGTTAAGATTATAGATTCATTTGATTTTTTAGTCAAGTACCGATTATCTATTAAATATATGAGATAGGTATGGTTAAAAGTCATAACCTAAATTTAATCTGATTAGTTTACATAATTTAATTAAAATAAATAAATTGATAAATATGTAAATATGTTACTTAGATGTGTTTTAATTCTATAACTATTAGTATAATATTAAACAAAAATACTATCACTTTTTTAGGCCCACACAAATAATTCTTTTAAAATCTAAATACGTTCTCTAGGCCATCTAAATTCACATTCACTCTTTGTTTGAAAACCTAAATAATATGTCATTCATACTTTCATCTGCGCAAATTCCACCGTTCACACCATTTAATCCGCACAATAACGGATAATGGTTAAGATTATTGACCTTTTAACATAATGTTGACTGGAAAACGGCACATAATCATTCGAAATAAATGATGGTCATATGCATGCTTTAGGGATGACTGATCATTCTGCATAAACACAATAGTTTTATTAAACAGGTTAAACGGGTGGGGTTTGGGTTCAGTGATTTTATATGGGTTGGATATGGGTTGAAAATTTGTAATCAGATTATTGTAGGGTCGGGTCACTACTGAAATTAAGGTTTTGGTAACAATAAATATCTTTACCAAAATTCAAAATGGTTATTAAACTATTTTTGTAATGACAAAAGTTGTTACATGTCGTTGTAGGAGATGTCGTAACGAAAGATCAAATTATTTATCGTAATGACTTTTATTCGGTTTTAAAAGTTATGTCGTTACTAAAAGTATTATTTTGTAACAATTATATTGTTATTGTAGTCTCAAATTTATTCAGTCTTTAGTACTATCTTCGGTAACGAAATACTTGTAACTAATAGAATATATGATTACAATTTTAAGTCGTTATAAAATCCTTTGTAACAAAAAAAAAGGTGTTCCCTAATGGGTATGGGTCAATACAATTTTAATTGAGTGGGGTAGGGGGTACATAGGTGAGTTTTAACCCGACCATCAACCCGAATTGCCACCCCGAGGTACAAGCAAACCTGGAAAGGTAACTTAGTTTGGGCTCGGTTTGGTTCGGGTCACTCTGTAGATATAAACTATTCAGTTCAGTTTGGATCGGGTCGGGTTCATCTGGTTTAAATTCGATTTGGGTGACTTCGGTTTGGTTGAGTTCAGGTTTTGGTGCTTTCCGTTCGGGTTAGCCTCTGTGTCATTCGGTTTTCAGGTATAGGTCAAAATTTGGGTGACTTATCTGGGTTAGGTTTGATTGGTAAATTTTTGAAGTAAGAATTTAAAACAACGTTTGTAACTGTATTGATTTTCATATGCAGGTCCAAATTCTTTAATCTAGTGTTACTCTTGATCAAGAACTGCTATTGTGTATTAGTTGGACAAAATCAAATTCGATGATAATTTTGTATATGAATTTTTAACTATACATTTATTAATTGTACCGACCAAGTATAAATTAAAATTTTATGAATTAGTGGTCAATATTTGACACTCAATGCCCAGTCTACCTCGCCCATGCCCGACACCGTGCCTCTCATGTCCCACGCCCAACACCCCATGCTCATCACCTCGAGCAAGCTAGCGTCACGCTTCAGCACTCATTCATCACCGCCTCATGCAAGCGTCACACGCCCACACCCATCCATCAACATTTAAACCATTTCAAGTTGAAACCTAAAGTTATAAAAATATAGAGTAATATAAAACAGTAATGATACACATTATTCTGTCTTATAAAATATTTTAGGTTATGTTGTCAAGGTAGATGAAATAATCTGGTGAAGATCATTCATCCTTCAAATGCCTAGTATATCTCACGCTTCACAATAATCTACCATTGAGAATATTTATTTTCCTCATTTTATTGCGTAATGTTTTTTTAGGAATATACACATTAATCTTGATTAGTATATGTCTTAACTGAAAAGTTTAAGTTTTATAATTAAACTTCATCAACATTTTAAACCATCTCCAAGTTTCATACGCTCATAAAAAACAACCAAAGTTTATTAAAATCAAAATTAGTAGAGTATTATAAAATAGTAATGATACACATTAAATTGCATTATAAAATATTTAAAAGCAAAATATCTATGTGTGGGTCGGGTTACAACACAGCTTATGAATGTTTTAATTTAACAAGGCTTGAGATGTTTGAAGATTGAAGATGTCCAATATTATATTGATGTATATATCATTTGTGAGCAATGAACACTTGTTGGATGTCTACATCTTCATTATGTTTTTGATTTTAGGATTATTTTTACAGGTGGAACAACTATATTAGATTTAAATTTAACAAAGCATTCGGGTGGATTTGGTTTAGGTTGATTTAGTTCGGGTGAATTCGATAAGGGTGGATTCAGGTTGTACCAATTTTGGTTTGATTAGGTTTTAGTTTAGTTCTCTAGAATTTTCAGTTCATGATATGCGGTTTAAAATTTAAAATCAGATTGAATCGGATTGGATCGGTTTACTTTTTCTAGTTCTAGTTCAGATCACCTTTACCTAATTGGTAGAATTCCGAAGTCACATGGATCAAATTCGCACCCTAAGTGTAATCTAAAAGAAAAACAATACTCCCTCGTCATGAATTGACCGTCTTGTTTACTATTTGGACATGTCGTTTGACTTCAATATTTAACATATAAGATAAAATAATTTTCAAATTTTAAAATTTTGCAAATGATTCCTTACATGATAAACTATATGTTATAAAATTTAGTTTTATGAAATTATTTATCTTCTATGCTTAATATTGAAGTGGAAAAACGTACCAAAAAACAAACAAGACGGTCAATTCAGAACGGAGGGAGTATGATAAAGTCAACTAACGTGCGAGTGCCGGCCAGCTGTATGTATTAAAGGTGGTATCATACGACTAGAAGCAAGTACTAGTAATTACACGGGACCAGACCAGACCGGACCAGATTTCATTTGCGCGTGTGCACACTTTTGATAAATCTTTTCTTACAAAAAAAAAAAAAGTCTTTTCTTTCCCAAAAAAGGTCAACGATTGAGGTCCATATAAATGTTTGTAGTATCACATAATATAGACATTACTTAGTGGTATACCAATAAGTTGAAAAGGAACCTTCCCCAAATAAAAGTCAAATTCAAGAGATTGGTTGAACTAGACTACCAGCCTAATTAACTAACCTATATATATAAATTTCAATTACGTTAGCTTGTTCATATCATGTAACGCTGGCTTGTACAGTATTTATATTATATGACTAGTATCCATCAATCAGATAATATCATATAAGGTCAACTAAACTCAGCAGCCTATATAAATAATGTTTGCGATTCATCGCATCGTAGCACGACCAAATCGAACGTTGATTAATCAAAATAATACAGTATGTCAACTAATGTTGCCTCCCAAAGTTATATACATTCAGATTTCTATTTTTTTGTTATATTCGCTATTGAATAGGAATATATTTAAAGATATGGTCAGTGCAGCATATGGAATATAATGAATAGCATGTACTCCATATATATGGATTAAATATACAAGTCAACGATCGAATATATTTATTGAATATGCCCTATGATTTTCAACTCTTTTCCAACAGTTGTTTGCCGTCCCTCAACATGGACCACCGCTAGGATCCTTAGCCGAATCTCAGTTCTCGAGTTTAGCAAAGTTGACTTTTCTCTCCGTGCAAATCGAATTATCTACTACTACTACTATATCTATCAGTAACATTACCATGCATCCAGTTGGGGCGAATTGAGGACGGAAATTAAACTAAACCTGTTAAATCAATATAGACGACAAAAGATGTTTAAGAGCAGCTAGGTCTAAGTATACTGACGAACAACACGTACAATAAAGCACATATAATAGCTATAGCCGAATCTTAGACGAATCTTGGTCTACAGTTTAGCAAAAGTTGACTTTCTCCCACTATATAGCCCAAACTGAGATACTTAGTTTGGTAGAGGGCAGAGTAGGGGAACAAAAATGCTTAGTTGAAATCCTCCAAACCCACCCTTCTTAACGAAACTTATATGGGTAAATAAAGATTCTTAAAGCCTTAATTTTTTTGATACCATCTTACAAAGAAAACATCTAGTGTTTAGAGAGAATCTGCTATCTAACACTAGCTTAAGAATGGACCGAAATCAAACCGACTCACTAAAAATGTTTTAACATCAATTTCAAGCATACTGATTTGAGAATAATTGTAACTACGTAAAATGAATTCGAAAAAAAAACTACGTGGAGAGTGTGATGATAATTATTAAGGAGTCATGTAGAAGCAATGAAAATAAGATACTACAAAAGAAGTTATATCAGGCCATAGGGCCTAATTTTGTATAAGTTACTAAATACTATAAAAAATTGTTAATTAAAAAAATCATAAATACAATCATCAAGGAGATAGCTCTAAAAGAATTTTGTAAATGAAATCAACTATTGATATGAAAGGCCTTAAACAATCTACTCGGTAAGATAATTAGAATAAACCAAAAATTAAGGATTTACATTTAGTAAGGTGGCATTTGATTAAAAGTGATTAGATTAGAAACAACATAAAATATGATTGAGTAGTTACCGTTAAAGACGGATAATATATTTACTTTGCATGATAATTTTTTTATTATCTAAAATGTCATTATTTATTATCATTCACATGAATAAATCTAACATATACACTTTCAATTTTTTCTTAAAAGATTGGGGGCCAAACCCCCTAATACTATATGTAGCTCCGCCACTCATTATAGGTTCAAGCTCAGACCCAATGAAGCAACACTTATAGTAAAGTTTGTTGTTTGCATTGTCTTCTAGGACTTGGAAACGACGGCTGGATTAGTTTCATCAGCTTCTGGCTTTTCCATCACTCGTCTAATGAATTGTCCAACTCGTGTTACTCGTCTATATATATAGCTCTCCTTTTTTTTTGATAATTGGTGGCACAAGGCCTCAAGACCCGCATGAGCGGGAGGTAATACAGGTAAAAAACCAGAAAGAACATCCAAAAACTCGGCCATACCTAAAAAGATCTACCCTTACATCCGAATGCCATACTCGGGATCGTAGACTTACACTCTAGTCTTTCTCTTGCTCTTACTGACAACCCTGCTCACACGAGAGAGTTTACTGAAACCTACACAGCCTTTCTTATTCCTGCTACCCCTCCTAGAACTTATTCTAGAGTTGTTTTGCGAGCAATCGGACTCAGCCCCTACAGCAGACCTGGACTCCTGAACTTCTTCCGATAAGCATCTCTCTGCTCACGAATGATCCCTTCGAGATTGCTCAAGGCACGCCCTTCGTCTAAGACGGGACATCCGAGCTTCTTCGCAAGTAAGAGGGTCTGTCTAGCTTCCTCCTTGACAAAATCCTCATTAGACTGAACTGACGGCACTACTGGTCCTCCATCAGGCTCAAAGCCAGGAGGGAATTCAGGGTCCTCAAACAGGGCCCTAAGGTCTTCCCCGACACCATCATCCTCCCTTTCCTGACTTATATAGCTCTCCTTTCCTGACTTATTTAGCTTGACTTTGTCATGATATCCGAATAGAAACGTTTTAATATTATGTACAGTTTGGTTGGTGGAAAATCTCTACTAGTATCCCATTCTCATTTTCCCACCTTTTGGCTTATCGTTGTGTGTATTATGTGCAAGTTAAAACAAAACAGATCAAGAAGCATGCAGGGTCAGCTTTTGCAAAATTCTTAACACTGCATGCAAAAAGTATCAGGCAAAAGTTAAACCATATTCACATCTTGCACTGAATGTGCCTTAACTTTGTTCGCCTATGTAAACGCCAGCTTCTCATTTTCAATGTCACAATTTTAGTCATCATTCAACTTTCCCCCTATCTCATACCTGGTTGTAAGTTAGTTTTGAGAAAAAAAAAAGATTCTTTGGTCCACGAAAGTCATGTGAGAAGGGAAGGTTCTTTCCTCATTCTTAAAAATAAAATATTTTCTAATTCTCCCTAATACTACTATGTTGTTGAAGATGCATGGTGTGCGAAAGATAACAAACGAAGACACCAGCTTAGAGGATCCAGTAAGCGGCATATTCAAATCAAATTAAATTGCCGCACATCCATTGTGTTAAACAAGTATTTTATATATTGTACTAGGATATTCAGAATAAATATAAACAAGTTTGAGATCTCATAAGGTTCAATGCAACTTTTTCACTACTACTTAGGTTGAAAAAAAAGATCTAAGGCACGTACGTTTGTGCTACCCTTTTTTTTATATAAATAGAGCCGAAGCTTTTATAAATGGAAATAGTGACACAAAGATGGGCCTCATTAAAACCTCTCTAAACAAAACCCAGTGGGAAAAAGCCTAGGAAGGAAAAAGAGTGCCCGTCACAAATAAATGCCTAGAGTCACGACTACAGAGCGAGCCCAACGAAGAAAATAAGACACCACTCCTACAAACCGAACAACCTCAAAAGAAAAACATAAAACCATAAAAAACATAAAATAGCATAAAAACCTGAACAGGAACACACAAAAACCACACCTCAAACACACATTAAAGAAACATCATGTCCTCCTGAAGGTTTTTAGAATTGAAACAGCTCGAAAGGGATGGGGAAGTCGAGCCACCAACTTTTCGTCCATCTCCACACCCTCATTTGTATCCATAGTAGCCTTTCCGGTAGGACTCTCCATCTCTGAATACCACT
This sequence comes from Limonium bicolor, assembly GCA_023374045.1. Taxonomy (NCBI): domain Eukaryota; kingdom Viridiplantae; phylum Streptophyta; class Magnoliopsida; order Caryophyllales; family Plumbaginaceae; genus Limonium; species Limonium bicolor. The sequence goes on from CM041778.1 coordinate 366,180,726, forward strand.
CGTTTCTCATATTCCAGATACTCCAGACCCCAAAGAAGAGGGTCGATCTCAAACTTTCTGGGGGCCTCTGTGCAGCTTAACGACCATCCATTCCTCAAAAAATTTGTTGTGGAGTTTCCTTAAAGGTGAACTGAAACTCCTCCACCACCCTAAGAGATTATTCCATATTTGGATTGCAATATCACAGAAGAAGATAACGTGTTCTAGGCATTCCATACAACGCCTACATAAGGGGCACCAGCATTGCCCAATCGGGATCATGTCCCTCTCAAAGAGCCTATCTTTCATCATCAGTTTCCCAAACAATATAAACCACATATGTACCTCTATTTTCGGTTCGGCCGCTTTGCACCATAACATGTTGCTGATTGCGACAGGGGCCTGCTCACTATGGATATCAATGAGGCGCAAGTACACTCCCTTGTTGAGAACTTTCCATCTGGCCCCCACCAAATGGTCTCGTCCCCATGGTCGTGTTGCAGCACATGGCCAGAGATCTCCATCAACAATTCCTTTTCTATATCCTCTTCGTAACTGAATAGCTGTCGACGCCACGGCACAGACCACGACCATGCCCCGTTGTTCCACCCGCCCATGTCCGCCACGCACCTACCCGGTTCACGCACAGTGCATACAGTCTCGGGAACTTGCTGCGCAGCGTTACTCCCCAGCCATCGATCTTCCCAGAACGACGTGGACTTTCCATCACCCACACGTCGCCCTATACTATTCTCCAACATCTCGTTCAACTGTTCATCTCCAGTCTCGTCGTTCTAATATAACCACACCAGTCCACACTCCACTGAATTATCGGAGCTTTCGAAGGTAGTTACCGACCCAGTTCCGCCGTCGGATCCATAGATCGTCGGGACCACTCGATGCCACAACGACCCTCTCTGTTTAACAAACCGCCAGCGCCACTTAGCAAGTAAGCACCGATTCTTCCTATGAATATCGACAAAACCCAGGCCACACAATGTTTGGGCTTTGCCATCGTACTCCATGCAACTGGCACCATATATTTCTCTCTCATTTTACTCCAGAAAATTTCCTTTATTTCTCAATGAGCAACTTGGAACTTACATGGTTATAACAAACATGCTGGAATAATATAACGGAATAGCTTCCATAACCGATCTTAACAGCACTCCTCTACCTGCCTTGGATAGCGTCGTCGCTTTCCACTTAGCCAATTTTGAATCCACTTTTTGCAAGACTGGTTGCCAAGTAGCCACACGGTTCATTCGAGCCCAAGCGGACAGCCTAGATAGGTTGTCGGAAGCTTACCAATGCTGCACCCCAGGACCACCGCTACCATCCTTTCTTCTTCACTTGTAGCATTCAAACAGTATGCAACAGTTTTATCCATATTTATACAGAGACCACTCATACAGTGAAGCATACTGGGGACCCGTTGTAATTCAACAAGCTCCTCCAGCTTAAGCTCACAAAACACTAGTGTGTCATCGGCAAACTGGAGGTGTGTTAGGACTACACCATCTCCCTACCGCAAAGGCCTCTGAGACTCCCGAACACACGACTTTTTTAAACATCCAGCTAAGAGCTTCCACCACCATAACAAACAAGAACGGGGACAGGGGGTACCTTGTCTAATCCCCGGTGCATTGCAAAAGCTTCGTTGGAGAATCGTGGACTAGGATTGAGATTTTCACACTAGTCACACATTCCATCACCCATTCGATCCATCTCCCTTTCGAAACCAATGCTTTCAACATCAAGTGTAAGTGCCACAATTAAGTTTTAGATGGACAAAACTCAGAACTTGAGTCAATAACTCACCTTCACGAGTCTTGAACTGATTGTAAGCGACAGATAGAATAACGATGTCAACAAGGATTATGTAAGTGATTCGATTATGTTAAGATCAACGTCAATAGGAATTATGATATTTTCTATCTTTTAAAAAAAGGTCATAATTACCTAATTATAACAAAAAAAATATATTGGCTGGTAGTATATAATCGGGGTACGGCTGATAGATTGGTGTGTTTTTGGAAATTGAAAAACAATGGTAGTTGATTGTAATTAGGTTAAGTTATGTGTGTTGTTTTGTAAGGGTTACGAGATTCAAAAGTCTTAGAAGACGTGTTCACTGTGTACGAACGTATACATGGTGTGGAATTTGAAGACTCTACGTGATTTCAATAAGATTCAAGCTTTCGTTTTATCATGAATGTTCATTGTGAGTCTCATACCAAGCTACTCTGAGTCACATACTCATTAAGATAGGAATTTACAAATTTGTTACTACTTTAAAGGAAGTGCATCATTCATGGATATGAACATTAAAGGAGAATGATATAACAGAAGAGACCACATAAAATTTTTGATTCAAGTGATCATTGTCATGGTGACTAAGGAATTGTGTAGTGCATGGTTTATTATTGTTTCGACCATATGGCTAATGAAGTATAGCAGGAGTATGCGATGGTGTACATGATGGTGGTGTGTTTGATGCCTAACCATTCAACTCACACACCGTTGATGTTTGATATTTCGGAATGTTGAGTGAATTTCACACATCTACGGGTAGAGTGAAGCTATGTTGTTCGTCTTTATCTCTAATGGTCTTGACAATGTCACTCAATGGATTTTGTAGTTGTTATAAGATGGCATCACAAATTGTAAAGTTAAATCCTATTTAGTAAGACATTGCAAAATTAAAATGCGTATCATTATTTAAAATAATGTTAAATTTTAACTAAGCTACTTATATAGATTTCTTACGATACTTCATATTATGAAACAAAATAATTGTGCCACTGCCCCCTAGTACGGGCAATATTGAGGGGCGGGCTAAATCCCGAAGCCGTGCCGTGTGTAACCTCAATTTCTAGTCTGGCATCCGAAGGAGAGGTGGTGAAAATCTGATCCAGATGCAGCATATTTGACGGTAACTTTCATGAATGTTCCCGAATTCGGTCGATTGATCATGGAAATTAAAAGTGTACTTGACTTTGAGTCATGATATTGACGCTTCTGTTTGGGGATCTTGTTGACCCATTACAATATAATCGTTGGTTTCATCAAATTGAAGTGTAAATCAAGATGGATTTTGTGACTTTTATCAATCCGAAACCACGGCTGTATATACTACATACGAATACGACAGAGAGCTGATAGACTGAGGATTTCTTTAATTAAATAAGATAAAATTGGAAAACTTGAGCTTCAAAGAAACCAGAAAACAAAGGTCGACAGGAACCCGAATTGAAAGTTCAAATTTGATTGGAAAACTTAAGGATGAAGTGGTCTGGATTAATTGCTACTAGTCTCACATTGACATCCTTCTTTTACTTTACTTATTTTCATTTTAATATTACTATATAGAAAATAATTTAATAAAACAATTTTATTAATATTTAAAATCAAATAAGTTAAGGTAATAGAGATGGACTTAAAAATAGCACTAGCACTAAGGGAAACGTTAAGCGTGTAACTGAATAAAATAAGTAATAGTAGTACATCCTTTCTTTGTACAGACTTGACTTGAACAAAACCTCTTTATTTAAAAATTATATGTAAACATCAACAGAGGGAGCCTACCACCGTTGAAAACGAAATAATAATAATAATCAAATTTCGAATAGTAGTCTTGATTATTGTTTTAATTTTTCTTTATCAGTGATTTCATGCATATTTAATGGGTTGATGTATACTTTCTTTATCAGAAAGATATCATGATTATAAAAGAATGAAAAAAAGGTTTGGATATTTGTCCACGGCTATCGGCCTCCTCCTCACTCACTACTCAGTCCTACCGCACAAAATACACAACCCATTAGGAACTTGGATGGAAATATTGCTTATTCCTGCGTGTTCAATAATTATAGTATGTTTTTTTTCTTCTAAACGATATAAAATTTGAAATGTTTTACCCTACCCGTTAGGATAGGATATCCAGAAAGGGAGCAAGTCATGAGTTGGAAAGCATGAAAATTAAACTAGAAACAAAAGAGTCGTCGGTCGTATACGACCATCATAACAGTGACTGTGTAAAACACACCGTCGTGATTTTTATTCATTGCCATTACTCTGTTTTATAATATATACTAAAAAAAAAAGAAGAAAACTCATGATTGAATATTAGATGCATTACTTAACAATATTGAGAGCATAAGAATTTTCCATAAGAGAAAAAACTCGTTTTGATTACATTTTGGAGTTTGAATTTTGTTGCTTCGAGAAAGAAAAATCTTTGAATGCTGTTTAATGACGGAATTACAGTTCAATCATTTCAACCAAGTATGATATATATTAAAGTTGAGAATTATAAAATAAAAAATTAAACTCTGAGGTCTATATAGATAGATATATCACAGATGTGTTTGTTGTGTTTGTTGTTTGGTTTCTGATCAATGGTACGACGTCGTGTTGTGTTACTATTAACTCTGTTTACCAGTTCTTATTCGTTAACCCCAAGTACTCCACTTTTTTAAGAAAAAAAATTAAGTAGAGAGAGAGACTATACGGTGCTCTCCCTCCTCGGGGTCAAATACAATAAACAAGATATGGAAAACCTTCACTAATCTTTCTACCATTGTTTAGTCGAGTTGGAAAAAAAATCTCAACGATGGTGTGCAGGTGGACAAATCTCTGACTTTTGTACTATTAACAAATTCATACTATTATTCCCCTCCTTTGCTCGCTAATGCTCCATTAACCTCTTTTTTATAAAAAGTAAGACAACTCAACAATATTAATATTCTACTACTCCAAAATGCATGCATCTAATCTACTCTTTTTTTTAATTGAGAAAGCATGCATCTACTACTAATTAATCTACGTATTGTTTGTAACAAAATAAAAAACGAGAAATAAATAAATAGCGAGTTAGAGTAGCCTTAGAAGGTCTAGTTTTAGTTTCAACGAAAGCGAAGAAAAGAATCTAATCCCACACTATGTTGTCCATGTGAGAAGACTCGTGGTGGGAGTGGGGCCATCATCATCTCTTCTTTCTCCCACTTTTTTGTTTGTTTTGTTGGCCTACTACTACTAGTACTACTACTAATTTGATTACGCACCTTCCGGTGATATACTTTGGTTTGGAATGGTGTATAGTTTTTTTTTTAAAAAGAAATAAAAATATTATTACCACTAGTCACTACTACTTGCCCTCCCTCCCCTCAATCACATTTCCATGTGGTCCCCATCTCGTCTTGTCCATCTTTTAATATATTAAAAAAAACTGAGTGGACTGACTTTTGCATTAAAAGCCGTGAATAAGGTCAACTCTCACCTCTCAACTAATCCACCTTCCGATTTTTTAACCCTTTATTTCCTTTAATCCAACGGCTATAGTCTCCCCTACCTTTTTGACTTAACTCACACACATACCTCTTCTTTTATCACCTTCGCCTTATTTGATGATATGGGCCCCCTCCCTTCCACCAGACATGTACGTCGTAGACCTGCCCGGTCAATGCACTGTTGTTCGTAACTTATACTAGTATTATACTTTTAGTTTTCTTGTATTAAAAAAAACGTAAAAAAAACACATTGGTAAGTAAGCTGAGAACGAGAAGATAGTTGAGTAACCACGTGTTTGGATCTCATTGGAAGTAGTGTTTGACCAAACTTGTGCTCTGATAACGACAATATATCAGTTGTTGAGTCATACGAGAGATGCCTGCCTGCCTGCCTTGCCCCCCTTTATTTATTATTTTCTTTTATTGTTTATTAATTTCATCATTAAGCAAGTGAAAGAGGAAGGAGGCCGGCTGGGTATCAATTGGTTTGTTGACTCTCTCTTACAAGTAACACCTTCCATTCAATCCGACATCATACACCGGTTGTACGATGCTTATGTTCTCGAACAATCTTACAATTAATTTGAACAACTATCATATAAGTGGAACATCTTTCATAATATACATGTAATTTTATATCAGTATGAAAGTCAATACAAAAACTTGAACAACACTGAATTTAAAATGAACGGTTGTACGATGCTCACCGTACAACCGTTGTATAATAGAATTTGCCCCTTCCATTCATCATTACATTTCTTTTCTCTTTTATTTTTTTTAAAAATTTATTCATTCATTCATTACATTTCATTTATTATTAATCCACCACCTCTTTTCCCGTTCATCTCCAATTCAACCATCTCTCTCTCCTCTCATCTACAAAAATCCCTCATCCCTTCAATCTTCTCTTCTTCCATCTTCCGCCTCGCGCGTTCTCTCCCAATCAAATCGGGACGTCGTCGGACAACTCTCGATCCGAATGGTCTAGATCCAAAACCCATCCACGCACGCATCATCCATCCTTTCTGTTTTCTGTAACCAAAAACCATGGCTGTAGAACTAATGATGGGAAATGGAAGTTACAAAAACAACACCAACACTAGTTTCGCCGCTAAGATGGAAGAAACCGCTGTTCAAAAAGCTACAACTGCTGGACTTGAAAGCGTTGAGAATTGATTAAACTCCTCTCACAAAGTCAACACCAGTTACAAAATCAGATCACTACTACTACACCTCCTGCTGCTGAAATCTTCATCATCTTCAACTTCATCTCAAAACAACAATAATCATCTCTTCCCTTTAGATTCAGATTACAAAGCTGTAGCGGATGTTGCAGTTAATAAATTCAAGAAGGTAATCTCGTTATTAGATCGAACTCGTACTGGTCATGCTCGATTTCGTCGTGGTCCAGTAAATGTAACTACTACTGCAACTACTACATCACCATCTTCGTCTACTGCAACTACTTCATCTGAATATTCTCAACCATCGATTATTCATTCATCGTTATCACAACAACCTCTGTTTAAACCAAATCCACCACAACCACCGTCAACTCAACTTAACCACTTGATTCTTGAGAGTAAGCCACACGGATCTGCTTTCACACGTGTTTACAGTAGTAGTTTACAACGTCTTCCACCTCTTCCAAACACTAACTTCAACCACCACAACCACAACCATATCTCTCCTCATCCTACTACTACAGTTCTTCCTTCCAAACCGACGGTGGTAACACTTGATAAAAATAAGGAAGTGGTATCATCCACAACAATCAATTTCTCAACTCCTTCATCACAACAGATCTCAGTCTGTGGAAATGGTGCTGGTCCTGGTGTTGTCATCCCACCTACAACAACAACGACTTCATACGTCTCATCACTTACCGTGATACTGACAGTGTTACACCGTCAATGTCATCATCTGGTTTTCAGATCACTAATCTTTCAAATGTTTCATCAGCTGGTAAACGCCTCTTTCATCTAATTCATTGAAGAGAAAGTGTCATTCATCTATTGATGATGGAAAGTGTGGTGGATCTGTTGGTGGTGGTGGTGGTTCATCTGGACGTTGTCACTGTTCTAAGCGAAGGTGAGAATAATTTTTTTTTTTTTTGAGAAAATGTTGTGGTGGTGATTGAATCTGTTGAATACTTGCTCTACATGATGTGGTTGCTTATCGATCGTTTGTGTTATGGTTTGTTAGGAAATCAAGGATGAAGAGAGTTGTTAGAGTTCCAGCAATTAGTTTGAAGATGGCTGATATTCCACCTGATGATTTCTCATGGAGGAAATATGGTCAGAAACCAATTAAAGGATCTCCTCATCCAAGGTATGTAATCCATCCCATCTTCTAGATTTTACTATTAAAATAGTAGTAGTAAACTGTGAATCTCTTAATCAACCTGATATGATAATTAATTGTTGTAGAATGACTTTGATCATCTGAATATTAGTCAAAAGATCCAATATTAAATTTTTTGAAATTTCTGGTCAACAGGGGATACTACAAGTGTAGCAGTGTACGTGGATGTCCAGCAAGAAAGCATGTGGAAAGAGCATTAGATGACCCATCGATGCTCATTGTAACTTATGAAGGTGACCATAATCATTCACAATCAATAGCTGACACTACAGCTGCTGGTCTAGTGCTGGAATCATCATCTTAAGTTACCTGCCCCTGTCTGCCTCTGCCTTGCCTGGGAGAATGAAAGATAGTCCATGCAAATGCAATGGAGATGAGAATGAGATGACTGGATGGATTGGAATAAACAAACCAATGAACGAAGAAAGTTGCAGAGATTACAAAAAATCAAGCTTCTCTCCCCCCCAAAAAAAAGTCTTCTTCTTCTCCTTCCGTCTGTCTTTGGATTCGGAAAAGGCGTGATTATTCACGGGACAGCCTGGTGGTAGTAGTGGTGGTGTGAAGCGCGGGTCATCTTTTTTTATCTTTTTATTATTTGTTAAATGTTGTTGGCTTTTTTTTGCCGAGACGGGTCAAATGAGGAGACTTACTCACTCTCCAAGAAGAATGAAAAACAAACAAAGTTAGCTTGATAGAGAGAGAGACGAAGAAATGGGAAAAATGGTGGTTGGGTTTGGGGTGGTGGGGACACGTTTGTCGAGAAGATTGATTTTAGTGGGGTTAACGTCGGAATGCAATTATTACGATTATATTATTATTTTCGAGTTGTATTATTATTGTGAAGACTTTTTTGAATGAAAGAAAGAAAGATAAACTAGAGAAAAAAAAAAGAATATTACTCCAAATTTGGTATACCACTTACTATCTTATCTCTCCCTCGTTGATAGTTTTCAACTTGACTTTTGTTCTAGTCTACTGTAGTTTTACATGCTGTCCCGTCCAACAATAGACAAATTAAGAGTCTTCGGAAAGAAAATAACAAAAAGAAAAAGGACACAAATTGTAAACATTTTTAAAAAGATTTGGTGGGTGGTGAATTTGAATAACATGAGTTGCGTGGTCCATTTTTTTTGCAACTCAATTATGCTCTGTTATGATATGGCCAACAACGTACAGTATATGATAGTATTCCCCCGAGTTAAAGAAAGATGAGTTTGACTAGATCTGTTGACAATATCTGTTTCTACGGTATGTGATTATTTATTATTAAGCGGTGGTGGTGGTGATGAAAGTGGGTCAATTAAATGGGATACCCCACCCGCAACGCAACCACAACCCTACTTTAACTATGCGCGTTAGTTAGCTATCTGTTCCATACTATATTCTCAAGTGCGAGTCTTTTCCCTAAAGTCTGAACACTACTTGGGGCAATTTTAACCCGGCAAATTCTTGCCTACAACTGGTTGTAGTCAAGTTGGCTATATCTGGGATATTTCAGTCAAATTAAAATGAGAAGAATGAAGGAGAGCGCAGCATGGAAGAGCTTTCTTTTTTTTCATTTTTTGTTGGTAAAGTGGCGCGCTCTACTTCACGGCCCTTTTGTTTTGTTTTCTTTTCTTTTTTTTTTTTTTCTTTTTATATAAAAACCTTTAAATTATTATAACTTTTAATATATAGATCTAAAATAAAAAAAATTATATCATTGTTCATGTAAATTTAAGCTCTTCAAACCAAGACCATTCATGAATATGTTTTGATAGCTTTTAAAAAAATATTTTTACATGTATATGATGATACACTAAAATGATAATATGATTCATTAATTTTGTATTATGATTCATTAAAATTGATATTATGATTCATTAAATAATAAGTGGTGAATTCGATGTTTTTATATTTTAATGTGATGATGTACATATTTTAATGTGAGAATGTACTGTTTTAATGTGACAATGTACATGTTCTAATGTGAGAATGTACATGTTTTTTAATGAACATCTGTACATGTTTTTACGGTCATCTGTACATGTTTGTATGACCGTCTGTACAAGTGTTCTCCCTTATATGTACATGTTTTAATCTAAGGATGTACATATTTAATGATTCGTACAGGTTTATATGACTATCTATATGTTTTTAACGCGAGGATGTACATGTTTTTACGAGAGGATGTACATGTTTTAGTGAACATTTGTACATGTTTGTATGACCATCTGTACAAGGTTTATTCTATGTTCTGTGCACTTTACATGTAAAAATATTTTTTTAAATGTTGTCAAAATATATCCATGACTGGTCTTGTTTTGAAGAGCTTGAAATTAGATGAAAAATGATATAATTTTTTTTCATTTTGGACTTATATATTATAAATTACAACAATTTAAAATCTTTGTATAAAAAAAAGGAAAAAAAAAAAACAAAACAGGTGCCAGGCGCGCGCTTTCATTAAAAAAAAAAAACCAAAACGTAGGTATGTAGCCAAATTGACTACAGTGACCTGTAGCCAAGACGCCCTATTTTAACCCTCCCTTTGATCAGCAGATTTGAAGTTTACAAGTTGAGTTTTACTTTGACACGATTAAATAAAAATGGTCAATCTAAATATAATCCATTTAATAACTGTGTGAGAATACAGATTTAGTATGCGTAAGGGATATCAATCTTGACCTAAATCTGAAACCCGACCCATAATCAACCCGTAAAAAGCCAGGTTTAGGTTGAGATTTTTAACACGAAATGATTGTCGGGTTGGGTTATTGAAACCCGCTCTGGGTCGGGTTCAGGAAGGGTCATTAAAACCTGCTTCGAGTTGGGTTGAACGTGTCAACCCATAACTCGAAAATAAAAGAAATTAAATGTAGAAAATATATTGTATTTAATGACTTATCATAGTGTTTAGTGATAATTTATGACTAAACTAACCATTTAATAAGTAATTTAAGATTAAATGTGGTACATAAAACTAATTAATATAGATTATTATATTTAGTTATTAAATAATTCAATTTTTTTTAAAAAAATTAGAAAAACAGGTCGGGTCGGGTCGGATCAACCTGCTCCGAGTTCGGGTTGAAGATACATAGGTCAGGTTAACCTAAAGTGTTTTCGAGTCGGGTTCGGGTTGAGCTCAACCCAAACCAAAACCCAATTTTGCCGAATAATTATTTTATATTAAACAATTATACTTTATAAATTATAGAATAAATATACTTTTTTATGAAATTTTACTACTAATAAGATATGCATATATCAAAAATCAAAAATTTTTTATTAAAGTAAAGTTATAATATCATAAATTACAAAAGTAATGTTTATTAGTCAAATTATTTTTATATATAATTAAATGAGTCAATATATACGGGTATGAGTTTCATATTTGGACATGATTAACTAATTGGGTTGGGTCAGGTCAACCCGTTTAATAAACAGATTAGGTTTTGGTTTAATATTCAGACACGATTAATTAAATGGGTTGAGTCAGGTCAACCCATTTAATAAACGAGTCGGATTTGGGTTTAGCCCAACAAGATTCGCGAACCCGCATCCACAATAAGGAAAGTGGATTTCAAGGACTAAAAAATACTACCTCCTATTTTAATGTAAGTCGTTTTAGAGATGAATCTGGATTATTGTCTCTCCAAGTTCAACCCTTTTACTAACACGAGTTTCATCAAAAAATCTTTTAAGAACAAAAAGTATCGATAAGAGAGAGAAAAAGCATTAGAACACACCTAACACTCCAAAAAGAGATAACAAGAGAGAAGCTCTCGAGGGGAGGGGTACTCCTCCTGCTCATCTCATTTCTTCCATTTTCTTATCTTCTTTTCTCAACTTCATCTTCCAACTTCTTCTTGATTCCTTCACAAAAAATCTTACTTTTGCTACCAACGCGTAGATCTTTCCAAGGGCTTTAAGTTGAGCTCAACTTTATGTGTTCCTAGTGGGAATTGAAAGTGGGTATACCAAGGCTGTTGTTGGTTGAATCCTCTTCCTCCTTATCCACCATGTTTTTCACCACTGTATCCGCCATCAGTGTGCTCCGCTCTGGCTCCACCTCCTCAGCGGCGCCTTCACCACTTGACACGGCCACCGTTCGTTCTCAACCCACCAACAACCATCTTTTTCAGGTCCATCTATCCTCTAATTGTTGTGTCCAAATCTAAAGAAGATCCTTGCTTCCCGTCTTGTTCAAAGTGTTACCAATTTTGTCCTAAGTGGGTTGCTGAATGTTTCTTGTTTTATGTTTTTTTTCCTTGTAATAAGTGGTCTAATGATGTTAATTTCAACAAGTTTTTTCTTGTAATCTTTTGCTTTAACAGTTTTGTCCTAAGTGGGTTGCTTAATGCTGTCTTTAACCTCGAGTGTGGGTCTTTGTGACCCAATGTTGTAGATGGGTGTTAGTCACCAAATGTTTTTGGTGGGTTTTAGTTACCCAATGTTGTTATGGCCTGTTTCGGTTGCCTCCACATCTTTGAATCTAATGCGTTTCTCAGCTGGCTACTTTAATCAACCTGGGGATGGTTGTCCGCGTGCAACTTTTGGGTTCTCATGTCTAGCGGTTCTAGAATTGTAAGACTTATTATCAATATATGTATTTGATTTTGAAAAAAAGTCCCGGCTTAAATCCAGCTTTTTACATGTTAATTTTATTTCGGATTTCATATTCGAGTCTAGATTTATATCCCTGTGGGGTGTAATGCTTCCTATAATTTGTTTATGTTCTTAAGATTTTATTGAAAAATCGTTACACAGGAGATGTTGGTGCTCTTTCGGATTTTGTTCAATGATTCATTAACATAAAAATTGTCATCAAAAATGAGGTATCCGAGTTGGTGAGCTATCATTCACCTAATCAATAAATTGTAGTTTCGATACCCCGCCCATAAGTTGTATTTGGCTTGTACTAGACAAAACATTAAAAACTTGCCCATCACTTATTAAAATATACTCCTATGTGGTTAGAGTTCGGATTGGGTTGGAAAAATGATATTCCCCCCTTAATTACGAGAGAAGGAAGGAAGTAAGACCAATCAACACTTCAAACACTTCAAGAGCCCATCCGCACCCAAATTCACGTGAACAATATTAAACCATGGTACGACTCATGTAGACATACATGTTCTGAGGTGATAAAACATTTCTATTGGCATCGTAAGAAGTCAAAGTATTTATAGACGGTGTGGGGTTCCCTTTCTTTAAATATAGACGTTGATTGATAGCTTATATATTCAATTATTTTTTGCATATTTCTTTTGAAACTTTTCATTATAGTAGAAAGAGCAGTTGGGAATACATCGCTTCCGGCTCTTTGTTAAATCATGAATGAATTTTGTCCACGGGGATTGTTTGTGCCGTCTTAGATTGGGGTGAAAACGAGATTTCTCTCTTTGTGCCTTCTTGAGTCATACTCGGTCTACCATGTAACTTAAATCTTTCTTAGATTCAAAAAATAACACGAGTCTTACGTTTGGGCGTGTGTGAGAAAGAAGGAGAATACAATCAAGGAATGTTCAAGCCGAAACTGACGCCTAGAATGAATAGTAATCTGGAGTCGGGCTCAATCATTTTACCACGTTTACTTTTAAAAGGCCAATAATCACGTGCCTATCTTGATATTGAGAACATGAGGGTCTGGATGGGCTGAAGTTGCATATGTGGCGGGGTTAGAGTTCCATGACACTAATAGGTGCAAACTGGAAATTTGACCTATAAAAAGCTAAGAAATAATCATAGAAAATAATAAATCAAAAGACAGTCGGGTTGTAAATATCCCGGTCACTGTAGTAGAGGTTGTGAGACCAGGTATCGAACCGTGGGACTATGTGAAAAATAATCTAATCCTAGCAAAGGTAATAAATCAGGGGGTTTTGTTTTTAAACAAATTATAAATAATAAAATAAGCAGAAAAAGTTGATTGATAAAAGATTAATTAAGAGAAAGATAAAAAGCGGGACTCTGTGTTTATGTTATACTCGTCTGATTAATTATGCTAATCTACCGGTTGATTAAGAATAACTTGGCAAATTCTTTTTAGAGTCTTAAGGACTAAATCCTAGAACCTGAAGACCATGTTTACCAGAACATGCAAGGTCTGATATGGACTCAAGCAAAACACATGTAAACGGCTAAACTAAATAAAAAGAAATATATTTTGCATCTGAAATACTAGACCTCCTCGATCCGATTCAGTTTTTCCTCAGACATAACAATTAATACGACCTATCTGTTTATCACGGATCTGATCAAAATAGATTTCGTAAAGCAATTCACTAAACTCATGAAATTATTAAAAAGCGAGAGAGTATAACATTAATTGTATCAAAGTAGAATTAACTTAAAACCAGTAAATATATTGCATAATTAATACAAACTCATAATAACCATTCCCAGAGTATAAATATTCTAGCCTAGCATATTAAATAGATAAACAGAAACATGCGTCGTAGAAATACTGTAGTCGACTCCTGCATTTGTTCTGCTATTTGTATACGTCGGACTAGAGGTGGATATGGTGGAATGAAAAGAAAACAAAATGGAGAAGACGGGAGAAGAGAAATGGGATGGACGTGAGGTTTGTGGTGTAGTCGATGATGGATAGATGATGATAGATAATGATCGATCGCCGTTAACAGAGGAGGAATGAGTTTATATAGCAGAGGAATTTGAAAGAAGTAGACAAGGGCGGTGCAGTAGGTGAGTCTCGTCTGTCGACATGCATAATAATGGAGGAAAACAGTGGCGGTGCCGACATGCGTCCGACCTTATTTCACCGGACAGGCCACGGACGTCTCTAGCGCAATCCTCAGTCTTGTCCGCGCTTATTTCACCGGACACACCACGGACGTAGTGTCTTCTCCTTGCGTCCGTGTTTTTAATCCCCGGACGTCTCTTGCGCGCGCTGTTCTCCTTGTGGCGTCCGCGGTTCTGTCCGCACAAATATGGGCGGACGTCTCTAATCCTGGCCAATTAGACGAGTCCGAACCAGTGTCCGGACCAGCCTGGTTCGGACGATAATTAGTTTGCTTCTAAAATATTCGTTTCAGCTCCGATTTAATCCCCGTTTGTTGCGTTGGAATCCTCATGAGTAAATCTACTTAATTACATGGCTTTTTCCTACATTGAACATATAAAATGCATTAGTTCATATCAAAATATAAATCTAGGAAAAACACAAGATAAGTGAGAAACATTACTTAAAATGCTTGCAAATTATAAGGTGATTAAACCTTAATAAGTCTATATGTTTCGCACTTATCAATAGGTGAAAAAATTATTTAAGGATCTAAATTTATTTTATATAGAATATATCAAAATTTTATATTTGAGATATATTCAAATATTGTAAACCTAACTATTGTAAATGTAAAAATTAATTAGTAAAATTTATATTTTACATAATTTAATTCTATAAAATGTCTCATTTTAGATTTTAGTATAGAGCCCCGAAAATTATCTGCGACCTTGGTAATTTTTTTTCTTAATTTAATATTATTGATAGTATTTTTTTTCATTTCTTATACTTTCTCTCAACTCTCTTTTATCACTCACAAATTATTCATGCAGTCACAGTGTAAATGACAACATGCTAAAATCCTCACGCCAACTAGCGGTCAAAGACCCTACAACCAATTAGCAACTATAGACTCTATATCCACCCGGCGGTACCCTTCAAGGGTGCCGCTGAATGTCCCAAAGTTTGATTTTTTTCTTAAACTCTAAACCATAAACCCTACAAAATTATCAAGTCAATGATGACATTATTAGTATATAATAAGTTAAAAAGGTTACCTATACCACACACCACAAAAATTTACCGACTTAGTGGCGACATTATAGAGTAGAATGGGTTTAAAAAAAGATTACCTACACCACATACCCTAAAAACCACCCTATGAAAGTTAAAAATATCAAAGGGTGAGTTTAGGGCTTGTAGTGGAGGGTTTAGGGCCATGCCCCTACCCTGAACTACAGATCCTAAATATATCGAGTCAGTGGCAACATTCTAAGTATAAGATAAGTTAAAAAATTACCATGCAGCAAACACCTTAAAACCACCATAGAAAAATTAAAAATGACAAAAACACCATAAAAACCACCTTAGGAGATTTGAGGTACTTCAGGGTAGGAAGAAGTAGCAGACTACAACAGCTTTAGCCGCTAGACGGCTATAAGGGTCATAGGTGTTGGGTGACTATATGGCCTCCAACTGCTGGCCGACTACGACAGTGGTACCCACTGAGCGGCTATCCCTATCCCAGGATGCTTTCAGCTGCCTCCTCTACATGAAAATTTGGTGACTACTATTAGAGTTTCATATTTTAATCTTAGTGCATTATGTTTGCTTTTTTGAAATGAACTGAAGCTACCTAAATGCCCACTATTGAATTTTGATTATATTGAGGTGTTAGGTGATCAACTTCAAGTAAAGTAAGATGCATATCAAATACTCCCTCATTTTCTCTATATTTTATTTTCTAGCTCTAGGCACAAGAATTAAGGAGAAAAAAGTTAGACTATTTTGCCCTTACTTTTTCATTGGGAATTGAAATATTTTGAAAAGTAAAGTTGTGAAATTAAAGATGATGAGTAGAATTGGAAAGTAGATAACAAAAAAGGTTAGACCATCTTATATTTTAAAATTAGTAAAAAGACCTCAAAAATTATACATTGAGAACCGAGGGAGTACTCAATGGCGATATAGTGGAAAAAACAAAAATTTTAAGTAAGAATTTAGTCCACGGGGTTAACAGTAGTTTTTAAGATGTGACAACTTAGAGAGAACAAGTTTTAATAGTTTTGCATATACAAGATAACTTTGTTTTAATATCAAGCCGCCTATTGTTTGTCGTTTTGCAATGGGATAAGTATAAGGTTCCCCAGTTTCCCTAGCTAGTCCTAGGGGTGAGCATTCAGTTTGGATAATTCGGATTTATCCGAAATCCAAATTAACCGATTTTTTTTTTGGATTTTTAACCGAATTTTAAAACTGAATTTAAAATTTCGGTTATTCGGATATCCGAATTATAATTCAGTTCGGATTTCGGTTTGACTTTGAAAAATTCGGTAACCGAATTATATCATTTTAAAAAAAAAAAAATTTTTAAATTTTTAGTTTTAGATTTAGTTACTGGAAAACTTAAACAAACTAAACAAAACCCTAAATCTATCCCACTCTCTCGGTCGCAGTTCGCACGACTGCGTTCATTGTTCACTTCTCCAGTTCTTCTCCTTCCTCGACCTCGACACAAACAAAACCTCCAGATGGTGGCGCAGCCAGTCCGCCGACGGTGACACAAACAAAACCTCCAGACGGTGGCGCAACAGTCGTCCTTGAGTCTCCAGACGGTGAGACAAACAAAACCTCCAGACTCTGAGTAGTGCTCCAGACGACGGCAAACTAAAGGTGTAAGTGCTCTGAGTAATGTTCTAACTGCTGCGTACTTCAGTATAGTATCCATGTGTGTAGACAAGTAAAAGAGATTGTAAGAACTTGACTTAACTTCTTCACTCGATAATTTCTGAGAAGGTTTTGTTTCTTTCGAGATGTAGAAACTTGACTTAACCTCTTTAATTAGTGAATTTTGGGAATTTTCTGTTTCTTTGAACGTGCCGAGTCACTCATTACATTTTATTTTCTTTCAAAAAACCACCGACCTATATGTATATATCAACGATTACAATCCTGGAAGTAATTCCCCATGGCAGCGGCACAGATTGGAGTCTCTAACATTAGATTGTCGACACTATTTTCTCAATTTTGAATCTGTGGCTGTTTTTTTGAACATTCCGACACTATTTTCTCTCGATTCTGAAGACATTGTTGATAGAATCTGATCCTAAATACCATTATATAGTTGTGAAAATATTTATGTTTGTAGTTTCGTACAAGTGTTTTTTACTCTTCATATCAAAGGTGTGGGTGTGTTTCTAAATCTGCTAAGAAGCAAACAGGTAACAGTATTGTAAAAATTACTGATAATCCATTGCGTCGACCTTTACTGGTAGAATCATCCAATTTCATGTACTCAACTAGTTATAGAATCTTCCATTATTATAATCAGTACAATAAAAAAAACATGCGCAAAGCTGTCTGTATATGTTTGAATTTTGATTGAGCCGTTAGTAATATCAATATGGCTGGCTACCGACTGTGAAAACTTAACGAGGCACATAATTTCAGGCAGGCAGCTAATAATAAACTTGAGATTGGGCATGGAGATTAATTAGGGTCTTTCTTTGGTAAGAAGTTAATGTTTCTTTTTAACTCACAGGTAATATAAAGACTAAAGAGCCTCGCTATCTGTTATAGTTTTATTCCCCACCTCTTTTGGTGGCAATGAACTTTTGTTGATTTTTCCATCTAAATTATGCAGCAGCATTAGCTGAACCGATGTAACAGTTCAGCCCTGTTTACCTATTATGTATATGTTTTACTGCTACCACTTTCATTTCAACAATGGGATTACTAAACTTGTTTCTGCTGTTGCTTGATATCATAAAACTTAGGCTCGCTGCTATATGATATTTCACACCTTTGCATCATCATACTTCTACATTCTTGAGCGGTCAAACAGTAGTCTTTTAGCCTTATTTTTGATACTGCTGTCGTCCTTCAAAGTGTCAAATCTGATTCAAAATCAGCCCCACGGTCAGGAAAATCAACATAAATTGAGCTCTTGGCTGCATGATTAGTTTTTTAAAACTGAACCTGCATCATTTTTGCACTATTATGTTGATCATGAATAAGTAAAATAGCATTTTCATAAGAGCATTATTAAAATGTTTTCTAAAACTCATAGTGATATATGAATCTAGAGTCTTTATTACTTCAGTTTTTTATCACTCAAAAACAATACGCGTGTTTAGCTGCTACTGCTTATAAAGAGTCTTTATTACTTCAGTTTTTTATCACTCTTTAGCTCTGTTTATAAACTGAAATATGTGTGTTGTTTGGTCTGAATTCTGCTGTCTACTGCTCTCACATCAGTTCTTTTGCTGTCTGTCACAGCAGTTTTTTATTTGATTACCATCATCTTCAGCCACGTCCCATGAACAAGAGCCACATGGTTAAGAAGATTTTATCACCTGAAGAATATTCCTGAAGGTGTGCAATGACAGAAGAGTGCTTCCGAATAATACTGAACAAGCAGCGGGGGCAGACTATAGTAAAACCATCGAAGTTGTTTCATGTTTGTGCCAAACTGTGGGCTGTAGCATTTGAGAAGAATTCCAAACTCTTCTAGCTGATTCTTCTTTTTTGATCTTTTGTTTGAGTTGGTGTTTGTGCTAGCCATCTTGGCAATAATTATATAATGCTGCTACCCTTCAGATTCTCTTTGTGGACTGTATTTTGTAATTGCAGATCTGTCCTTTGTTTAGATTTTTTTTTTTTTCTGCTGTTAGGTTTTTGTTTTGCTTTTTTTAATTTCATTTAATTGAAAAATCACATAAAAATTCAATTTTCGGTTAACGAAATCGGAACTGATGGAAATTGGATTTCGGTTCGGTTTTCTACTTTTTTTGTAAGAATAAAAAAAAAAATTCGGTTTATGGATTAATTGGATTTCGGTTTAATTCGGGTTTTTGACTAAAATTCGGTAATTCGGTTTTTAAACCGAATTTTAACCGAAATCTTGTTTTTTCAGCAATTTGGATTTCGGTTAACCGAATTTATAAATGCTCCCCCTTAGCCTAGTCCAACTTAACTCAGATGTATCCATTTTTCTTATTTGAATATGCCACCCTCGCCGCCCACCGAACCATAGATTCTAGCGAGACTACGATTTCAACACCATGTACCAACGTGAATGGGTCTCACTTGTTGTCTTGAAGAGTTATGGTATGCCCATAGAACTTGTGATAGTAGATCTTCTTATACCCCCATTATTCCTTACAAATTTTATCAGTATCCAAAACTACACATGGCAAAAGGGCATGAGCAAAATATCAATTGTAACTCGGCTGGTATCGTTGATACATGAACTTTTCTTCGCCTGCATCTTATAAGGATTTCGCACCAGAATGTATTTTCACTACCCTTCAACATCGTTATCCAAAAGTAACCAAACTCATTGTGGGGGGAGGGGGCAAGTGCTTTCTCATCACTCCTCCCCACATCCTGTTTGTTTTGTTTCTTCTCTAAAAGCACTCTTTAGCTATATGTCCTGCCTGTTTGTCTTCCATCCCATTTTTCCTTGCTGCTCGTTAGCCTTCTACCATTTGCTTGCAGCCCGTTTTGCAATGGAACTTGTTTGCCTTCAGCATGTTTCCTTCCATTTAGTAATCCTCACTGCTGGAAAAAAAAGAATAAACAACGCCCCTTTAAAAACGGTTATATTGTAAATCATTTTTTTTATAATAGGCGGAACATCTTAATAAACGCTTTGCTTAGAAAGCTTTTGTTTATGTTATGGGCCAAAGACAAAAAAAACGTTGCTTACAAAGCGTTCTATAAGAGATACAATAAAAAACGCTTCTCAAAAGAAGTGTTTTTTATGTCTTTGGGCGCGATAACATAAAGAACGCTTTAGCTAAGAAGCGTTCTTTATGCTGATCGTAAGTAGCATAAAAAACGCTTCTTAAGTGAGCGTTCTTTATGTTACCTAAATTATAAACAGTTTTCGCCCTCCCGCCCAGTCTTCTCATCAGTCTAATCGCGACTGTTCCCCTACCCACCCACTCTCTGTAAACCTCGCTCTCACTCCATGTAAACCATGCTCTCCCTCTGTAAAAAACCTCCTCGCTCTTCCGCTTTATCTCCTCTCAATCGAAACCCAGAAACATCACAATATTTGCTGCCGCGCGCCTCTTTCTCTTCTCTCCCGATAATCGATCTTCTATCTCCGGCATTGGGGCGATGAAGGCAGGCCACATGCTGCGTAGATCGATATCGGCGCCTCTCGCTATCGGTAATTTTGCCCTCAATCCGCGAACAGATATATACATATATATATGCATGCCTATCCTTTTTGTCATATATATAATCTTTCGATTAGTAATTAATGTTTGCAAAATCGCACGAACAGGACATACATGCCCTGTCGCACGCACGGCGCCTCTGGATTACAACCCCTACTAGCGAAAGGAACAACATACATGCGCGGTAGATCTTTCGGCTCTATTCTTGGGCTGATGAGGTATTTTTGCAAACCAAACTTCTTAATTAGGAAAATACATGCTCTGTTTTTTGGGGTTAAGGCGTCTGTTTGTTTGGGATTAAGGCGTGAAATATATTGTGTGTGTATTTTGAGAATAATTTTGCATGCAAACCAAACTGCGGCGCGCATATTTGTTGTTAACCTATGTGTGCTTGCAAACCAAACTAGCTTGTTAATTAATCAGGAACATATATACTCTGTTTTTGGGATCAAGGTGTGAAATAAAGTGTACGCGCGTGTGTTTGGGAATAATTTTGCATGCAGACCAATGGACTTGCTGGTTTTTACTATGTGTTGATTGTTGTTAATCAAGGGCGCATATTGTTGTACTATGTGCTGATTTTTACTTGCTGGTTGTACAATTAATGGACTTGGGAATTAATGTGTAATATAATGCCTTTCGGCATGCATACAAATATAGTATATATGGCGAAATTAATTTGGTTAGATGATTATAGGGTGTATTAATTAATGCTATATATATATTATAGTATAACCTAGGGTGCAAATATTAGATGACTATAGGATGTATTAATTAGTTACAAAGACATAGCATTACGGAAGCTTGCCTGACGTATTCCCCTTCCCCATATTGCTTTTACCTTAACATCCACCAGAGAAGTTATCTACGTTTCTACCAATACCAACATCAAAAACTTATAAGTTCCTTCACATTCTTCTCAGATTTGTTATCCGGTCAAGCTAGGCATTCTAATTAACCCTCTAATGTTTTGCAAATCTATATGACCACCATTGGCCATATTAGAGACCTCTAGCGCTACTTACAGCTTCTTAATTTCTTGTAGTTATTATTTTAGTATCCCTTTACATTTTTTGGCTAGCGCGTGTGACCTTCGATCGACATCAACCTATAAATAAAAAAATTGAACTCGGATGGCCCCACCAACTTTATTTTCCTTCACGACCTTTCTTCTCTCCTTTTCGATTCCTTTAGTCACCTCTGACTAGTATGTATGCTGTAGAAGCTTCAGTAGACCGAGCAATCAGGACTGGACAACACTGAAACATCACAGAGAAAATTGGATAAAAAGTCAGACGAATTTGGCCGATGTAGACGGTTGCTGCCTCTATTGAAGATGAAAGTACCGACGATCATGATGATTCTTCTACTGATACAAAAGAGACAGAAGAAGAAAAACATGGTACAAAAGAGACAGAGGCAGATATAGATGAAAGGATGAATGAGAACTCAGAAACAGAGAGGTTGAAGAAATTGGCTAAATAGTTAAGTGAGGCTGCCACGAAGTAGAGTCCGGTGGCGATTAACGGATTACCGCCATACTTCATAACCTTGAATGAAGAAAACTGTTTTCTAGAATAGTGGTATCAGGAGGATAAGAGGAAACTTAGTCAATTATATGGTGGCATGGGGGACTATATGAAGATAAAGTGGTACCACATCTCCCGGTTGATGAGTTTCATGTGTTATGGATGGAGATGGAGATGGAGAAGGTAGACACTTCTCCATCTCCAGTTTCGATTGGATCTTCTTTCAGTTTTGAACATCGATAGGTCTGAGAAATCTTTAAACGCTAGGACATGACTGTCTGTAGATTGCATGTAGTCATTTGGAATACTAGTCACACTGTTGATGTGGGGTGCATCGTATCTTTAAAAAAAACTAGATGAAGGTCCCTTGGCAATTAAAAAGATTGAGAGATTCCCCCTAAGTATGATTCCCCTGAGTTTGCATGTTAAGCGACTTTAACAAATGATAGCAATAAGTGACAGCTTCTATGCACAATAAGTGACAACTTTTATGTTATACTATAACCATAGTAGAAAGTTATCTACTAAGGTTACAGTATAACATAAAAGCTGTCACTTATTGTGCATAAAAACTGTCACTTATTGCTATCATTTGTTAAAGTCGCTTAACATGCAAACTCAGGGGAATCATACTTAGGGGGAATCTCTCAATTTTTAATTGCCAAGAGTTTTTCATCTAGTTTTTTTTAAAAGGTATGATGCACCCCACATCAACAATGTGTGGCTAGTATTCCAATTGACTGCATGCAATCTACAAACATTTATGTCCAAGTGTTTGAAGATTCTTCGACCTATCGATGTTCAAAACTGAAAGAAGATGCGAATCCAATCCAAACTGAAGATGGAGAAGTGTCTATCTTCTCCACCTCCGTTTCCATCCATAAGTCATGAAACTCATCAACCGGGCGATCTGGTACCACTTTATCTTCATATAGTCCCCATGCCACCATATAATCGACTAAGGTTCCTCTTATCCTTCTGATACAACTACTCTAGAAAACTGTTTCTTCATTCAAGGTCATGAAGTATGCCGGTAATTCGTTAATCGCCACTGGACTCTACTTCGTGGAAGCCTCACTTAACTATTTAGCCAATTTCTTCAACCTCTCTGTTTCTGAGTTCTCATTCATCCTTTCATCTATATCTGCCTCTGTCTCTTTTGTACCATATTTTCTTCTTCTGTCTCCTTTGTATCAGCAGAAGAATCATCATGATCGTCGGTACTTTCATCTTCAATAGAGGTAACACTGTCTTAGCGAATTGGAAATTTCTTCTCAGGTACGTATTATAAGTACTTTTATGTTTGAATTGGTGATTTTAATTATTTACGCATGTTTGGATAAGTTTAAATGGTGCACTTAATCGCTTTTATAATTCTGTTGTGCAGCTTGTTGATTTCTTCTCAACACTTATTCACAAGTCGATCGATCTGAAGTTTGTCAATAAGGAGAGGGCGCACACATGTGTTGAAAGCACTAAATTGATCAGAAGAAGTCATGAGTCATGATCTATCTTTTCTTTTTTTCAAATGGTTGTATTGTACATGTTATGATCGAAGTACTTGAACCATTTTTAGTATTTTGGTTAACTAGCTAGTTACAAATGTTGTAGTTGATCGATACTACACTTAAGCGTATGTGCGCTAGCTGGTATATAATATTAATGCAAACAAGAGTACTGCTGTTGATCTATATATTAACTAAAATTCACCAGTTTGGTTGATATGGTATATACAATAAAAACAGGTTTTGAATGATTTTGTGATTTTAATTTTGTGTTACGCGGAGGGTAAGATATAAATGTATAAAAAATAAAAATATAAAAAAAAGACCATATAAGAAACGCTTATATGTACAAGTGTTTCTTATACTCTCGCGCCAAATGACATAAAGAACGCTTGTCTTGATAAGCGTTTTTTTATAAATCTTCATAAAGAATGCTTATAATAAGCAAGCGTTTTTTATAGCCGGACATAAAGAACGCTTTCACCTTGAAGCGTTCTTTATGCCTCGTAGATTCCCGTCGCCTTACCCGCTTTAAAAAACGCTTTAGCGATAAGCGTTCTTTTAAATTAATGTATAAATAACGCTTACAACGCGTTCCTTAAAAGGCTCGACCATTTGCGTCGCCGGCATAAAAGACGGTTATAAAGCGTTCCAAAATACAAATAAAAACGTTGTTTATTCCTTTTTTTCCAGCAGTGCCTTTAATGGTTTCGTTGGTGTAGTCTTGGCTTTTATGCCTTTGTGCTAGTTTTATTCTTCGTTCAACTAAATACTCAAACTCTAAGCCTAACACCACAATTCAATCGCTGGCAAGCTCCTACTCCTCTCCTTCATCTTGTTTTTGCCTCATCATTTTGCATTAGTGATCATCGATGTGGATTTTCCTACATGCGTGAGAAGAATCGAGAGTTTCTTTGTTGAGCAGCGTGGGTCTGGACACGTGGTAGGGTGGGATCACGAGCTACTTTGTTGAGTTAGAGAGTTTCTTTACAATGTTGGAGGTCGTTGAAGGTCATCTGGGGAGGGAGGTCCCCACTCTTATCTTTTGCTTGTCCTCAAGCAAATAAAGAATAAAACTATCTCTAAGGCCGTAACACTGTCAAACCTAGATGTAGTTAGGGTGTTGACCAAGTTGGAGAAAGAAAAGATTGAAAATTAGACTTAGAAAGAGAGGTGAATTTGCAAAGTTTAGGGGTTAAATTGTAAATTATGGAAAATAAGGAGTAAGGTAGTATAAATCGGTCAAACCTAGGTGGACTTAAGGTTTTGACCAAGTGAGAGAAAGAAATGTTGAGATTGTGAATTAAGGAAAGATTAGTGATGAATTGTAAGTATATGAAAAGATGTGGGGTCAATTTTGATATATGAGAAAGTTTAGGGGGTGAAAATTAGAATAGGCCAGTAGGGGATCTTTTTGGGATGTTTAAGAAAATAGGATTGAAACTTTGGAATTAATTTGATAAAATGAGGATATTATAAGATATGTAAAATTTAGAGGTGATATGTAAAGTTAGAAATATTTGGTGGAGAAAAAGTAATATTAGATGACTTTGGGGTATAGGCAAGAATTATGAGGATTAAGAGTAAGCTGAGTATAAGGACAATACTCATTATATAACATTAAGCATAAAGCCTTGATGTCAGTGAATAAAGGTTGGTACAATTAAGGAGTTTTATGATTCACATGAAATAATGAATATTTAGGATATTGTGGGAATTATATAATAAGGTTTGGGAATTAAATTATGGAAGAGAATGGTAAGGGAGCTAACCTAAGTCATTAAGGCAATATTGAAAGTTATATATAAACCATTACACACATGGCTAGAGATATGGAGTAATTAAAAGGTTATTAAACTTAGAATATTCATAAGGTCATTACAAGTGTAACTACATTGACCATGACTAAGTTGACCCAGTCAATAGGAGGACCATATTGACTTAACCACACTAAGTTGATCAACAGGGGTCAATTTGACCAACACATTAAATTAAAAGAGAACTTGAAGGCCTAAGGGCATTAACACCTAAGGTAAGTTACAATAATACCATATAGCAATATAATCTATATGAGTGTGTGTATATATACATATATATACCTATGATCAATGGACAATTGACCTTCCTTGATAACCACTCTCATTGTGCAACTGTAACACCCCAACTACAAACACAACACTAAACAAACGATTGCAGCGGAATTACAACTCAACATTCAACTTAATCCATTGGTGTTACACGCCGTTAGCCACCCACGTGGCTAACAAGGCTAATACTTAAACACTGTATCGATCTGATGGACCAGATCCCCGAGCATTATACATTACAATTCCACTTCATAACTAAACAATCAAATACGTTTATGTTCCAACGGTACCGAGTATTTACACCCTATTGCCGACAGTTTTGGTCTTACTATACTTATAAATACATAAGCAAATTAAATAACTACCCATGCATAAATAGCCACCCCGTCCTACTCTTGAACGGATGCCAGCTCCATTGTACCTGAAATGTAATGGGTGGCCCCAAAGGGGCTCAACACCTTTGCTGGCATGGTAATCGTGCAGCCCACATACTACCGGACCACACACAACTAATTGTCGTCTAAGCATGCAGTTGATTATATTTAAATCATGCATGTAAAACTATAACCGCATATCATGCTTACAATTAATACATATCCAATCAATAGGGTACAAACAACCAGGTTAACACATCAACACCTGTTAGATCACATTATTGTGTTCCTTGACCCTTAAGGGTTTCTACCTTAATGGAGCTAATTCCTTATTAGACGACACTTACCCATTTAATCGGGTTATACCTAATTACTCCTTATATTAACATGGGGTTGATTTCGGTGATCAACGTACACAAACATAACAACACACATCACATAATAACATATACACAACATAACTCGGGAACCAGTCTCCTGAGGACTCGGTCCGAAACAGGAGTTAGCCAAATTTTATAGAGCCTAGGGAAATCCTCATTCTCATGTTGGGCTCATTACATAACACATTACCACACTTCTTAGAAAACGTACTCTTTACATAAGATGTGTCGAATATGATATAGCCCCGAACACATCGTACACCATTACTTTACTTAGATGTGTCAGATATAATATAGCTTCAAAACACATCATACATAATTACTTAACTTAGATGTGTCGGTCGTAATATAGACCCGATCACACCATACACAAAACCCCCTAGCCCTGAATAATACTCAAGGTAGGAGAGCCAGCTATTGGCTCGTGGGAGATTGAGTTCTAAGAAGGAAAACAACCGAACAAGGGAGAGAGTTGAATCAAATATAGATATCCACTCCCATACATACGTGCGCTACCGGACACCCGGATTCCTCACCCTCAAATAACACATTGGCTAGAAGCTCCCTCCAAGGGGCTTATTACCACGAATTACGTTATAGTTAGTCAAGTTCAGTTAGACACACAGGGGAGGCAAGGTACCATTCGACATACATGAACAAAACAACAGTCGTTACACAACGACATACTCAAGGGGGTAAACACATCTACACAAACAATAGTACACACATAACACGTGGATAACCGTAGTTAGAACGTTCCGGTAGGTTGGGTTGTTAAATCCGAATACCGATCTCTTATGTGATCCTAGAGTCGGTTAGCTACGGTTTAACACATATTTGAGGTTAAACGGTATTGGAACTAAAACGGCACATATATGAATTACTGTAATCTCATTTCATGCTTTATCTTGCAAGGTGGCAAACACACAAAGAAAAACAGGTTGGCATACAAGCCGGTGTAATCCGATAGAACACAGGTTGCAAGAAAACCATACATGTCACCCTGATGATGGTGTAAAACACCCTACCATTAATACATGCTTACCGTCCAATCTCCTTACACGTCAGATACACGCAGCGGATACTTACTTACATACTATGGGTGATACAATGCCATTAACCACCCACGTGGCTAACAAGGCTACTACTACTGCTTACAACATCGGTCTGATGGACCGGAATCCCGAGTACTACACATCTATAATACATACTCCATTCATCAATCAGATACAACAATGCTCCATTCAATACTTACTCCTCCATATCCATACATTACAATATACTTACCGAGTCTACTAGGATCCTTATACGTTTATAATGTCTCTTCCAAGTTCATAATACTCTCTAAGAGTCTACATCTACCCATTTTCTCACAACTACTTACTTTCTAAGTACAAGGATGTGCCTCCGGTCTCTTCCTTGACCATATTCGCTTCGGGTACCTGCACACTAAAAAAAAATGTCCCCCGAAGGGGTCAGCTTTCGCCGAGCATGATAACCGCATACCCCGCGTACTAGTGAGGGTACGCCGACCACTTGGTCGTATACATGCGGTTGATTTCATTCAAACATACATGCATATGCTCTTATACATAATATTGCAATACAGTACATAAGACATACACACATACATACGCTCGTTTCATACAAAGAAGTACAACATAAACCATTCAATACATACTTACCTTTTCCGAATCATACATATACATTACATGCACAATATACAATTCTTGTTAGCTTCATTAGTCCACCCGGGTTAATCGGGTGGAGATTACTCTTTTACTCGTTACTTCAAACATACGCATACATACTCATACATACTTACGGATCCATACTTACTTACTCTTACTCAAGTTAAGTCGTCGGGACCTCCGGCCCTGGGGACTACACCGTCCCACCTCCGGGATTTACTTGACTCACCAATCCGGGATGCTACCCATTTAAGGGATTTGGGCCGCGGACCAGTTTAAGAGTCAGGAATTGCAGCCAACCTCTTGTGACTCCGCATCCTCACGCGTGGCCGAAGCTATATCGGACTTGTACTCATTCCAATTTACTCACTTAAGTTAGGAGTTAGGTGTTAGGAATTAGCAGAAGTCAACATCCAAGCCACAATAATACAAAGCAAAGCTCATATACAATCCGTACAAAATACAGTGCAATATACAAGTACGCTACAAAATACAATACACATCATCATCATTCATATTTCATGAATTATACAAACTAGTGTTCAAGACAAATATCAAGAACAATGTAAACAAGCACAGGTAGGTGCAATATAGTCCGATTCGTGCATTTATCTTATTAGGTGATCAAATAAGCACACAAATCGGGGTAACCAGATTAGGATACAGGGCATGAAGAAATCATACCTTTCACCGTTGTACTTGTATCCCAACGTTCCTCCGGTGTTCACAAATCAAGTTCCTATGATATACATGTAGTTGAATGATTACTCTAACTATCATGAACTTAATTCGATCACTCTTACATCTCCTAATTCATACTTACTCAGTCTTTGCATGCTTTACACTTATTTTTCATGTACTTTCTTTTCATTACTTATCCATGGTTTACTTACATAGATATATACATATGTATAGGTGGGTAACATATATATATATATATATATATACTAGTTATAATCCTATAGTTTTTTTTTTGTAAGTTAGGGCTGTCCGACCCACCGTCCGACCCAACCTATGGGTCGGACCATTCCAGTAAGTTTCGGTTCTGTTATCCAGACTCCGTCCGACCCACTGTCCGACCCAGACTCTGGGTCGGACGAAGTCAGTAACTTCGTCCTCGAAAAATTTTGCCTGTCCGACCCACGTCCGATCCACGGCTCTGGGTCGGACCGTTCCAGAAGGATTTACTGCCGTTGCCTAAGCCCCGTCCGACCCACTGTCCGACCAGACTCTGGGTCGGACGGTAGCAGAACCTTGCTACAGCCCTTATTTTCTTTTCCCAATTTCACCCATTGCTTCCCCAATCTTCCTACATACATCCTAACATGTTTTTGTACTATTTAAACATTCTAAATCACCTTAATTCATCCACCAATTCCATTACTAAATCCATCAAACAACTTACACAATTCCCTCACTTCCTTTCAACACTTACAACAGTTTCTTTCATTCTCTAATGCTACAGATTTTCCTACAACTCCTACCATTCAATATTTCCTCTACCAATGTCACTCCTAGCATCCCAAATACATTGCCAAGCCATTACATCACCTATACCCAAGTCCAACTCTCCTCTTACCAAATCTTGCACACTACTTCTTTTAGTTTTACAATGCTATTTAATACCTCTTTGCTACAGATTTTGGTTCCTACCTCCTCCATACATAATCTCCTCTCTCTAATGCCATTTTCAAGGCCTACAAGGCATTGCCTCTCCTCTTCAAGTCCAACACTCACTCCCAAGGTCTTGTACATAAGTCCTCCTAGTTTCCCCAATGCCATCCAACAAATTTTGCTACAGATTTATATCCTTTCATTTCTTACCACAACTACTACCCATAGCTATTAGACATCTCTACTTACTCCAATACACCCTTGGTTTCCCATTTACCAAGTCATCCCTACATGTACATATTCCTACCAAAATTTTGCCATAGTTCCTCTACATTTCTTACTTCTCCACATATGTGTTTTCTCATCAAACTCATTCCTAATCTAGCCAAACCACAAGGGTTCTACCAGCACACATACAAAATCTTAGTACACCATTACTTCCTCAATCCACATTACTAATGCACATACACAATACACTTGGCTCTAAGGCCCACAATTCACATACTAGTTCACAAATACTCAAACTTCCTCAATTACATTACTAATACATTATTTGGTTTCTTTAGATTGGTTTACCCATTCTCATTATCCCAATGCATTAAATTTACCATCCAAGAAAGAGTTCTTACCTTAAGCTCTTATTTCCTCCTTTCTTCTTCATTTCTCCTTCTTCTCTCTTTCTTGCCCAAATCGGCCATATGGGGAATGGAGTTACCAAACTCCATTCCCATCACCCAAAGCACATAAAACAAGTGCAATTAAACTACTAATCCTTAAATTAATGCTAATTCATTTAAAGTGTTAAAACACAATTTCTAGGGTTTACCTTTTTAAGCTTTTAAGAGGGGTTTTAGCCCTTGGTTCAAGAAGGTGAATCCACCACCATTGAAAGGTTGATATTATGCCCAAAAGAGAGAGAGAAAATGGAGTGTTACAAAGAGGCAAAAATCGGTTACCAAAGGAGATGAAGAAAACTTAAGGTTTTCATGGAGATTTTTACCTTGTTGGAAAGAGGAGACTCCAAGCTCCATAATGGTGTGCTTTTCTCTTTGAATGGGGTATACCCACGAAAATGAACTTCCTCATTTTTGGATTTTGAAAAGAGAGAAGTGTAGAGGAGAATGAGGGGAGTTCAAATATGTAATTTATTTTCGATTTGGAGCTTACATGAGGATGGAGCATGTGGAAGAAGATGAAGTTGCCATTGGAGCTTCTTGAAGCTCTCCAAAATCGCCCAACAGAGGGAGAGAAGAGAGAGAAATCGGTGGAGGGGAGAGGAGAGAAAGAGAGAGGTGAGTGAAATGTGAGAGTGAGGTGAGAGGGAAGGGAATAAAGTAACCTTTTACTTTATTGCTTTTGCTTTTGGCTCTCTTATTTAATTAGCTAGTTACATGTGTGTGTGAGGGAGTTATTTGACTGATGAAAACCGGCCCCCCTACAGTTATACTAGCTGGAGCGTTTTTCGTCTTTTACAGAAAACACTCATTATTTTACCCGGTTTAGGTACTGTTCACTAACGGGCCCGTTTTCCGGAATTTTCTCGTTTCTTTATTTTTATTGACTATTAAGCTCCCCTAAATGCTTAATAATTCTTATTTAATGGTTTATAATTTTTACGGGTCTGTTTGACCACTTAAATCACGTTTTCAGGTTTTCTCGAAAAACGTGCGTTAAAGCCCTATTAGCGTTTTAATGCCTTATTTGGATCCGTTTTCTTCGGGAGTTGTTCCCATATATTATTTAGGTCTTATTAAACCTTTAGAATCCATATAACACGCTAACCGAGGTCTCATACCTCCTATGGTTACTTAACGCTTATTTAGCGTTCTCCGCTTTTTAAGCGTTTTTTTATTTCTTTTGGATTTATTTTTCCTTACTAGTATTAATTGGGTATCATTAGGCCCTTAAATACATATTAGATTAGTTTTAATCCCTATATTTAAGTTCGGGGTATTTCAATCTACCCCCCTTAAGAAACTTTGTCCTCAAAGTTGTTCGCGGTTATGGGATTACTATACTTACTCCTTTATACTTGCTTAGTGCCAAAGTCATACATCCTTCCTCCTTACAATTCCCAAAATCCATCCCTCAAGGTTCCTACATACCATACTATCCCAATATACAATAGTTACTCCAATCCGCACTACTACCGACTATCCGGTTCCTCATTACAAAGTTCATACCTACATACAGTGCAAGGCTATTCCCAAAGCGATGCAATACACATTCCCATCCCGCAGGCGCTCAGGTCCTCTAGACACGGGACTTCTCTATGTCCCGCCGCCCTTGGAATTATACCACATACTACCTTACTATCTTCTTCGCTACTCACTTCTAGCACATCCTCATTCTCCCTACTAAAAGAAATTCTTCCACCACTACCAATTAAAATTTCTAAAACACACGACTCCATATTCCAATTTATATTCATTACTTCTATCCTACGTGTGATTCTTGTGACCACTTGAGGGGAGCTTCAAGAATCATTCGACCCTGATGTGATCAGCATCAGTGTTGAACTATCTTTCCACCCCAATTTGTGTTCGGTTTCCCTTGATCTGATCAGGATCAAGTTCGACTTCCCACATCAGGTTCAACCAAACAAATAATTTAATTGTTTTCATTTTCTATCTTTTTATTCTTTCTAGTCGTGATTACGAATTCATACATCTCCAAAGGATGGAATCAGTCCATCAATCATCCTCACTCTATTTCCCAAATGCTTTACTCCATGGTTCAATCCTAATGCTCATTTCATCAACCTTCACTACTTCCATCCATTACTCACCATCATTCCTATATTCTAACTAAGGAATACTTCATTTCTAAGATTTAGTTGTCTTCAATTGTTTCAAAGATTTTACTTACGATTCCACTACTCATAAACTTCATTCATCTACTATCCTCATTCATTTCGTACTACTTCTTCAAAGGTTACAATACTTGTGGAGCTCCGTCCACTACTCATTACTTCTCTTACCAATACTCTTACACTGGTGTTACAAGATGGGTATATTCGCCCTATGGTATTTGCATGTCTAATGCTTAGTTACCACAATTCAATATGAATGAATACGTATGTTTATATAACGTAAGTACCACTCATCGAATAATTTCTCATTTGTGCTATGCACATTATAGTTTTATGTGTTTTATTTATAAAACTTGCATTAAGCGGTTTTCGCTCTACCCCCCTTAAAAGGGATTACGCCCACGTAATCTACCATATTTTATTATTATTAAACTTTGGTTTAATCAGTCTGGGCAAACTGAAGCGTTTAGCTTCACTACCGTATACTATACAATATGCTCTGGTCAAAGGGATCTTAACCATACCAATGGTTTAGTCTTTGCACCAAGAGTTCCTATATGAGTTTATTTAACTCATATTTAATTCGATTCTAGCCTAATCGGCTTCAAGGCATTAATAGCCATTGTATTATGCTCACTAGGTACATTAATCTCCTAGCTAGGGCCCACTAGCTTCTGCTGCGCGACCCTGATAACTTGGGTTATCCACCCTTCTTGTTATCCTTAACGTGTTACACATCACCTTTTATCCGTCTATTATGGGCATAAGGTTTATTAAACAAATGCGGCATTCTTTTACCGTGTTTGAACTCAAGGAGTTGTAGGTTTATAACCAGCTCTCTGGTAATCTACTGCACATGCTATTCGTGCTTCCACGATTATTCGTTAAGTTCC
The DNA here is from genome assembly GCA_023374045.1 of Limonium bicolor. Classification (NCBI taxonomy): domain Eukaryota; kingdom Viridiplantae; phylum Streptophyta; class Magnoliopsida; order Caryophyllales; family Plumbaginaceae; genus Limonium; species Limonium bicolor. Next base: position 366,214,163 of record CM041778.1, read on the forward strand.
TCCGACTTATTGTCGGGCGAGGTTAAGTCACTACTTAGTTGTAGTACTTCCTTGTTTGTCAATAGCTTCTGAATTATACCAGTTCTCCTGGTTCAGTACAAGTGTTCTTTACTTGTATGACCTTGCATTGATATGCGTCGGTCCTAGTGACTTTCTTAAGTCTCCTTTCGCCTTTTATTCCGTTGGAATTCACATCTGTGACTGTTAGTGTGTGTTACACTCTTCGTGCTTCTTTGGCCTTAGGCCGCACGGTTTGTTGCTAAGCTTGCTTAACTGGCTAGTGCCATGTTTGTTGGTGAAAAGAAGGGTTTACTACGGTTTACATTCTCCATATCCCTAGCCATCCCATTAGATCATTAGCTGCACAAGTGCAATACCAAAACACTCAGTCATACAGAGTGCAGAGGCGTAAACGCTTGGCAGTAAGTCACTTATGTGATAGGAAAGAATATTTATGCCTGTCATCTCGTACTTATACTCCGTGTCATTATCTGTTACTTCTTCATATCGGTCGCTTGTCGCGCACCGTATTCTTACTCATTATACAACATCGTTTTTACTGTTTCTGTTACTGTGATAGTTTCTCTTCACTCATTGCCATTGTCATTGGCACCATTCCCTTATGGTATGAATACCCTGGGGTTTCCAATGTTCGTGTGTATGACGGTTGTTGTAGCATACCGCACTACTATTATCTTCCCATTGTGGGGATGTTTTATTTCAGTTTAGGTTTCATGTGTAGGTTGGCTTACCTCACATTATCTTCATCATTTGTGATACAATTTACCAAGTATCTTGGTTGACCAAGGATGAGATAACTCATCGGGTCATAAGCTCCCTTGAGCGTTAATCATTCATGGTGTTCAATGTGTGTTCACATTAATTGCTTTGATAATTATTGCCTTTCGGTGCTGAGCATTGTTTAGGCTCTAGCTGTGTAGTTTTACTTTTGTATGTACATCACCGGGACATCCCAAGAAACCTTCAAGGGTTTTTCGGTCCCGTTCTCCAATTGAGAGTATCTATCACTGATAAATGAAAGTTCTTGTTGAGGGGTTTTGTCTCACTCATAGTTCTAATGACAAGGTTTGCTATGTTGGTGTTTACACAATGGTCCACTATATGTTTGGGTGCATATGGAGTATGCTTACTCTTTAAGTCGTAATGGTTTTGGAAATCTCATTCCTTACTCCATCACCTCTTGGCAATATCTATTGCGTGGTTTTTATTGTTATATAGGTGGAAGCCTTTTCTAAGGTTTCACATCATCACCACATTGGTGGTCTTCGGTTAACGAGGGGTACTTTCCCTTGGGTTTCTCGTAGTGTCCAAGTGTGGACTAGGCCAATGTTGGTATCATCATGATTCTTATGCCTCTGTGCTACCATTGCTACAGAAGGCATGGCGGTAATTAAGAACTCCGTCAACTGTGTACTAGGCTGATGCCCTAGTGACAGTGACATTGAGTTGGCCATTACTCCAAGCCACTCGAGATGTTGGGTTTGAATTTATGGTCCAGTTGTTGATTTCTTGTCGTATGAGGTGGTCCCTCTTGCAAGTCTTGTTAGTAATGGTGTGGGTTTTGCAACCGTTTAAGGTTTACATAACATAGTTTGGTTGATGGCTTTTAAGCCGTATTGCTGCGAGCTATGCTCACTGCGAAACTGCTTATATCTGTTTCCACTCCTTGTATACCATCACTGGTTGGAGGTGTTGCTGGGCTCCATGGTAAGTCGTGACATCACGCTTCCGTTCATAGGAGACCCTTTAGGCAATCTGATGTTAGTTGGGCCTTCAGGTAATTCAGGGTATTTCCTGTTAAGTGAAATCCCTTCAGTGTTCTAACCGAGTGTTCGTTCGAGTTCCCGTGTTCCTATCATGACGCCTTGCTCATCTGTTGTTAACTCAGACACCCTTTAAGGATCGCTCCTGGGTGTTGGTAGCTATGCCGTTGCATCCGGCTAATGTTCATAACATGTGTCGTCCTCTATACCGTCTTTTGGTATTGTACCAAGCTATTACCTTTAGGTTTATAACGTCTCCCGTCGTTGGGTAGACCGTTTATACTTGCTCCTAGCGCTTGAGACTAGGTTTAATATTCTCTTTAATGATGGATTTTACTTTATGGTAATCTTGTGATTGCTCTTGGGAGTTCTGTCCCGTTTGTCGAGCATTGTGGTGTTCACGTTTAGGCAACTGCCTTACTGTGTTTAGGCTGGGTATACTTTCCAGCTATCATGTGGTTGCTTGATGTCATTGAGACATGTCCAATGTCTATACTGACTAGTCTGTGCTCTTTGCACTTTCTAGTTTTTATTCCTTACCTTCAGATGAATCCTCTGAGTTCCTTTGCACTTGATCGTCTGGGGTGTCCGGCTGTCCTGGGTTGAACTTACTGATGGTCCGTAGAACGGAGTTGACTACTTCCCGTGCGTCGCACACTACATGTATACATACGTGGGGTACCATATTGATACGTTACCACTTACCCAACTATATGTCGGGCCCGCAAGCTCCTTCGGAGTGCGGTTGTCCCACATCCCGTACGGGTATACTCGCAGTGTTCGTCACACGCCTAGGTGAAGTATTCTGTTGCCAACTCCTCTTGTATCATCCTATGATACTCACCGTAATGCTGTTGGTTTGGTTTTAAAATCCAAGGTTTTTAAAAGGAGGTTTGTGGTTTTGAAAGAAAACTTGGTTTGAAAATAATGGTTCGGTGCTAAAAGATATTCTGCATGGCATAGCCATGTTGAGGTTTTGACCAAGTCTAGCTTCTCGCTGACCGGTATGTACTAAGTACAGTGGTCGGGCCGTTAGGCCTTCCCAAGGTTCCATACGTCTGGTTGTTAGGATGTGCGATCCTGTGGTTGTTTCGTTACGGTCACCGTACATCACTATGTACTTGTGACGTGTTAGTGTTCCTTTACGTGTTCATGTTCTTACTGCACTTGCCGTGGCAAGTGCGTGGTACTGGTGGTTTTTGAGTAATCCTATACCGATCACGGTGTAGTTTCCACTCGCATTTGATGGTCTTATCGACTCTTCCTGTGATCTTATTGATCTATGGTTGGGATACTCGATTCTTTAGGTAGCTTCTTGGTGGTCTAGACGTGGCTGTCGTAGATCTGGGTACTTCTCCAATCCTTGGAGATTCCCACTTTATTTGGTTTAGTGTCGTTCCTTGTGGCTCGTTCCCGCACATCTGTGGTGGTTACTGAGCCTACCTTGTGTAGGCACTACTCTTGTAGTCCTATTGGGTTATATCTCATGGTTGTTCTTGTAGTGGTCTAAGCTATATTGGCCAGGTATTGCAACCTTAATGGCGTTGTAGCTTTGGAGTTAACCGCTTCCGACTATGTCCTTAGTCAGCTAGCATACCCTTGGTGGTATTGTTCAAGTATTACTATCCCGTAGACTGTTATCTCGGGTTTCGTTACTGATCCCCTTTCCATTCCGTTGCACGGTTAGTGTTTCTTTCCTGCTGTTGGTTGGCTAGCTGGGTTTCGCGACTGCTAGGCACGTCGCCCCATGCTGTTGTAAGTTGCAGCCCCCTTGTAATTGGAGTGCTCATCCTACCGCTATTAAGTGCGGGCAATGTCGTTCAACCGGGATCCATCTCCGGGACTTTCAAATCCTTAGAATTTACCATATATCGGTTCTTGTTTACTGTGTGATTGCTTCACAACTGCCAGATCGGGTTTCCCCGAGTATGAGAGGGCTTTTCTTCTCTCTGGCGTCCTTTCCCAAGTTATACAATGGGGTTCGCGGCGGGCGGGACTGGTATTGTAGGCATCCGGTGCTCACCGGTAGTTCCTAACTAGCATATCTCTAATGCTAACACTCAGCCCTTAGCCCTAAGCTTCTAATTCCTAACTCGGTATTCCTAGACTCGGTATTTCCAGTCATCAGAGCGATACTTCGCTCTGATACCACTTTTTGTAACACCCCTACCATTAATACATGCTTACCGTCCAATCTCCTTACACGTCAGATACACGCAGCGGATACTTACTTACATACTATGGGTGATACAATGCCATTAACCACCCACGTGGCTAACAAGGCTACTACTACTGCTTACAGCATCGGTCTGATGGACCGGAATCCCGAGTACTACACATCTATAATACATACTCCATTCATCAATCAGATACAACAATGCTCCATTCAATACTTACTCCTCCATAATCCATACATTACAATATACTTAACCGAGTCTACTAGGATCCTTACGTTTATAATGTCTCTTCCAAGTTCATACATACTCTCTAAGAGTCTACATCTACCCATTTTCTCACAACTACTTACTTTCTAAGTACAAGATGTGCCTCCGGTCTCTTCCTTGACCATATTCGCTTCGGGTACCTGCACACTAAAAAAAATGTCCCCCGAAGGGGTCAGCTTTCGCCGAGCATGATAACCGCATACCCCGCGTACTAGTGAGGGTACGCCGACCACTTGGTCGTATACATGCGGTTGATTTCATTCAAACATACATGCATACATGCTCTTATACATAATATTGCAATAATACTAAGACATACACACATACATACGCTTCGTTACATACAAGAATACAACATAAACCATTCAATACATACTTACCTTTTCCGAATCATACATATACATTACATGCACAATATACATTCTTGTTAGCTTCATTAGTCCACCCGGGTATAATCGGGTGGAGATTACTTTTTTACTCGTTACTTCAAACATACGCATACATACTCATACATACTTACGGATCCATACTTACTCTTACTCTTACTCAAGTTAAGTCGTCGGGACTCCGGCCCTGGGACTACACCGTCCCACCTCCGGGATTTATTTGACTCACCAATCCGGGATGCTACCCATTTAAGGGATTTGGGCCGTGGACCAGTTTAAGAGTCAGGAATTGCAGCCAACCTCTTGTGACTCCGCATCCTCACGCGTGGCCGAAGCTATATCGGACTTCTACTATTCCGGTTTACTCACTTAGTTAGGAGTTAGGTGGTTAGGAATTGGCAGAAGTCATTCATTCAAGCCACAATAATACAAAGCAAAGCTCATATAACATCCGTACAAAATACAGTGCAATATACAAGTACGCTACAAAATACAATACACATCATCACCATTCATATGTTTCATGAATTATACAAACTATTGTTCAAGACAAATATCAAGAACAATGTAAACAAGCACAGGTAGGTTGCATATAATTCTTCCGATTGTGCAAATAAGATCGCATTTATCTTATTAGGTGATCAATAAGCACACAAATCGGGTAACCAGATTAGGATACAGGGCATGAAGAAATCATACCTTTCACCGTTGTACTTGTATCCCAACGTTCCTCCGGTGTTCACAAATCAAGTTCCTATGATATACATGTAGTTGAATGATTACTCTAACTATCATGAACTTAATTCGATCACTCTTACATCTCCTAATTCATACTTACTCAGTCTTTGCATGCTTTACACTTATTTTTCATGTACTTTCTTTTCATTACTTATCCATGGTTTACTTACATAGATATATACATATGTATAGGTGGGTATATATATATATACTAGTTATAATCCTATAGTTTTTTTTTGTAAGTTAGGGCTGTCCGACCCACCGTCCGACCCAACCTATGGGTCGGACCATTCCTGTAAGTTTCAGTTCTGTTAAACAGACTCCGTCCGACCCACTGTCCGACCCAGACTCTGGGTCGGACGAAGTCAGTAACTTTGTCCTCGAAAAATTTTGCCTGTCCGACCCACGTCCGATCCACGGCTCTGGGTCGGACCGTTCCAGAAGGATTTACTGCCGTTGCCTAAGCCCCGTCCGACCCACTGTCCGACCCAGACTCTGGGTCGGACGTAGCAGAACCTTGCTACAACCCATATTTTCTTTTCCAATTTCACCCATTGCTTCCCCAATCTTCCTACATACATCCTAACATGTTTTTGTACTATTTAAACATTCTAAATCACCTTAATTCATCCACCAATTCCATTACTAAATCCATCAAACAACTTACACAATTCCCTCACTTCCTTTCAACACTTACAACAGTTTCTTTCATTCTCTAATGCTACAGATTTTCCTACAACTCCTACCATTCAATATTTCCTCTACCAATGTCACTCCTAGCATCCCAAATACATTGCCAAGCCATTACATCACCTATACCCAAGTCCAACTCTCCTCTTACCAAATCTTGCACACTACTTCTTTCTAGTTTTACAATGCTATTTAATACCTCTTTGCTACAGATTTTGGTTCCTACCCTCCTCATACATAATCTCCTCTCCTAATGCCATTTTCAAGGCCTACAAGGCATTGCCTCTCCTCTTCAAGTCCAACACTCACTCCCAAGGTCTTGTACATAAGTCCTCCTAGTTTCCCCAATGCCATCCAACAATTTTTGCTACAGATTTTATATCCTTTCATTTTCTTACCACAACTACTACCCATAGCTATTAGACATCTCTACTTACTCCAATACACCCTTGGTTTTCCCATTTACCAAGTCATCCCTACATGTACATATTCCTACCAAATTTTGCCATAGTTCCTCTACATTTTACTTCTTACTTATCCACATATGTGTTTTCTCATCAAACTCATTCCTAATCTAGCCAAACCACAAGGGTTCTACCAGCACACATACAAAATCTTAGTACACCATTACTTCCTCAATCCACATTACTAATGCACATACACAATACACTTGGCTCTAAGCCCACAATTCACATACTAGTTCACAAATACTCAAACTTCCTCAATTACATTTCTAATACATTATTTGGCTTCTTTAGATTGGTTTACCCATTCTCATTATCCCAATGCATTAAATTTACCATCCAAGAAAGAGTTCTTACCTTAAGCTCTTATTTCCTCCTTTCTTCTTCATTTCTCCTTCTTCTCTCTTTCTTGCCCAAATCGGCCATATGGGGAATGGAGTTACCAAACTCCATTCCCATCACCCAAAGCGCATAAAACAAGTGCAATTAAACTACTAATCCTTAAATTAATGCTAATTCATTTAAAGTGTTAAAACACAATTTCTAGGGTTTACCTTTTTAGCTTTTAAGAGGGGTTTTAGCCCTTGGTTCAAGAAGGTGAATCCACCACCATTGAAAGGTTGATATTATGCCCAAAAGAGAGAGAGAAAATGGAGTGTTACAAAGAGGCAAAAATCGGTTACCAAAGGAGATGAAGAAAACTTAAGGTTTTCATGGAGATTTTTACCTTGTTGGAAAGAGGAGACTCCGAGCTCCATAATGGTGTGCTTTTCTCTTTGAATGGGGTATACCCACGAAAATGAACTTCCTCATTTTTGGATTTTGAAAAGAGAGAAGTGTAGAGGAGAATGAGGGGAGTTCGAATATGTAATTTATTTTCGATTTGGAGCTTACATGAGGATGGAGCATGTGGAAGAAGATGAAGTTGCCATTGGAGCTTCTTGAAGCTCTCCAAAATCGCCCAACAGAGGAGATAGAGAGAGAAAGTGGAATCGGTGGAGGGAAGAGAGAAGAGAGAGGTGAGTGAAATGTGAGAGTGAGGTAAAGGGAAGGGAATAAAGTAACCTTTTACTTTATTGTTTTGCTTTTGGCTCTCTTATTTAATTAGCTAGTTACATGTGTGTGTGAGGGAGTTATTTGACTGATGAAAAAACCCGCCCCCCTACAGTTATACTAGCTGGAGCGTTTTTCGTCTTTTACAGAAAACGCTCATTATTTTACCCGGTTTAGGTCCTGTTCACTAACCGGGCCGTTTTCCGGAATTTTCTCGTTTCTTTATTTTTACTGACTATTAAGCTCCCCTAAATGCTTAATAATTCTTATTTAATGGTTTATAATTTTTACGGGTCTGTTTGACCACTTAATATCACGTTTTCAGTTTTCTCGAAAAACGTGCATTAAAGCCCTATTAGCGTTTTAATGCCTTATTTGGATCCGTTTTCTTCGGGAGTTGTTCCCATATATTATTTAGGTCTTATTAAACCTTTAGAATCCATATAACACGCTAACCGAGGTCTCATACCTCCTATGGTTACTTAACGTTTATTTAGCGTTCTCCGCTTTTTAAGCGTTTATTTATTTCTTTTGGATTTATTTTTCCTTACTAGTATTAATTGGGTATCATTAGGCCCTTAAATACATATTAGATTAGTTTAATCCCTATATTTAAGTTCGGGGTATTTCAGATGGCTAGCCTAACGTGACGACCCCTTAGTCCCGACTGCCATTTCGACTAGTTCTCGTTCCTATAATTCATTCAGTCGAACGGTCAATTTCTGTATTAACTTTGACTACTTGTCATTACCTACGATGTTCTCTTGTCGTTTCTTTCATTCCGTTAACCTCTCACTTATTACTCACCTTATCTCAAGGTTTCTCATTAAGTAACACTTGTGATCTAAAGTTCATAACTTACACATCCACTTTGCACACTTGTTTACTTAGGTTCATATGTGCATATTATTTTCTTCTCACCACCATTATTCTCCCAATGGTTTACTACTAACGCCACACATTTTTTTTATATATATGGCTGACCGACCCACCCTGGGTCGGTAGGATGCAGAGACATCCGGTTTTGACAGTTTTTGCTCGACCGACCTAGATAGGGTCGGTCCACTGCAGAACCATTTCCCAAAGTGCTTATTTTACTCCAATCTTTTCCACAAGTGTCCTAGTATGTTCCAACATCATTTTGGCACATTAATACCCTCTTAAATCACCCACCAAACTCATACACAATCCCTTGATCATTGCACTCCAATTCTTACAATTTCTTAACACTTGCACTTTGTTTCTCAAACTTCCAAAATATACAATTTGCTTACAATCTTAACTTTCCCAAATGTTTCCTTACAACCATTTTGACTAATCCTCAAGCATCTTTATTCATCCCCACTTCCTTTACTCAAAATTCTCAAGACTTCCCAAGGCTATACTCCCTATTTCACACCTAAGTGATCATTACAAAACATAATACCCCATTTCCTACCAAATTTTTCGCACAAGTCTTAACATTTCTCATACCATGATTTTGGTGTCTTGAATTCACCATTCTAACCTCTAGTTCCTCATAGACATTCCTAGGTCATCTTAACCCTCAATAACACCTTACTTTATTCCTTTCCACCAACTTAACTCTTAATGGTTCCTAGTACATGCTAGGTCACAATATCTCATTATAACACTTAAAAAACTTGGTTTCTCCAGTAAATTTTGACATAGCTTCTCTAGTATACTCTTACACCCAAACACTTAGTTTTTCATCCTTAAACAACCAAAGACATTAAAATCCTCAATGAATGTTCTTTACACACAAACCACACCCAAACTACACCAAATCACAATATAGTGCATAAACTTAAATTGCTTGGCACTTAGGCCTTAAATGACATGGCTCTTAGGCCCTTGAATGACATGGCTCTTAGGCCCTTAAATGACATGAACTAAACACTGAATTTCCCATATATATAGCTTTCAACATGCAATTACACACATCAATCTCATAGCAAATTTAAATGCTCTTGTAATTCACCTTATGATTGTTTTTCTAACTCATATACCATTAGCTCTTCAATCATAAGTTCATGAACTTGTTCATATTCGTTTCCTAGGTTATATAAACCATATAGAAACCTAAGCTCTAGGCTACATTTGGTATCTATCCAAGCACCATTTCCTTAAGACATTAAACTACATTAAGGCAAGCAATTTACCTTATGTTTCAAGCCTTTCTCTCTTTCTCCTCCTCTTGGTTTTCTTGACTGAAAATCGGCCAAGGAGTTTTCTTGTTCCTTGCTAATCTTCTAATCAATGTTCAAATTAAGCTAATGAGTGCTAGGTAAACACCCTTAAACTCGTTGAAATAAATCTTAAATATTAAGAGAGTGCTTAAAGCACTAATTGGATGGTTACCTTAAGAATCTTGGAATGAGTTTGGTAGAGAATCAAGGCATGGCTTCAACTAAGCTCTTGAAGATTGAATCAAGGCTTAATACAATGAGTAAAGCAAAGACACTTCAAATGGAAATTTTCAGCCAAGTACAAATATGGAAGAAAAGATGATTTTTCAAGCTTTTTCTTACCTTAAACCAAATAGAGCATATACTAGCTCTTGAAACTGAATTTTCCTCTTCAAAGGAGCTCCTTCAATGGAGTCAACTTATGTTTTGGAATTTTGAAAGGAGATGATAGAAGACCTTGACTTAACTAAGACAATATGTGCTTAGTTTTGATTTGGAGCTTGGAATTGTATTGGCAAGCATTTGAAGTTGAAGAAGCATGGAGAACCATGGAGTGCTGGAGATTTACGCAAGGAAGAATGGAGAATTGAAGGTGATGGCCGGTTGGGAAGGAAGGAAGTAAGTGAGGAGAGAGGAAAGCAAATAAGATATTTGTTACTTATGTAAAAGTAATCCAAATAGTGAATTTCCTCCCTCTTTCCTCTCTTGTAAATGTAACACCCCTACCGCTAATACCGTCATTACCGTTCATTCTCCTTATACATCCATAGTCACGCAGCGGAAACATACTTACACAACGGCGGGTGGTACAATGCCGTTAGCCACCCACGTGACTAACAAGGCTACTACTACTACAAACAATATCGGTCTGATGGTCCAGAATATCTGAGTACTACACAATTACAATACATACTTCAATTACCTACAAGTACTACAATGCTCCATTTCATACAATGCTCCATAAGTTCAATACAATATAATACACCGAGTTTACTAAGATCCTTATACAAATACAATACCTCTTTCAATTGTATACATACTCATTAAGAGTCTAACGTCCACTCATTCCTCACAAGCTACTTACTTTCTAAGTACAAGGTATGCCCCTTGGTACACTTCTACAACAAGGCTACAAGCCTTATACAATTTATTACTATCTACATTTCACCCCTAGCTATCCAACATAGCTGCCGGTCTCTTACTGTGTTCATAACCGCTTCGGGTACCTGCACACTAAAAACGTTGCCCCTAGGGGCTCAGCTTACGCTGCATATGACTTCCGCATACCCCGCGTACTAGCGAGGGTACACCGACCACTTGGCCGAATACATGCAATTTATTTACAATACATACATACATACATACATGCTTCGTTCATAATACTGCAATACTACACAAGGAATACATACATACACTTCAATACATACAAGACAGATAATACAAGTCAACCAATACATACTCATCTTTACCGAAATACGCATACTCAATACATACACAATACTGTTAGCTCCATTTGTCCACCCGGGTTAATCGGGTGGAGATTACTCTTTTACTCGGGGTCAATGACTTACACCAGCCAAGACCATTACTCATACAATACTTTACTTACTTACTACACACTCAAGTTAAGTCGTTGGGACCTCCGGGCAGGGACTACACTGTCCCACCACCGGGCTTTACTTGGTTCACCAATCCAGGATGCTACCCTTTTAAGGGTTTGGGCCGTGGAAAAGTTTAAGAACCAGGAATCGGAGCCAACCTCTTGTGTCTCCTCATCCTCACACGTGGCCGAAACTATATCGGACTTCTACTCATTCCAATTTACTCAATACTTACGTTAGGAGTTAGGTAGTTAGGAATTAGTAGAAGTCAACATCCAAGCCACACAATAATACTTACTTACAACACATCCATACAAGTACAATACAATACACGAGTACACTACAAAGTACATACACACTTATCTTCATCCATTCATTTCATGAATTATACAAACTGATTGTTCAAGACAATATATCAAGAACAATATGAAACAAGCACAAGTAAGTGCAATAAAGTCCGATTCATGCATTTATCTTATTTAGGTGATCAAATAAGCACACAAATCGGGGTAACCAGGTTAGGATACAGAGCATGAAGAAATCATACCTTTCACCGGGATTTACTTTACCGGGTGTCCTCACGTTCCTCTGGTTCACTCTTGTTCCTCGAGTCTTATTCTCGAACCAATGACTACATGCCAAATGGTTCAATTAATACTAAGCATTACAATGCATACATAATTACTACTCCCGTACTTACCCCGTTATCCCGCTATTTCGGTTCAACTTAATGTTCTTATACTCTCAACTTTCTTATTCACTTCTCATACTTGTTTACTTACTCATATAATTACTTTCTTACCATTATTGTTCCATTAATGGTGTATTACTAAAACCCCATATATATGCACATATCTGTATATATACATACATATGATTACTATATTTTTTTTTTTTTGTAAGTTAGGGCCGACCGACGCACCGACCGACCCAACCTCTTGGGTCGGTCCATTCCAGTAAGTTTTCCGTCCTCCAGACTTACCCGACCGACCCAACCTCTGGGTCGGCCGAAGTCAGAAACTTCGATGTTCAAGAATTTTTGCCCGACCGACCCACGACCGACTCACGGCCTCTGGGTCAGTCCATTACAGAAAGTTTCGTTCTAGTTGTTTATGCTCCGACCGACCCACCGACCGGTCCAACCTTTGGGTCGGTCGGTAGCAGATTTTGCCTACAGACTTTGTTTTTCATTTCTTTCCTTACTCATTTCTTCCCCAATCATCCTACATGTAATCCCACATGTTTTAGTACCATTTAGGCTTCCCAAAATTCCTTAGTCCTTAGTCACCTATTAACTCTTCACCAAACTCATTTCCCATTCTTACATTGATTTACATGATTTTCCTCCCTTTTCATTCCTGCACACATAGCAGTTTTGTTCCTCTTATGCTACAGATTTTGAACCAACTTCTACCATTCAATACTCCTACTACCAATACCATTATTAGTATCCTCATTACATTATCTTCCACTCAATCCTCCCCTTTATCTAGTTCCTCTCCAAATCTATTACAAAGTGGTTTACTACACACTTTAAGCTCTCCAAATACACCTAGTTCCTCCTAGTTTCTCCAATGCATTTTAAACACTTCATGCTACAGATTTTTACATACTTTATCCTCATCCTCCAATTACCACCCCATGGTTACTAAACATCTCTACTTAGCCCAGTACATACCTGGGTTCTCCCATTCACCAAGTCATCCATAAATGCACATTTCCTACCAAAATTTTGCCATAGTTCACCTACAATTCTAACTTCTCCACACACATACTCTCTCACCAAAACATCAATACTTCCTCAATCCAAGGGTCCTACCAGCAATCAAAACAACATCAAACATCAATACTTCCTCAATCCACAATACCAATACACGTACACAACTCATTTGGCTCTAGGGGCCTACAACTCACATACTAGTTCACAAATACTCAAACTTCATAAACTTCAATACTAATTCAAGATTTTGGGTTCTTTATTTAGTTTACCCATTCCCATTACTCTAATGCATTAAAACTTAGCATTAAGAAGGAGCCCTTACCTTAAGCTGTTAATTTCTTCTTTCTTTTCCAATTCTCCTCCTTCTCTCTTTCTTGCACAAAATCGGTCACATGGGGAATGGAGTTGCCAAACTCCATTCCCATCACCCAATGAACACAAAAGGATATAATTAACATACTAACCCTTAAATTTTATACTAATTCATTGTAGTGTTTAAAACACAAATTCTAGGGTTTACCTTTGAAGTGTTTTAGGAGGGGTTTTAGCCCTTGGTTCAAGAAGGTGATTCCACCACCATTGCAAGGTTGAATTGATGCTCAAAAGGGAGAGAGAAAATAGGGCATTACAAAGGGGTAGAAACCGGTTACAAAGAAAGATGGAGAAAACATGAGTTTTTCATGTAGGTTTTTACCTTAATGGAGAGAGGAGACTCCAAGCTACCCATTGATGCTATTTTCTCTTTGAATGGGGAAAACCCATGGAGATGAACTTCCTCATTTTTGGATTTTGAAAAGAGAGAAGTGTAGAGAATGATGAGAGGAGTAAGAATATGTGGTTTTTTTGCATTTGGAGCTCAAATGGAGATGGGGCATGCAAGAGAAGTGGAGAAGCCATTGAAGCTTCTTTGGAGCTTCAAAAATCACCCAACAGAGGAGAGAGAAGAGAGAGAAATTGGTGGGGGAAGGAGGGAGGTGAGAGAATAGAGAAATGAGAAAAAGAGAGGTGAGAGAAGGGTAAAGTACCCTTTTTACTTTTCTCTTTTTGCCTTTTGACTTCTCTATTTAATTAGCTAGTTACATGTGTGTGTGAGGGAGTTATTTGACTGTTAAAAACCGGCCCCCTACAGTATTACTAGTTGGAGCATTTTTCGTCTTTTACAGAAAACGCTCGTTAATTTACCCGGTTTTGGTACTATTTACTAACCGGGCCCGTTTTCCAGAATTTTCTCGTTTCCTTAATGTTATTGGTTATTAAGCTTCCATTAATGCTTAATAATAGTTATTTAATGATCTATAATTTTTACGGGTTCGTTTGACCACTCAAAGTCACGTTTTCGGGTTTTCAAAAAAACGTGCGCTAAAGCTCTATTAGCGTTTTAATACATTATTTGGATCCGTTTTCTTCGGGAGTTGTTCCCATATATTATTTAGGCCTTATTAAGCCTTAGGAATCCATATTATACTCTAACCGAGGTCTCGTACCTCCTATGGTTATTTAACGCTTATTTAGAGTTTTTCGCTTTTTAAGCGTTTCTTCATTTCTTTTGGGTTTATTTTTCCTTACCAATATTACTTAAGCATTATTAGGCTCTTAAATACGGATTAGAATAATCTTAATCACTATATTTAGGTTCGGGGTATTTCAGTAAACATTATGAATGTGTTAGGTGATGAGTCACCATGTAAAAACCGGCCCCCTTATGTTATTTAGGGACTAGTTTGGCCATTGACCACTTAAGGAAGTCATTTGACTTATTTTGGGCACTATTTGGGTACTATTCATAATTAGTGCACAAATTTGTGAAATTTGTGATTTCTCATTGATTTAGGCCTCCTAATGTGATACAAAGTAGTACACATGTTGATTAAGGTAAACTTGGTTATTTAGCCACTCAAAACTCATTTCCAAAACAATTTTTCAAAAACGTGCTTTAAGACTCCTTAAAGCACAATTTGTGTTTAAACTTGTTTTTGAGCTTGGTTTCTTTGATAATTGATTTAAAATGTTCATTAGCATGTTAATAAGGTATAAGAATGACCTTTGGGTCCTAATCAAGGTTACACCAAGTCTAGAGCAAGTGTTTGCTTAAATTGACTTTATGGTGTTTTCTTTGGTTTAAATTGTCTACCAATGTTTCTAAGGAATGTGTTGGCCTTAATATATCTTAATTTAACCTTCAATTACCATATGTAGGTTTGGGGTATTTCAGCAACCCCGTGCCTAGACCTGGCGATTCGGGTCACTCGGTTCGGGTTCGGTTGGTTCGGGTCGGGTCAATTTGTAGATATTTACTATTCGGTTTGGTTCGGATCGGATCGGGTTCAATGGTTTAAATTTGATTCGGGTTATTTCGGTTTGGTTGAGTTCGGGTTTGGGTGCTTTCGGTTCGGGTTAGCCTTTGAGTCATTCAGTTTTTTCGGGTTATAGGTCAAATTCGGGTGACTTATCCGGGTTTAATTGATAAAAATTTTAAAGTACAAAGCAACCTTCGTAACTTGCATTGATTTTCATATGCGGCTCCAAATTCTTTTAATATAGTGTTACTGTTGATCAAGACTTCTATTGTGTATAGGTTGGATAAAACCAAACTGGATGACAAATTTTGTAAATGAATTTAAACTATTAATTGTATAGAGTAAGTACAAATTAAGTTTTTGTGAATTAGTGGTCAATTAATATTCGGCAATCGACGTCCAGTTTACCCCGCCCACGCCCGACGTCGTGCCTCCCGTTATCCCGCGCCCGTCACACCCTGAGCTCATCACCTTGCACAAGCGTCGCACATCTACACCCATCCATCACCGCCTCGCACAAGCATCACACGCCCACACCCATCCATCAACATTCAAACCATTCCTAAGTCATACATATAAAGAAACCTAAGTTTATAAAATATAGAGTAATATAAAATAGTAATGATACACATTACATTGTCTTATACAACATTTTAGGTTAAGTTGTTAAGGTAGATGGAATAAGGTGGGGATTATTCATCCTCTAAAATGCTAGTCTATCTCACGATTCACAATAATCTACCATTTGGAATATTTATTTTCCTCATTTTATTGCATAATTTTCTTTAGGCATATACACATTAATCTTGAATAGTATATGTCTCAACTAAAAAGTTTAGGTTTTATAATTAAACTTCATCAACATTTTAACCATTCCCAAGTCTCATGTCCTAAACATAAAAAAAAAACCTAATTTTATTAAAATCAAAATTAGTATAGTATCATAAAATAGTAATGATACACATTAAATTGTATTATAAAACATTTTAAAGCAAAACATCTATAGTTTGTAGCAAAACATCCATGTGTGGGACGAGTAACAAACACAGTTTATGAATGTTTTATATCATTTGTGAGCAATGAACACTTATTGGATGTCTAAATCTCCATTATGTGTTTTGGTTTCAAGATTATTTTTACAGTTGGAACAACTATAGTAGATTTAGATTTAGCAAAACATTCGGGTGGATTCGATTCGGGTTGATTCGGTTCGGGTTGATTCGGTTTGGGTGAATTCGGTTATACCAAATTTCGGTTTGATTCGGTTTTAGTTTGGTTCGGTTTGGATTTTCGGGTCACATTTCGGGTCACGCTATTCGGTTTAAGTTCGGGTTTGGATCGGGTTGGATCGGTTCGGTTTTTCTGGTTCGGGTCACCTTTGCCAGGTCTACCCGTGCCACTTGAGGAATAGATTCGATCCTAACAACTGTCATTCACCTTATCACTTTCCGTCTTGTGAACGAGGGGAAGGTGCCCAAATTCATTTTTGAGGATGGTACTCAACTACATCATGACCAATGGATCTTTATAAAATAAATTGATGGTCTAAATTCAAATATAAATAATAGGGGTATAAATATCATAGTTAATTTGTAACTAGAAATAAAGAAAAAAACATAAGACTACATCATGACCCACGATCAATTCAAATTGGAACTTCTGTTGACAATCTCCTTAAAATCAGTATAAGAATAAAGTTGAATTTATTTATTACTTAACAAAAGATTACAATCAAACAAATAACTGCTCTTTCACTTTATAAATTGCATTGCCTAAATTTAAAATTTAAACTATTATCAATCAAATCTACACCTACATTTTACAACATCTACCAACCAAATCTGCACTTGCATTTTAGAAAGAAAAGAAAGAAAGATTCACATTATAATCATATTGCTTAAAAATAAGCAATTAGAAAATATTTTGACATGAATTCTTTAAAATAAATATAAGAAAATAAGTTGGTGGGTTGAGTTTATTTGTTACTAACTAAAAATCTACTTTTACATTTTCAAAATTGTATTGTCTGATATGAAATCTACACTTTTATCAAATAAATATACACCTACATTTTACAAAATCTATAATTTTACTTAAACATCTACACTTTTACTTAAAAGAGAAATGAATAAAAGTGTACACTTTCTATCCAATATATATACACTTACATTTTAAAAATTCAGTCATGTACTTATATATCTACACTTTTACATAAATGAAAGACAAAGATCCACATTATAAGCAAATTACTTATTTATTTGTTACTCTCTAAAATAATTTCACTCTTTCATTTTAAAAATTGTATTGTCAAAATTCAAAATCTACACTTTTATTTAACAAATCTACACATACAGTTTACACAATTTATTATTTTACTTGAATATGTACACTTTTACTTAAATGAGGAAATTTTAAAATCTACACCCTATGCAGCATTAATATCCGACCTACATTAACTTTACTTAACAATCTCTAACCGTGTAGCACCTTCGTATGCATACAAAGATTGGATTTTGCCATTAAAAATAAGCATGAATTCTTCAAAATAAATATAAGAAGATAAGTTGCGGGGTTGAGTTTTTTATAACTACTAAAAATTCACTCTTTCATCTTAAAAATTGTGTTGTTTAAATATAAAGTCTACACTTTAGTCAAACAAATCTACACCTACAGTTTAAAAAATCTATCATTTTACTTAAATATGTATAATTTTACTTAAAAGAGAAATTACTAGAAGTTAACACTTCTATCAAATATATATATATTATATATATATCACTTGTATTTGAAAATTTTGGTCATGTACTTACATATCTACACTTTTACATAATTGAGAATTAATATTATAGTACTAGATTGTATTCCCTCAATCTAATTTGTAAGAGGATTAAACCATCAAAGCAATGGTGGACTGGGTAGATTCTTGCATTACTATGGGAAGAAATGGGTTGAGAACGTGAAGGAGAAGTTGAGTGAGAAAGACACTTCCATGGTTGGGGAAAAAAAATATTATAAGTGTAGAAGTCTATTATACTCTTTTACAATTATTTGATTGTGTTTCTATTTTATAAAACTAATTATTAAATAAATAAACTTATGTGGGGGTTGAGAACTTGAGATTAATATTTCAAAACATAAAATATGATCAGATGGTTAAAAATGGATTGAGCACATGCCCAAACCAAACATACATGGGCATAGTCCCCTCTATGTTGTCTTGTTGTGCGAATAACCTTAGACCTAATTAATTGAAAACTAACAATGTCACTTAATTGTTCGGGTTTCCGTAGGCCGCATATAACCTATTGGGGGGGGGGGGGGGTGGTTGGAGGATTTATTTGGTTTCCTATTAGGACCTTAGTGACTATAAATATATTATGGGATATGTCTTCATATTTATATTTAATGTAGAGTAGTTGAGTTGTGTTATATTGTTTGATTTCGATGATGTTGTACATATGATTTAAAAATAATCTATATGTATTATTTAATTAATAATATAAAAAATATTATATAATAGATCATTATAATTTAAATAAAAAATATTACAAGATTATATTACATAAATACACAAAAAACAATAACAATTGGAGTAAACTACTTTAACTAAGATAAAATACATAATAATTAAATTACTGATTAATATTAATGTAATATAATTGTATCTAATACACATATTATGTAATGATAAAAACTCACACATCTTTGTCCTAGATCGTCACACATAATCCATGATTACTCTAACACACGCCAGCCTACGCTCTCAAACCCGATCAACTGAAGCAAGACTAAAGACTATTACCTAAGACAAGCAAGGCTACGCTCTCAAAACCCGAAATGAAGCAAAAGACTCATATATTACATAAACAAGAGTTTACAAAACGGCAAACACTTACAGAGCGGAAGCTAACAACTTACAAAGCCAAAGCCTCAAAATACAAGGTGATCACAAGGTCATAGTTCAAATACAACACAGAAGTAGAGCTCTTCAGCCAAAAGCTAAAACCTGTAAATCAGACGGAGAGAGATAGTGGTGAGCAAACCACAGCTCAGTAGGCGATAAACTTCATCAGCCTGAGCATGCTAAAAACGCTTTACAGAACATAATATACATATATGTATACACTTAGCAAATCAGAATCAGAGTCAAACCAGAAACCTTCAAAAAAGATCGAAGTCCAAGATAGAGTAGAGCTAAACGGAAGTCAAAACAGATAGTTAAGAGTGAATGGCATTTCAGAAATCAGAAGTCACATGTTAGGCTATCAGAAGTTCAGAAATAGAAGTAGAAACAAAACAAAGACAGAAACCACGATTCTTAGTGTTCTCAAAACAGAACGTTCTCAAATTAGAGCGGAAGTCAAACGAAGTGGTTCACAATAAATCACTTTACTAGTAGAAGCGGGACCCTAGTTCATAGCACTCACACACATAAGGGCGAAGGCCCTCTGGATCAAAGGACCCACAACAGAAAGGATAGAGATCCTTGTCGAACCCGTCAGTCACTAATCATCCCAAGTAAACCTCAGGAATAAAAGGACGTCCTACACAACATGCTACCGGATAACTCGACCCATTCATCCATGACTTAGAAGCATTACTAACTAGGTCCCAAAAGGGAGGTTCACTTATAGAACAAAAATACATAACGAAACTGAAGTCATTACCAAATGAGAAGTCATATACCAAGAATGGCAAAGCACATAAAGCCCAAACAGAAATCAGAGGCCTAACCACACTTTCAGAGCTGATCAAAGATCAAAACTGGAACTAATACTTTCGGAATAGAAATACACTTAAACGCATACTAAAGCATGTCAAAATAGCTTATACATACTCACGCGATCATAACTTCACAAACGGAAGTCAAAACAGAGCTCAAACAAACATTTAAAGTGAAAATAGAGGGGTGTTCAGATAGGTGTCTAGACCTACAAGTCTGGATGCATGTTGAACGTCAAAATAGAGATGTTCGGACATGTGTCCGGATTTACAAATCGGACACATGCCAGTTTTGAAATCCAAAGGGCGTTCGAATATCTGTCCGAACTTACAAGTCTAGACGGAGTCCTAAAGAAAACATACGAAGTGTCCGGACTTGTGTCTGGGCTTGCATGTTTAGACACAAGTCGAACTACAAACCCAAGACTCGTCCTCGCACCCCGTCCTGACATATATGTCCGGACGGAAGTCCAAACAAGGCTTAAACCATCGCAAAACAGAGGCGTCTGAAGCACTGTCCGGACATACAAGTCTGGATAACACAAAAATAAAAAATCAGAAAGCGTAACAGATGGAAACCAGAGCCACAAGGTCACCATGAATATACATATTCTTTCCATAGCAAAGTAGTCAAATCAAACACATTTCCATGGGGTTTTAATTGAGCAAAACACAGATCAAAATCATTACTGATTCACAACAAAATCAGAGAATAGATCAGACATAATCAGAAACAAAACAAAACCTAAATTCCCATGGGTGAACACACCTAAACTGAATCCATCTACTACCTACCTTAAATCAGTAACATCGCATGTCGCTACGAACTCCACACAACATACTCCTTAAATTCCCACTCAAACTCGATGAACTCTTGACTGGATTAACCTGAAGTCGAAAACAAAATCAGAAAATGAGAAGACCATGCAAAGAACCAAACAAACCCAAATTCTTCACACCTGAAAGATGACCGACTGACATAACAGAACTCCACAAGCAGATCCACACGAACGATCTAATTGTTGGAAGCAGAAGTAAAGGGAGAAAAGGAAAGATGAGCAGAGGAAGAGAGTAGGGAGGGCGAAAGTTGAGAGTGAGGAGAATAAAATGAACGGGAATAATTGAGAGAGGAAGAAAGAAGGAGAAATTAATTACGTGAAAAGAAACTTCTTTTCCAAACTTATGATTTAATAACACACAAGGCACTCACGCCTCCTTCCCTTGTAAGCTAATATAATCAACAATCCTTCTCGGCTACAAGTATATGTAGCTATTTTGACTACATTTGTAATTGAATAGTTTGTATTATAAAAGTACATGCTTTGTTAGCTTATTATACAGTTTAGAAAGTTAGTATGTACATCTAGTCGCCTTCAGTAATATCTCTATTCAATGTATAATTTTACACATATATCCGTACAGTTTTTATTTACTAATTGTATAGTTTTTATAGAACAAATGTATATGTATGTAGTCTATCTATACCTACATTTTGGATTTAATCCAAGAAATAACATAACTCCCTAACATAAGGATGAAAAATAACATAAGACCCCATTTACAAATCAGAAAAAAAACTGGGCACAACACAAATTATTAATACACTAATATTTGCTCATAGCTAATCATAAGTTTTATGAATGTTAACATATAGTAAGTTATTTAAGTAAGTAACGATTAAACGACCTCATTATTATTTTATGAATATATCAATCGCAATGTCGCTACAAACATATCGATTTTTTTTTGTTCCTGATAGATGTTAGACTACAAAAGTCCATATCTTTCGGCCCATATGTAACAGGACCCTGATCCACATGTAATCTAATACACTATCTGTATAAGTACTCCTCTATGCTTAACATCCTGATTAAGCACATGATTTCTAATAATACAAAACATATTATATGGCTTCTAATTTTCTCATGGTATCAGATGTGTTAGGAAATTAGAAGCTCATCAGCCCGATATTCTTTAATCATCGGTGAAACAAGAACCCTTCATCTCTTTCTTTCCTTCTATATCCTCCATGGCCAACGGAGACGACAACAACCCACAAAACAAAATTATCGAAACCCTATCATCGGAATCCGACTCCAACAACACCAAAGAACGAGACAAAATCTTTTACATTCACCCATCAGATACTCCCAGTCAATTGCTTGCACCCAAATTCGCTGGCAAGAATTTCGCCTCCTGGAAGCGGTCCATCACAATTGGTCTTTCCACCAAGAGCAAGCTTGGCATTCTCACCGGTGATGTGAAACGGAGCGATTACGACACCAGTAAGCAACCCGACTGGGACAAAGCAAACAATTTGGTATTAGCTTGGCTGTTTAGTGCTCTCTCCGATAACATCAAAGAAAGCGTTATCTACTACGCCACAGCTACTGAAGCCTGGAAAAACCTCTGTAAAAGATGGGATGATCCGTCTGGCTTACGCCTTTATGCGCTTCGACAAGAATCGCACCTTATTGAACAAGGTATCGATACAATAAACGACTATTACACGCGATGGATAAAAATCTGGAATGAACAAGATGAACTTGTAAATTTGTCACCGTGTACCTGAGGTTCCACCATCAATCTCCAGAAACTCCGGGAGAACGAGCGCATTTTTGATGTTCTGATGGGTTTACATGACTCCTACAAATCCCTCCGTAGTAACATTTTACTGATTACCCCCCTTCCTACTCTCGATTCTGTTTACTCCATGCTACACCAAGAAGAGAACCACCGGAAATCCAGAAAAACAAGAAAAGGCGATTCTGAAGAAGGTCTTGCTTTTTGCCAGCACAAACCCTAACCCTAACAATCGCTTCAGTCCCGATGCCAGAAACACTACACCCCGTAATGATTCAAACAAGAAGAAATGCTCCCATTGCAAGAAGCAAAGGACATTCTTACAAAGATTGCTACTGGGTTAACGGCAAATTTCCCAGTTATTGGAAAAACAAACCCAAACCATCCCTTTCCGCTGCTGTCACTGAGGATGCTGGATCTTCCCAAGTCGCCACTACACCGGTTCCGGGATTCACTACTGAACAACTTCAGGCCCTCACCCAACATTTCCAAGACAAGCAGACACCTGTTCCTGACTTAACTCAACGTCAGACTGCCTCTCTTACCGCATATCTTGCACAGAACCATCAAGAATCTAAGGCGGAAGGAACTGATTTCTACAATCAGTTCGCAGGTAGTGATTTTTCTTCTCTAAATGCTAGTTCTAAGCCTGATTTTTCAGACCACTGGGTGATTGATTCTGGTGCTACCGACCATATAAGTGGTAACATAAGTTATTTCATTGATGCTGAATTTACTGCTTGCCAAACTTTTGTGAAAATGCCGGATGGTCATCTTGGTTGCATACGAGGATTGGGCACTGTAAAATTAATAAATTCATTTATGTTACCAAATGTTTTATATGTTCCAACCTTCAAATTCCATTTATTGTCCTTTCGTAAATTCTTGCAACAAATCCATGCTGGGATGATAATATGTGACAATATCTGTGCCTTGCAGGACCGTGAAACACAGTTGATTACTACCATTGCTTCTCTGAAACAAGGCTTATATGTTCTTGACACTTCTTGCTTAGATGAATTCTTGTATAACAAAACTATATTCTGCAAACCAAAGACTACTGCAATGTGTAATGATGCTTCTTCTATTCCTGTTATGAATAAAACTGTTGTGTGTTTACTTATGGCATTCACGTCTAGGTCATACTCCTCTAGTTATTCTTTAGAAACTTAATTTAGTTACAGCCAAAGAAATTTCAAAAGATTTTCTGTGTGATAGTTGCAACAGAGCAAAAAATCATCGACTTCCCTTTCCTCGCTCTGTTACAATCAGTTCATAAATATTTGACTTAATACACATAGATATATGCGGCCCATTTAGACAACCTAGTCATGATGACAAAAGATATTTCCGTAGCATTGTCGATGAAAAGAGTCGTGCCTTATGGATCAAACTTCTCACACACAAATCTGAAGCTTTTTCTTTCATTCAATCCTTTCTGATTTATACTGAATGTCAATTCAACAAAAAAGTGAAAAGCATAAGGTCCGATAATGCCTTTGAATTAGGATGTTCCAATGAAGGCAAACAATTCTATAATTCCTTAGGAATTATTCATCAAACATCATGCCCTCGCACCCCTCAACAAAATGGAATAGTGGAACGTAAACACAGATACTTGATGGAAACTGCTCGCGCTTTATATCATCAATCTAACATTCCATTAGCATATTGGGGGGGGAATGTCTTTTAACTGCCACATACCTCAAATATAACTGCATTCATCCTCTCTACAGGGCAAAACCCCTTATGAAATATTACACAATAAACCAGTAGACTATACTATCCTTAAAACTTTTGGTTGTCTAGCTTATGCTCTCATATTAGGACAAAAACCAGGAAATTTGCTTCAAAATTTGTTCCCTGTATACATTTAGGATCAGCTGATAGGCAGAAAGGATACAAACTGCTGCGTCTACACGACAACAAATTAATCACATCACGAGATGTAATTTTTCATGAATCCATTTTCCCCTTCAAACAACCTCATCCAGATCTGTTACATTTTACTCACCCCAACCTCCAATCACAATCTCCACAACCTGACTCACCCATATATGTTTCAGATGATGAGTATTACACAGCCCACACGCCCACACCACCTTCTACCACACTTCCTCCTCAATAACCCATACAACCTGCCACAGAAACCACAACTACACCTGACCCTGTCAACACCATTGTCTCAGAAACTCCTATTCTTGATTCAATCCCATAGGACACCACAAGAAGATCAACCAGAACCATAACTACTCCTACCTACCTTCAGGATTATCACCTTGGATCCCCACAACTTCATCTTGATCCCTTCTCAGAAATTCTCAAAGACAGAATCAGCTCTACAGTTTACACCACTCCTCTTCTTTTACACTCTCTCACTAATATAAATCCCTCTCTTACACTTGCTGCCACTTCTGTTCACAACCATGCTGTCATCCACAAAATCCTTGACATAAATGACCCCCAAACCTATGAGGAAGCTTCACAACACAGCCATTGGATGGAAGCCATCAACACTGAGCTAAAAGCCCTTATGCACAATGACACTTGGGAATTAACAAAATTACCACAAAACAAAAAAGCCATAGGATGCAAATGGGTTTTTAAAACAAAGTTAAAAGCTGATGGAACCCTAGAACGATACAAAGCTAGACTCGTAGCAAAGGGGTTCACTCAAAAGTATGGTTTAGATTACACCGAAACCTTCTCACCCGTAGTTAGGATGACAACCATAAGAACCATTCTTGCCATAGCTGTAAAACGTCAATGGGTGATTGAACAGCTTGATGTAAACAATACTTTTATACACGGTAATCTCCAAGAAGAAAATATATATATGCAAATACCCAAAGGGTTACAAGTTGAAGAAAAAGTCAATGCTTGTAGATTAAAGAAATTTATCTATGGTCTCAAGCAAGCTTCACGACAATGGTTTGCTAGGCTCATCACTTTTCTAGAAAATCTTGGCTATACAAAATCAAGCAATGACTCTTCTATGTTTTTAAAAACTTACCTGCAGAATATGACCTTCCTTGCTGTTTAAGTTGATGATATACTCATCACCGAAAATGATTTAACTGAGATTATCAATGTGAAACAGAAACTTCATCAAGAATTTAAAATCAAAGATCTTGGAAAACTTCATTTTTCTTGGGCATGGAATTTTTGCATCATTCTACAGGTATGGTCATCACCCAACGCAAGTTCTGCATTGATATACTGACCGAATACAACATTGGTAAGGACAACTTTGTTTCTCCTTTACCTTCTGCAACAAAACTGAGTTCTCAACAAGGTGATATTCTTCCTAACCCTACACTTTACAGAAGTTTAATCGGCAAACTAAACTACTTATCTCACACAAGACCGGATATCTGTTTTACAACCCAATTGCTAAGTCAGTTTCTGCAGAAACCCACACAACACATATGAATGCAGCACTCCATACATTACAGTATCTCCAAGGTACTGTAAATTATGGGATATTGCTTAATAATGATTCTGACTTCTCTCTTCTTGCCTATTGTGACAGTGATTGGGCAGGTTGTCCAGACACAAGGCGCTCTGTTTCTGGCTACTACATCATGATGGGCAAATCACACTAGTAGAAAAATGATTTTAAATGACGCACTTTAAACCACGGTAAAAAAATAACCGTCGTTTAAACATTATAAACCACGGTTCTTGGGGAAACCGTCGTTTATGTTGCATGCTTCATCAGATAAATGACGGTTTTGTAAATAACCGTCGTTTATAACTACACCGCTTAGAAGCAAAAACGACGGTTGTATTGGAACCGTCGTATAAAGCTACTATAAACCACGGTTCCTAATGAACCGTCGTTTTAAATGTCACGCCAACAATTTAAAACCACGGGTATTTTGAAACCGTCGTTTTTTGCTTCCGTCCATTAGCCTTTAAACGACAGTTTTGTCTAATAACCGTCGTTTAAAAGTCTTTAATTAAAAACCCGTCGCCCTTTCTTCTTCTTCTTCTTCCTCCCGCGTTCTCTTCCTCTCTGGCGATTGGCGATTCCCGACTCCTCCTCTTTGCCGTCGAGCCACCACCCTCCACTCCACCGCCTCCTCTATTGCCGTCGAGCCACCCTCCACTCCACCGCCCCACTCCGTCGATAACAAACGGGAACAGCTCGCCCCTCCACCGCCCCACTCTCGGTCTCGACTTCGCTAGCTCCACCGCGCCTCCGCCCTCTCCTTCTCTTCCAGTCGCGGGGACAACAGACGGGAGAACTACCACCACCGCCCCTCCGCCTCTCCACCATCGCCTAGCTCCCCCTCCAGTAACCCGGCCACTCCTCCGGTTTCGACAACAGACGCGTCCACCGCACCTCCGCCCCTCCACCGTCCCTCCTGTCAACCACCGAATCCCACTTCGGTAAATAAACCGTAGCTATGTATTTTTTGATTAGTGGCTGATTTTGTGCTTTGAGGAGTGATTAATATCTGTTATTGTGGTTGCTGTGTGTCTCTGTATATGCAAGAGACAACAAAACTGAGAAGAAAAAATGTTAGAACATATGTAGTAGTAGTAGTTAGAGTTGCTGTTTGTTGCTATTATTGTGGTTGCTGTGTGTCTCTGTATGCAAGAGACAACAAAACTGAGAAGAAGAAATGTTAGAACATATGTAGTAGAAGAAGAAATATTCATGCATATTAATGAATTAAAAACCCAAAGTAATTAATAAAGCATAACCTTGTTGGTGGTGTATTAATATTGTTGTAAGTGTTGCTGTTTGTTGCTATTATTCTGGCGGGTGTTATGTTACATATTATTAATTTTGTTGTACTTCTATTGTGTTTGTTTTTGCCAAAAAAAGTGTGGAGTATCTAAAAAAACGCAATGGTCATGCCAAATGTTTTCCAGGATTTAACCTTATTCTACTTGTCGCACCATCTGCTGCTGTCAACCGCTGCCACCGGTTTGCCTGATCAGAACCCACGGTAAAACACTTGCGTTTCTGATTATGATTTTAGAAACAAATACTTATATATTGTCACGAATAAACGTTGTACTAAATTCTGCTTGTATTATGCAATCATTAGAATATATATTTGCATAGTGCGGTGAAATGTGAGATTAAGTTGAAATGGGGGGTGTTGTTTTTGTTCATTGATCATATATATTATTATATACTTGTCTGTCTGATAATAATTCGTATGGTTTACTGAGAATAAATGTTCTTGCTGCTACTGTGTTTGTTTCTGCCTTAAAAAAAATGTGGAGTGTCTAAAAATACGCAAAGGTCATGCCGAATTTTTTCCAAGAATTAAGCTGATTCTAATTCCATCGAATTTAACTTTCTTCATAATTACTTACAGTTTCAGTTTTTTCATCTCTTGCAGGTTGCTCTGAGGTAGAAGACAATCGAATTAAGACGAGGAGAGCAAAAAAACCGGTAATAACATTAGCTATGTTCGTTTGTTTAATATGTTCAATTATTCAAGTTTTTATAAAATTAAAACCTTATTATTATTTCATTGAATAGGTGTCATATACTACGTGCAAGAACATCTGTCTACTTGTCTCTTCTCTATCTTGTGCTGTTCGCGCTGACCATCCAGTACTCATCAGGTTGGTATTTAAAACGTTTCAATTTATTTTTGTTTTTCTATTAAAACAATGGAAAATCAATTCAAACATAGAATTACCTGTCTGAGATTTACCTGATAGAGGTATGTCTTAGATAGTCCCTGTTGGGACTGTCCAATGACCTTTGATCTCACCATCTAGGTGTGAATGAGTTAATAATATACAGTAGTTCAGTGATAATTTCAGCAGCATTACCGTAGTGTTCTTCTAGTGTACATATATATATGTGAATTGAAACAATTCATATATATATATCTACACTAGGAGAAACTGTAGGGTAATGCTGCCGAAATTATCACTGAACTACTGTATATTATTAACTTGTTCCTAGGTGAGATCGACGGTGATTGGATAGGTTTAGGTTGTTAAATCTGTAAATAAAAAAAGAGGAGATCAATGGAACGAGTTCACGACATCTGGTGTGTTGAAAAAGGAGATGGAGCGCTCAGTGATGTACAGTGACAGATTGGACATCAAGTACCTAGAAGGGGTCAATAAATTTTGCAAAGTCCTTGTTGACAATCTTAAACCAAGGGATAAGGGATATATTCGATGTCCTTGTGTCGATTGCAAGAACGACTTCAAATACCGAGGTGTGGACAAGATTAAGGATCATCTGATTCGCAGAGGGTTACAGATGATTATGAAGCCATAACAATACTGCATGGTCAACATTCAGTACAAGTGTTTGAATGTGCTGATAACGTCGTTGCAGAACAATCAGAAATGGATGCTTCACACGATTTTGGGGATACTCAAGATGATTCACTAGGTAGTGATTCAGATGATCATGAGGACCTTAATGCAATGATGGAAGATGTTGAACAACATTTTTCCAACAAACCCAAATCATTCGAAAATCTGATGCAAGCATCAAAGGAACCGTTGTACAGTGGATGTGAAACGCAAACACAAAACAAATTGAGCGTTGTCCTAAAACTATTCAATCTGAAGGCGAGACATGGATGGAGTGATGTCAGTTTTACAGATCTTTTACAACTGCTGAAGAATGTACTACCAAAGGACAATGTGATACCCACAACAACTTATGAGGCAAAGAAGTTAATGTGTCCGATGGGTATGGAATATAAAAAAATACATGCTTGTCCAAATGGGTGTATGTTGTATTGGAAGGAGAATGAGTTGGATGACCATTGCTCTGAATGTGGGGAATCACGCTATGTAAAAAAGGGTGACAGAAACCACATAAGCACTAAAGTGGGCTCTCCTGCGAAGGTGTTGTGGTATCTACCGATAATTCCCCGATTCAAACGTTTGTTTGCAGTTCAGAAAGATGCTGAGAACCTCCGATGGCATGCTACCCATAGAAAGGATGATGGTAAATTGAGACATCCAGCCGATTCACCACAATGGAGAAACATTGACAGAATATACCCTCAATTCGGTACAGACCCAAGGAACTTAAGACTTGGTTTATGCACTGATGGGATGAACCCTTATGGCACTTTGAGCAGTATACACAGTACTTGGCCTGTTTTATTGACAATATACAATCTGCCACCATGGTTGTGTATGAAACCCAGACATATTCTCCTCTCTCTGTTGATATCGGGTCCAAAACAACCGGGAAACAAAATTGATGTGTTTTTGCAACCACTTATTGACGATTTAAAATTGTTGTGGAATGAAGGTGCGACGGTGTATGATTCATATGGTACGGAAAACTTCACGCTCCGGGCTATGTTGTTTTGTACGATCAATGATTTCCCTGCATACGGCTAACCTCTTGGGATACACAATTAAAGGAGCTCTAGCGTGCCTATATATGTGGAGATAGAACTTGCAGTATACGGTTAAAACACAGTGGAAAAAATGTGTACATGGCCATCGGAAATTCCTTCCTAAAGGCACAAATACCGTAAGATGACAAAAGAGTTTGATGGAAAAACGGATCATGCAGTCGCTCACCACCACTATCTGCTGCTGAGACTTACAATCAGTTGAAGATGTGTGAACAACTTCGGTCCACCAATTAAGCCACTGAAAAGAGCATCTGGAAGAAAAAATCAAATTTTGGGAACTTGAATATTGGCAACATTTAGAGGTGAGACATTGCATTGATGCTATGCACGTGGAGAAAAACATTGGAGAAAAACTATTTAATTACATGCTTACTGTTTAGTTTTTAAACTTTAGTTTTTACTTGACTGTTGACTGATATGTTTATTATTTAAATTTTGTATACTATTAGATTGATAAGGAATTAAGACCGGTTAAGAAGAGGAAACTGGATAAGGGAAGGAAGTTGTGAAATCAAGTGAGGAGAGTCAGAGGGTGAGAAAGGAAGTGGTGAAACCTTTCGATTGACTCCTAGGAGATCCCCCATTCTGACACCCAAGTATCTGAAGAAGTTGACAGTCAAACAAAAATGTTGTATGACTTTTTCATGACGAGGCCGCAGTCTGTCACCAACTTCAACATGAAAGTGTCTAAGCATGTTTTCCACTCCTCTGAGCCCAGAGATCTGATGATTACCGTGAGCGATCTACGAGAATTTTTGATGGGAGACCTGCTTAACATCTCGTGATTCAGGCCTATTGGGTGTAAGTATCTTTCAAATTATTACATTATCTTTCATTTTTTTAAGCTATTTAACATATCTTATGAAAAATATTGTTTAGGTGTTTGACTAGTAGACTGCTAGCGAGCAAGAGATTATGTGCCTCTCTTTCTTGTGTCCGTGTCCCAATTGATGTCAGCAAATCAGGCCGCATTGGATGAGCAGGATGTGTACAGCATGTGAGGCAGGGATTTTGTATCGCGGTGCGAAGAAAAAGCAAATATTTGCTGATCCCATATCATCAGATGTAAGTACACAATAACTGGAATTTTTTGCTTCCTAATTGTGATATTTAATATTGTTCTACAAAACATCTTTTTTTTCTGTGGCAGCAATCATTGGATGTTGTTGGTGTTGTGTATCGACACCTCATGCTTATTGATACTAGACCCATTGGGCGGCCCTGATGACCTTGAGAGACCGCTGTAGAGAAATATTTGAAGGAGTGAGTATTCAAAATTTAATGCATTCTGTATTTATTTTAAGCTTGTCCTAGATTATTGACAATAAATGGCTTCATTTTTAAAATGTTGTATTTATGCAGGGCCATAAGCTTGGTTTAAGTGATGAAAAGAAACCATTCTCCATCTTGGACTTCCACTACATACGTGTAAGTAATCATTTAATTTATGCATTTTTGTATTAAAGTTAAACGTTTAATTTTTTGATCTGTCTAAAGCTGGTATCCATGGATGGTGTGATGACAGTGTCCTCAACACCTGCCTTCAAAAAAGCTGTGGCTATTATGTGATGCGGTACATGTTCGAGATGGTACAAATATTGACACGCTTACGGATGATGACAAGGTAACCCATACCAATCAAGTTTCAGTTAAAGTTATTGCATTTTAAATAAAATTGTGTACTAATGATGATCAGTTTCTTTTTATGGACAGATCGTTTCTTATTTCACACAAGCAGGGAGCACGTATTCCAAAGGGGATCTCGACTTTGTAAGAGATCATTTATCGCAGTTTTGGTGTAAAAATTACTTGAGTGTTTCTTAGATCTTATATCCTAGTGTACGTAGTTAGACTTAGACTTTTGTTTTTGCTGAAGCAACTCTCAAAGTTTGTAAAGTTCAACTCTCTCTTATTTTTGAAAGTTTGAATGGGTTTGTTTGCAATTCGTTTTCAATGTTTGCAATTCAAACTGGCAACTGGTTTATGGTCATAGTGTGGTTGGTTATCAAAGGGCAATACCAGTTGGATGCCCTGTACAGGTTGTATATACGATTGTAATTGGGTTGTGTTGGAAAACATATGTGGTAGATGCTAAAAAAAAAAAAAACTAAAAAAAAAAAAAAAAAAACCACGGTTCACTTAAAACCGTGGTTTAAAACTCAATGGAACGGAGTATAAACCACGGTTTATTAAAGAACCATCGTATAAAGTACTCATATACCATGGTTAATTACCCGAACCGTCGTATAAAACGCAATGGAACGACATTAAATACCACGGTTTCCGTCATAACCGTGGTATAAGTCGTCTGATTTCCCGCGCCACAACGGGCTTTAAACGACGGTTTTTACGAACCGTGGTTTATAATGCCTCTTTTAAACGACGGTTTCGAACCGTGGTTTATGTGAATTTTCCGATATACCACGCGAGTATAACCAGTCTCTAACCGTGGTATATGAGCAAAATAACCGTGGTAAAAAACATTTTCTGCACTAGTGTCACCAATCTCTTGGAAGTCCAAGAATCAAACCAGTGTCTCCCTTTCATCCGCAGAAGTGGAGTACCGAGCCATGCGAGCTGTCACCAGTGAGTTATCATGGTTGAGCCGTCTGCTTCACGAACTTGGAGTCAAAGAGATCGCACCCATCC
Source organism: Limonium bicolor (assembly GCA_023374045.1). Taxonomy (NCBI): domain Eukaryota; kingdom Viridiplantae; phylum Streptophyta; class Magnoliopsida; order Caryophyllales; family Plumbaginaceae; genus Limonium; species Limonium bicolor. The sequence goes on from CM041778.1 coordinate 366,246,856, forward strand.
TCCTCTCATCTGTGACAACAAATCGGCTGTTTACATCGCCAGAAATCCGGTACAGCATCAACGCACGAAACACATAGAAATTGATATACAGTATGTCAGACAAAAGATCCAAGAGGGACTGATAGCTGTTCGCCATATATCCAACAAGTAGCAGATAGCCGACTTTCTCACAAAGTCCTTGCCTGGCAAATCATATTAAACTATTCTTCATGAGATAGGACTTACATTGTTACAAGATCTCCTAGTTGATCTTGAGGGGGGTGTTAGACTACAAAAGTCCATATCTTTCGGCCCATATGTAACAGGGCCTGATCCACATGTAATCTAATACACTATCTGTATAAATACTCTTCTATGCTTAACATCCTGATTAAGCACATGATTTCTAATAATACAAACATATTATATGGCTCCTAATTTTCTCAGATAGATGAGGAGGGTTAGTAGTACAATTCAAACGTGAGTTTTCAATCTTTTTTTATTAGTGTGTATTCAAAGTCCATCTATCTGTCGCTCCATCCTAAGGTCATTATAGCAGTGGAGAAGTTTGTCAACTATGCGAATCTGTCTTTTATAGATTGAACGCCAGAGAGACAGCCATGATTTTGTCGAGTTGATATATTATTGACTTTCTGTGGCAGCGACAGTGCTGAGAAGAAAAGAAGGGCAGGGTTGGTTTAAAAAAAAAGGGTAGGGGAAGCGAATTGTCCTGCAACTTCGTTGTCACTGCTTTACTGCATCTCTTTTTTTTTTCTCACACGTTCTGGACTCGAGAAGAATTGTTCTAACGAAAGTGATTGATGGCTCATCGATTGAGTTCTAGTGACCTATTGCAACGCGTGTACCGTGTTATTCCATACCAAATTGGTCCAAAGCGAGGTATATATATGGTGAATGCCAAGAATAATAATGTGAGAGTTTTAGGTTGGACAAAGTCAGCGTGTGCACAGAATTTCTTTCATCTTCGATAAGTTTAGAATTACCCAACATAATACTTTTTTAAATTTGTAGAAGAGTACTGATATAGTTTTGTATGAGATGACTAGGTCAATAATTATCGTTAACTTCAGTTTAAATTAGATCGGTGTGATTTCGATTTGGTTGATTTTGGGTTTAGTGATAACAGCTAGGGTTAGCCTTTGGAATATTCAGTTTTTTCGAGTTATGGGTCAATTCGGGTGATTTATTCAGTTTAGATTTGGTTAACCAAAATTTCGTAACATGAATGTAAGCAACTTTTGTAACTTGTATTTATTTTCATATTTGGTTTCAAATTCTCTTGATATAGTGTTAGTTTTGATCAAATTCAAGACTACTATTCTGTATTGGTTAAACATAGTCAAACTAAAGGATTTTTTTGTATATGAATTTGTAACTATAGATTTCTAAAACGTATCGACCAAATTATATTAAAATTTTGTGAATCAGTGGTCAATATTGGACACTCGACCCTGGTGTACCCCGCCATGCCCGACGACGTGTCTCCCGCTGTCCCGCGCTCGTCACCGCCTAGCCGCAGCGCCAACTCTTTGCCGCCCCAAGTGCACCGCCATTCGCCGCCTCGCGTCACGCGTGCCCGTGCCGCCTATTGGGCGCCCCCCGTCGTTGTTTCACGCGCATGCTGTCCGTCGCCGACATTCCCAAGTTTTGTAATCTTCATTGTTTTGTGATATTTAAGTGGGTGTGAGTTTTGTAATCTTTATTATTTTGTAATTTTTGATAAGAAACCTAAGTAGTGACGTGATGATACACATTCCAACTGTTCCCAAGTTTAGGCATCTACATATCAATCTTGGTTAGTATGTGTCTCAACTGAGGTTAGGCTTTATAATTGAAAAAACTTCATCAACTGTCAAACCATTCCCAAGTCATAAACATAAAGAAACTTAAGTTTGTAAAAATATAGAGTAATATAAAATAGTAATGATATATACATTACTTTGTGTTATAAAACATTTAAAAGCAAAATATCTATTGTTATAGTACTATGAACATTAAGCTATTGTTTTTTCTTATAATTAGTGAATTAATGTAAATGTGAGTTATCGACTAAACTAGTGTGCTTGGATGACTTGCAACGTAAAGTTTATTTTGTATGACCTATTGGTTTTCGTCAGGCATATACACATCAATCTTTTGTGATATTAATGAGTGTTATGAGGAATTGGATATTTCCTCAGATACTCTCTATAGTATAGAATATGTACAGGTTATACTTTATTATTTTTCTGCAGTGTCTTCATATCCATGGTAAAAACATTACTCATAACGAACAAACATTACATACTTAGAGATCGATAAGTGTCATGTAATTGATTGTAAATAAACATTACTTGCAAACCTTGATAGGTTCTACCCGTATCATTATTGTACCATGTTAATTATCATTATGAATGTTGGATAAACATATTTAGGGTTTAACAAATTTGAGTGAATCCGGATCTGGTGAGTTCCAGGTCGGGTGGATTGTTTCGGTTCGGGTCATTTGAATTTTCAAATCACATTTCACGTCATTTGATTTAAAACTGGGTTCGAATCAGGTAGATCGGATCAGATCGATTTTTCCAGGGTCATATTATTTTACCAGAACTAGATGCATCGCCTATGCGATCCCTTATAGGAGTACGCTAGGATTCTGATTATCTAAGAATGACAAGGGTTGGGGAGCTGGTGCCGTTTGCGTGGGATCTACTATTATTATTATTATTTTATTATATTATTCTTATTATTATTATTATTATTATTATTAATTATTATTATTATTATTATTTATTATTATTATTATTATTATTATTATTATTATTATTATTATTATTATATTTTATGATTCTTATTATTATTATTATATTCTTATTATTATTATTATTATTATTATTATTAGGATTATTATTATTATTATATATTCTTATTATTATTTATTATTATTTTATTCTTATTCTTATTATTATTCTTATTTTCTTATTATTATTCTTATTATTCTTATTATTATTCTTCTTATTTTCTTCTTATTCTTATTCTTATTCTTACTTCTTATTCTTATTATTTCTTATTCTTTTCTTCTTATTCTTCTTCTTATTATTATTACTTCTTCTTCGGTCTTCTTAGTATTTTCTTCTTATTTCTTCTTCTTCTTATTACTTATTATTCGATTATTATTCTTCTTATTATTATTTCTTCTTAATTATTATGTCTCTCTTCTTATTTCTTATTATTCTTCTTCTTATTCTTCTTCTTATTATTCGTCTTATTCTTCTCTTCTTCTTCTTCTTCTTATTCTCTTCTTCTTATTCTTATCTTCTTCTTCTTATATCTTCTTCTTCTTCTTCTCTCTTCTTCTTCTTATTCTTCTTCTTCTTCTTCTTCTTCTTCTTCTTCTTATTCTTCTTCTTATATTCTTCTCTTCTTCTTCTTCTTCTTCTTCTTGCTATTATTATTCTTAGTCTTCTTCTTTTGTCTTCTTCTTCTTATTCTTCTTCTTCTTCTTATTCTTCTTCTTCTTTCTTCTTTTCTTCCTTCTTCTTCTTCTTCTTCTTCTTATTATCTATTATTCTTCTTCTTCTCTTCTTCTTCTTCTTTTCTTCATTAGTATTATTCTTCTTCTTCTTCTTTTCTTCTTATTCTTCTTCTTCTTCTTCTTTCTTCTTCTTCTTATTCTTTCTTCTCTTCCTTCTGTCTTATTCTTCTTCTTCTTCTTCTTCTATCTTCTTCTTCCTCTTCTTCTTCTTCTTCTTCTTCTTCTTCTTCTTCTTACTTCTTCTTCTTCTTCGTCTTCTTCTTCTTCTTCTTCTTCTTCTTCTTCTTCTTCTTCTTCTTCTTCTTCCTTTTCTTCTTCTTCTTCTTCTTCTCTTCTTCTTCTTCTTCTTATTCTTCTTCTTCTTCTTCTTCTTCTTTTTCTCTTCTTCTTCTTCTTCTTCTTCTTCTGCTTCTTCTATTTTATTTCACTGTCCCAGGACCGGATGTGTGATTTGGGACTTACCACGATTAAGATTCTGTGAGTAAAATTCTCTTATTTAATGTGTTCTTAATTCATCAATCCTTTTAGTAGAAGCATACATCCTATCATAATTATTATTTATAATAGTTCAGTTTGTATACAATAAAAATATAGGTTTTGTAAGTTTATTGTACAATTTAATAAATCAGTATGTATATCTGATACAATTTCAGTATATTGATCACCCTCTACAATTGTATATACTAACCATACAACTTTTATAAAACAAAATTACATATATATAACAATCTCTAACTAGATTAGGTTCAGAAATTACCTTAATTGATTGATGTTATCTTACCAATATGGATGTTATTGTTATAAAACTATCATTCTATACTGATTTGTTTACACATCAACGTGTGGTTTGCCTCTTTGAAATATGTTAGAATAATAATTTATTCATAAATACCATTCGTATTTTAAAATACGATTTCTTAAACATTTAGGGGCATTTGTTTTAGGTAATCAGGATTCTCTTTCATACTGTTTGTTTTGTCAGTTTTTTTTTCTATACAGAAATGGGAAAATGAATGAGATTGCCCCAAAACCTTCTATCTTGAATTCCCACCCTTACTAGAGAATGAGATTCTCTTTCCCCAATACACGTTGATCGACGACATATGATCATTGACCGATGACTAATGACCATTGACCGGTGACCAGTGAATGTTGATTGACAATTAATGATCGTTGACCATAGCCGTTGACCATTGACCGACGGCCGTTGACTAGTTACTTATTTCATTTCCCTTAACTCAAACAAACAACCGAGAAAATCAAATGAAATTAAATTTTTCATTCCCTCCATTCTCTTTCCCGATTTCATTCTATTCCTCCGCTCGAAACAAACGCCCCCTTACTTTTATGCAAAAATCAGTTTTTAAAATTGTTAAATATAATATTTTATAGTTTAGTTAAAGAATTATAGTATGTTTTCATTAAGTTTTAGTGATGGGTGAGATTAAAATTAATTTGTTATTTATATATGTATTTTATAAAAATGATTATAAACTTGTTACCGGCCGTATTAACTAAGGAACTAACAACTTAATTTACCATTGTAACTGAATGAATTTAAAATCTGTAAATTCCTAATCAGTTTTTTTTTAACTGGTGACTGGTAACCATTGTCCGATAATGGACGATCATAGCCAGTGACTGGTAAATGCTGATCGATAATTGGTAGTCATTGATTGACGGTTGGTGGTGGTTAACTGTTGACCGTCATCTATAACCAATTATTAATTTCGTTACCGATTTAATTCTGCTTTGATGACATCCCCTTATTATTTGTTTGGTTCTAAGACATTCACGTTTTGTAGTAGTTGGTCAAAATAATATAATGACAATATCCAATCCCATGTTTAAAAACTTTTCCCACGTTTCAAAAAATACTATGTGCTCAAGGAGTGGAAAAAATCCCACTAAGGCTTTAATTTAACTTGAGTAAATCCACTCCTAAAAAAGAACTCTAGTACATCCAACAATTTAGCCTACGAATGTGCCCTATAATGGACAACAATTTAACAGCACTATTTGCGTTTTTTCCACCCAGGTAAAAGACTCAAATCTAAATGTGTAGGATACAGTCCTAGGACTTTACATTGCACTACCAAAATTCAAGAGCTTTCGGTTGTTGACAATTCATCAACTATGATTAAGAGAAAAAGACAAGGCTCATCAAAAGTCTTGTTACGGAGCTACCTAACCTAAGATTCCCACATAGCATGCGAGAATCCTCGATTTTGTTACTTCTTGGTACAAGAATCCTCGATTATCTAACCTACACTAGCTTATGAAATGGGGAGGACAGAGTGGGGCCTATGGACACGACAGCATAGAAGGTGGAGGGATGGATGATGCTATCTCTCTTTTTTACAACTTTTTTTCACGATATTTCTTAAAATATTTCATAATTAAAAATCCCTCGTTTTGGTAACATCCCTAAACTCCTCCGTTAATCCTTCCTGAAAATGATATTTTGTCTTGACCTTTTTTTTTCTGGCTTTGTTTTTGACCTTGATTCGGGATACCACACGTATACCGACTAAGCACAAGGGCTTAGCAAATTCACAATATAGCTCTTAAATTCAAAAGTTCGTGATATATCATTTCTTTTCCAGCGTGCTGTAACAGCTAGTTTGTCCTTCAAACGGTTAGTTCAATCAAACAACTCTTTTTTTCCCTAATAGCACCCACATATTATAGTAATATAATACAAACCCCACACCAAAGCATGACATATTACAACAACAACATAATCTAACTATGTTCAACGGTGTATGACAAGATTGATTCGTAGTCAGTTGATGTAAGGCATTGTGAGAGACAGGAAACCTCATAGAATTAGACATAAAACATTGTTTGTTCTAGGATTGTGAAGAGGACTAACAAACCCTAGAAAACGGGAGAAAAACAGGTGATGCATCACCAGGTTATTAGGAAGGAGAAACTTTAAGGTGTTAGACAACAAGTTTTCAGAGGTTGTAGATTTGGAGAAGGATAATGCACATGTGGGAGGTGGCAACTTGCACGTATTCCTGTAGACATGCCTTAAGGAGATATAGTTGTTTGAAGGTGATCCATTAGAACAGGTGAGCCACTATTTTCTGTAAGAAGTACAAAGCATCATACGAGCACAGCATTCATACCTGTCCCATCCACTGGATTCTGGCCGTTACCCACCTGAAGGCACCCCTACAGTGTAGCAACCCAATAATGAAAGAGGAATTGGAAGACCCTCAGAAATAGGAGGGGGAGGAAAATGAAAAACAAAAGGGGCGATGGACAACAATAAGTGCGAAAATGCGGTTGTTTGGGCATTATAAGAGAACATGCAAGGTGTGTTCCAAACTGAGGAAAAAAAGGGCTGCTCCCCAACAAGAAAAAAAACACACAAGATGCACTTAATGAGGCAAAATCATCTCAGACTGCACGAGGAAAAAGAGCATATCAGCTACTCTTCAAAAAGCCAAGGAAAAAACTAAGAAAAAAAGGCAACCAATCATGGTTCACTTCTTGGTGTTGATACTTAGCGGGCTAGTTTTCTAATGCTTTATTTTGGTAGTTCATGGCACTAGTGGAACGCGAGGCTTTAATGACGGTGGTTTAATCACGGCTTAAACAGACACCGTGATTAATAGGAAGGCCGGAATTTATTAGCGACGATGATTGATTACCCGTAATCAATAATCGATCGGAGGTTGGCGCGCCTTTTTTAGGAGGGACTTTAGATGACGGTTTTTAGTAAAACCGTAATCTAAAGTCCCGTGTTGACGCGCGCTTTACGGTCAACGGACTTTAGATTACGGTTTACTAAAAACCGTCATCTAAAGTCCCTCCTAAAAAAGGCGCGCCAACCTCGTCAACGACGTCGTTTTGACCTGACGAAAAAAATTTCCCGTATTATTTGATTTATTCGACTCCGCGCGTAATCTAAATTACAGTTAACGACGTCGTTTTAGCAGTGTATTTTAGATTATAAAAACTTTATATTAATGTGTTACCTATGTTTGAAACCCAACATATGGCAAATAATTATCGCGCTATTTTTTTAATTTCGTTACACTTTAGATTACATTTAACGACGTCGTTTTACCAGTGTATTTTAGATTAATAAAAACTTTATATTAATGTGTTACCTATGTTTGAAACCCAACATATGCCAAATAATTATCGCGCTTTTTTTTTAATTTCGTTACACTTTAGATTACGGTTTTTGTGAGAACCGTCATGTAAAGTGTGACTTTAGTTTACGGTTTACATGTAAACCGTAATCTAAAGTCCATTTAAACATTTGCCTACACTCTGCACACTCTACTCACAGTAACTCTTCTTCTCTTTCGCGCTATCTTCCTCACTGAAATTGCCTCCTCTCTCCCGTCACCTTGCTAACGGCCATCGCCGCCGTCGCTCCCACCACCTTTGTCACTCCCATCGCCGCCGGTCACCACCCATCTACCACTGGTCTCACCGTCGACGTCTCTATCGCGTATTGGGTATGCGATCGCGATTGATTGTCGTTTTTTTCTAACTTTGTTCATATACATGCATTTCGATTGCAAGTTCTAACCTCGTTTGTATCGAATCCTGAGAGTGTAATGGCAAATGTTCTAACCTTGTTCATATATTTTGTGCCCAGATTCACAGTTAATTGCGACCTAGTTCGTGGGCTGATTTCTACACTACTTGCCCACTTCGGTGCTTAGTTACGGTAACTTTGCAAACCAATCTGTAAACTGCTGTATTTATTTGTTCTTAGCATTTAGTATTACAATTAATACATAATAGTGTAGTTTTAAAAATGCTACTACTTAAAACTGCCACAGGAAAGAAAGTAAGTTCAAGTATATTACCGATTCCTGAAAAATGAATGGTACAGAACTGTAGCATATCTCAGTTTCATGAATGGAACAGAACTGTAACAAGTTGTTTGAGTTTTGGTCTGGATTTAAAAGCTTAATGGAATATTTAAGTAACTGGGTAAGGAGTTAGGAGAAGTATAATCAGTTGAAAGAAAAAAAAACAGACAGGGAAGAAAGCAAGAACACAACTCAGTTTCTGTTTTGATTTCAGTTTGGATTTCAGCTTCAGTTTCGTATCAGATCAGGTTCTGACTAATTCTGCATCTGTAACAAAGTTGCCTTGGGTTTAGTTGAGTTAGAAACTTTATAACACACCAAATTGACAGGATCGACAGTTTAGAAAGGTTTGAGAATTCAAACACGTGAACAAACAGAGAGGAGTCATACACCAGTCTCTGTCTGTCTGTTTCTTTTCTTTCAGTTTCTATTTCTGTTTGTTTGAGTTCTGTGTGAATCTGTTCAGTAGAGGCAACAGAAAGATGTTGTCGTTTTTCTGTTTCTGTAAACTAAATACATCAGTGAAGATAAGTTATGTATGTTACCAGTTCTAGATGGTGCGTGCGAATTTGACTTTGATAAAACTGATTTGGAGACGTTAGAAATATAGGGGAGATGCTGTCGATTTTTTTCCGCGGTTTAGCTAGCATTTAACCTTGATTTTTGATGAATTCTAATGTTGTCGTTTTTCATTTATGCATCAGGACTACGACTTTATTTAGGCTTCCGACCTCAACCGTCTTAGCATCGGCTAATCGTCTACCAGAGGTAAGATTTATATATATACATATAATATTTGACAAACTACCAAACATAGTTATCCGCCCAAGATATACCTAATAGAGGTATATCTTCGGCAGTCCCTGTCGGGACTGTCCACGATTGTTAAATCACACACCTAGGGTGTGAATGTGCTTTTAATATGTACTTTATTGATTATTTCAGCAGTATCTCTTTATTGTTCTTCGAATGCATATATTATTGATTAATATCATAATATCGTGCATTTGAAGAACTGTAGGGAGATGCTGCCGAAATTTCAATAAATTACATATTAAAAACACGTTCACCGGTGGGATTTAATACTCATGGATGGATTTAGGTTGATAAGATACAAAAGTGTAAAGACTCTGCCACGGGTGACGGTATGAAATGGCTGCCTTCATATAAATAGCTAGAAGGAGATGGAACGTTCGTGGATTTACAGCGGAAATTTGGACGACAAGTTTTTAGAAGGAGTTGAAGTTATAAGTTATGCACGGTGTTGGCGAACAATCTGAAACCTACAGACAAGGGATACATATTTTGTCCGTGTATCGACTGCCAAAACAATCTGAGATATCGCGGCGTTGAAACAATTAAGGAACATCTGATCCGCCGCGGTTTTACAAAAGATTTCCAAGACATAATCCGATGGCATGGTCAGAGTGCGTTCGATGTTATTAAGCCTGACGAAGGGGATAATGGTCAGGCAAACACAGAAACAGAACTTGGAGATGATACAGTTGCTGGTGATCCAGAAGACGTTACAGCGAACGTTGTGCCAGATTTCTGGGATGATGACATTGAGACTATGCTTGAAGATGTGGAACGACATTACTCTAACACGCCAGACAAGCATGAAAATTTGTTGGATTCATCCAAAACACCGTTGTACCCCGGGTGTGACCCTACAAAGTTAAGCAAGTTGAGTGTCGTCCTCAAGCTATTCAACTTGAAAGCGAAACATGGCTGGAGCGACGTAAGTTTCACTGACCTCCTGGAACTATTGAAATACGTTCTTCCGGTGGACAACGTTTTACCAACGACTACGTACTCAGCCAAAAAAATGATGTGCCCAATGGGTATGGGGTACCAGAAAATTCATGCTTGTCCAAATGGTTGCATGCTGTTTTGGAAATCGGATGAATTTGCTGAAAGCTGTTCAGCATGTGGAGCGTCACGGTATAAGAAAAACAACAAACTCACATCAGCGGTAGTAAGAAAGGTTCACCAGCTAAGGTATTGTGGTACCTGCCCATCATTCCAAGGTTCAGACGTTTGTTCTCCATTGAGAAAGACGCAGAGAATCTTCGGTGGCATTCAGTTCACAGGAAAAAGGATGGCAGATTGAGACATCCCGCTGATGCACCACAGTGGAGAAACATAGACGTAAAATTTCCTGAGTTTGGTAACGAACCGAGAAACCTAAGGCTAGGCTTGTGCACGGATGGGATGAACCCTTACGGTACTTTGAGTAGCATACACAGTACCTGGCCTGTGCTTTTGGTTATTTACAATCTACCGCCGTGGTTATGCATGAAACCAAGACACATCTTGTTGTCTTTGTTAATATCTGGTCCAAAGCAACCGGGCAACAAAATTGACGTATTCCTACAACCTTTGATAGAGGATCTACAACTCTTGTGGAATGAAGGGGCTACGGTTTACGACTCATTCAGTAAAGAGGACTTCAATTTGCGTGCTATGTTGTACTGCACAATCAATGATTTCCCCGCCTATGGTAATCTTTCAGGCTATTCAATCAAGGGGGCGTTGGCGTGTCCGATTTGTGGTGAAAACACTTGTAGCATTCGCTTGAAACATAGTGGGAAAACCGTGTATATGGGCCACCGAAAAATGCTTCCAAAAGGACATAAGTATCGAAAGATGGCGAAAGAGTTCGATGGGAAAACTGATCACAGCATGGCGCGCCAGCCTTTGACAGGTACAGAGATTTACAAAAAGTTGGATAATATTGTGAACAACTTCGGGCCGCCAACCAAAAGTGGTGAAAAAAGTGTCTGGAAAAGAAATCAATATTTTGGGAACTACAGTACTGGCAGCATCTGGAGGTTAGACATTGTATCGATGGGATGCATGTCGAGAAGAACGTGGGTGAAAGTATCACTAGCACCCTTTTGAACATAAAAGGAAAGACAAAGGATCATTTGAAAGGAAGAAAAGATTTAATTGAGTTGGGCATACGCACAGAGCTTGGCCCGCAAGAACGTGGAAAACGCACATTCTTGCCTCCTGCCTGTCACACTCTGTCTAAAGAAGAGAAAACATAGTCTATGCAGTACCCTTTACAACATCAAGGTGCCATCAGGTTACTCCTCAAACATAAGAAACCTAGTGTCCATGACAGATTTCAAATTAGTAGGAATGAAATCTCACGATTATCATGTCCTACTTCAAGAATTTTTGCCAATTGCACTACGTGGGATCTTGCCGGATGCTGTCAGACACACAATCACAAACGTCAGTGTCTTCCTCAAATCCATTTCGTCTAAGGTTCTTGATGTGGACACTCTGTCTAAATTACAAAAGGATCTTATTGTGACAATGTGCCAGCTGGAGATGTATTTTCCTCCATCGTTCTTCGACATAATGATACATCTCCTCGTGCATCTTGTAAGAGAGATTCTGATGTGTGGTCCTTTGTACCTTCGCTACATGTATCCGTTCGAAAGGTACATGGGTGTCCTGAAGAAGAAAATGAAGAACCGTCGTCACCCAGAGGGTAGTATTATAGAGGGCACTATCACAGAGGAAGTTGTAGACTTCTGCACCAATTACCTAGAAGGTGTCGATACCATTGGACTTCCACGTTCTAGACACGAGGGCAGATTGAAGGGTGTTGGCACGGTTGGAAGGAAACTGAAAAGAATTGACATAGACACTCTTAACAAAGCTCATTTAGTTGTGCTAAGTCATCTTGAAGATGTTGAACCATACTTTGATGAACACTTGTGTGTTTTAAGAGCACAATATCCAAACATGAGTGACGTCAGACTACAAAATGAGCAGAATAGGACATTTGTCCGATGGTTCAAAGAGAGAGTGTTGTCCGATCAGTCCACGAATGTGCCTGAACTGATTAAAGTAGTTGCATTTGGACCAAATCTGGATGTAATTTCTTATGAGGGGTACGATGTCAACGGATTCACCTTTTTCACAGAACGTCAGGATCAGAAGTCAACGAATCAAAACAGTGGTGTAGAGCTTGAAGCTTATCAAAACTTATATGACGTCGGTGTCGTGGGTCATAGTCCTGTCTCAGTACAACAATCATATTTCGGTGTTATACAAGACATCTGGGTATTGGACTACAACAGCTACGAAATGTGTGTTTTCCGCTGTAACTGGGTTAACAACATTCATGGCTACCGTGAGGAGGAGCATGGTATGAAACTGGTTGATCTGTCTAGAGCTACTCCCACGGTTGAGCCATTCGTTGTTGGGACGAAGTTAAGCAGATATTTTATGTAACTGATCCCTGTAATCCTAGATGGTCTGTTGTGCTTAAAGGGAGAAGAGGAATAGTTGGTGTGGATGGTGTGGTTGATGAGGATGAGTATGATGCAGAAGATGAACCTCCAACTGTTCCTATTTCATTGGAAGAGGCTGAGGTCACAGGTCATCGTGAGTATACGATCAGACCATAACGAGGGAATGTGGGTTGAGAGATAATGGTGTATGTAAGTTATTACTATAAAAATTTATATGAAATTACCACTCTTTTATTTATTGCTTGTTTATGACCATTATGAAATGCTTAATTTAATTCAAATTGTATTTCAATCCTTGCAGGCATGGCTGATCAGGACATGGCTGATGCAGAGTTCGATTTATTTTGTCGTGAGGAGGAGGAAAATGAGCAGCGAATGGGTACCGGTCCCATCTACATCTGCCGCTGCTGCTGTTGCCCCATCCCATCTGCCCTGCTACTGTTGCCCATCCACATCTGCCGCTGATGCTGTTGGCCCTTCCATGAGTGCACCTTCTACGAGTGCTACTCAGAGACCCAGAGGTAGAGGTCCGACCCGTGGGTTGAAACTGCAGAAAGAGGATCAGATTAGTCTTCTGTGGGACCAGTATGGGAGGTATGGTGGGGGCAGCAGGTCAGAGTTCGGTAGTATGCTAGGGACTCTGGCCAGATCACATTGCTGCATCAACCACACATGGAAACAAGTCCCGCAAGAAGTAAAGGAGACCATCTGGAAGAAGGTGCAAGAACGGTACAAGATCCCAGAAGAAGTGAAGAAGACCGTTCTTTCTTTGGTGGCCGGCAAAGCTAAATCATTCCGCCACTACTTGGTTGAGCATTGGATCAACAGGGTGCCCCCACGTGAGCCTCCGCCGTATGTTGTGTACAACGGCATGATCACTGAAGAGGAGTGGAAGGAGTTCGTTGAGCGGCACGCCACCCCCGAGTTCAGGGTATGTTTGTGTGTACTCTTTTCTTAATTAATGCTCATAATGCTTTATCCCTGATTTTCTAATTAATTTCCTGTTGTACTTTCTTAACAGCAAGTACAAGAACAAGCACGGCAAAACCGTGAAGCTAATCTCTACCCCCACACCATGGGACGAAGGGGATATGTGGGCAGCCTCGGGATGGAAAGAAGCTGGTTTGCTGACACGGAGGAGGAACGAGGATGGAAGTGAATGCCCGATCGAGGATGTCTCTGAGGCGAGGAGGGTGCAGATGTACATACTGGGACGCCAGAAAACGACCAGCGAAGGTCAGAGGATATTTCCTAATGCTGCGATGGAACAACTGGCTAACCAAATTGTAAGTATTTGAAAGTAGCTGTTAAATAATTTACTTATATACTCAAGTGTTTGTTGATCTTAAATTTAGTGTTAACTTCTTTGAAAATTGGACAGTACGAAGCGGCACAGAGAGGAGAAGTAGACTTACACGCTCCTCCTTCTCAAGACGACGCGCTCAATCAAATGCTTGGGAAGAAGGATCACCCGGGGCGTGTTAGAGGATTTGGGGGAGAAGTACGTCAGAAGAACGTATTCCCGCCATCTGCTAGGAAGGGTCAGATGAGTGCTGCTGAAGTCGAGGCGATGGTAGAGCGTAAGTTCGCTGCTGAGCGCCAAGCTAATGACGAGAAACAGGCTGCTGAGCGCCGGGCTATCGAGGAGAGGCTGCAGGAAGCGTTGAATGCGATTGCACATGCGACTACTCAGCAGCAGCAGCTAGATCCTCCTCGACTATCTTCCTCGTCTAGTTGTGCTCCGGCCGCTGACCCGTACCCGTTTGCCAACATCCAGGTTAACTTTGTTTAACTATTTTTCTCCTAAAATAAAGTTATTTAAATAGTATTAGATTGGACTCACTTATTTATTTCACGTATTATCTCTGTTTATTAAAGGAGCAAAAAAATGTCGTCTCCAAATACCATTAGACGGGCACCCTGTAGATGCGGCCTACGGGACGGTGTTGCCATCAGGTCCACTCACGCTCATCAGTTTCGTACGTCTACCCCATTCTACGCGCGTGTGACCTTGGACCTGATAGTTGATGGATTTGAGCATGCATACCTTCCGATGGCGTTTGACAACAAATGCACGCTGATCGAAGCGAAGGGAGACATATTGCCCTGGCCAGCATGTTATATTGTTGTCACCGATGAGGTAAGACTGTTTGACAACCATTTAGTATCTAATAAAATGCATTATTAGCATTAAGTGTCTAATCTAATCTATTATAGATCCCTGAGCTTCCTCGCCGCGTAACCCGGCCCAGACTAGAAGAGACCAGCGCGCCGGCGAATCCTGAGATCCCTGAGCTTCCTCGCCGCGTATCCCGGCCCAGAGAAGAAGAGATCTGCGCGCCGGCGAATCCTGTCAGAAGTACAAGGGTATGTTCTAGATAATTGTTTAATGTTACTATAATAATCAATTAGTAATTATCTTTACATTGATGCTTTACTGTTTGTGTGTGAAGGGTAAGAATCCAGTGAGTCGGGGTGCGAAAGGTAAGAATCCAGCGCCCGTCCGGGGTCGCACCAGGACTTCTGAGGCGCCTAAAAATAAGCTCGCACTGCCACAAAAACTTGTTAATGTTTTGGGGGCCAAGCAGATGAATCTCTACGACAAGATCATGTTGAAGTCATCTCAAACTAACAACTTCATGATGACGCTTCCAAAGTCGATGTTTCACTACGAAGAAGATATGATGACGGCAATCAACTTTGAGGACATCAGAGAGATGATGTGTGGAGATTATCTGAACATTAACATTATTCAAGCTTATCTAAAGTAAGTGTTCTTTCCTCATACTGTAAAAACATATAGAATAAGTATCTATGAAGTTGCATTGGCTAACTTTTTATAGTACATGTGATATAATAGATGTCTGCTTGAGAGATGTGTTGAGAAGGACATGACCTGCATTACTGCGGTGTGCCCGGAGCGTTTATCGTACGACAAGTCACTAGGGACCCGGGGAGGTTTTGTGACTACATGATTCATGTCTTCAATGTTGTTGATCCGGTACTTCAATGTGTATGATAAACAGAATAATAATTATTCATTGCTAATGCGTATCACCAAACGTGAGTTCTAATATAAAATTACAACTAATTAGCTAACTTTGTTACCTACATTTCTCATTTCATTTTGTATTTGACATTGTAGCACCACTGGGCTTTGTTTATATTCTGCGCTGCCACCGACTACTCTGCTCGTTCTAGATCCACTAGGGCAGTGGAAAAGAATTCAACACTGAAGACTTAATCAAAGAGTAAGTTTTTATTACTATTTAATTGTTTGTAAGTTTTTTGAACCAAAATTAATGTACTTGTTCATTTTGCTAAACGCTTTTGTTAATATATGTAACAGTTGTTACAAAAAAAACCCCTCAGGGAGAGTTTGGTGATTTGACCGTCAATTACATCAAGGTTGGTAATTCATGTATTTCATTCGTGCTGCTATTATCTTTGTACAATTGTTTTACATTTGTGAATTTTGGTGATTTAGTGCCCAACCCAAAAGGATTCTAAGAGTTGCGGGTACTACGTGATGCGGTATATGTACGAGTTCTGCGGGTACTTCCAAGTTTAAGAATGATATTGACAAGGTAATACGAACGCGTCTTGTATTTAATTCTTTCGGCAGATTTTTTGTGTCTTTATCTTAATCTCATTATGTGTTTCCATTCCTTTTCTGTTGCAGATTAAAGAGCATTAGCCAGATTCAAGACTTATGCTCTGCCGACTTGTTCATGTCAGAGAGAGCATGGCAGCCATGTTTATGAGGAATGGAGTGGAGACTAGCTAGCTGCTGCTGTAACATAATTTGTTTGTTAGTTGCTGCTCTGATTCTGTTAGTTGCTGCTGCAACAGATTATATTGTGTAACAAATTATTTTTTGTTAGTTGCTCTGATTCTGTTTGTAATGAATTATGCTAGCTGCTGCTGTAACAGGTTCTAGCTGTTGTATTGAATGTTTCTGTTGCAATTGTGCGCAGAAATGAATTGCAATTGTTATCTCTGTGCAATTGTGTGTAACAGATGGAATATGTTACAGATTTTCGATCTGGTGCTTTATTTGATGTTATCTCTGTTGCAATTGTGTAACAGATTGAATATGTTACAGATTTTCGATCTGGTGCTTTATTAGATGTTATCTCTGTTGCAATTGTGCGTAGAGAATGAATTTGTGTGTTGATTATGATTCAGGTGGTTCATTGTGCAGTTTCTGCCCTCTGTTGCTTATCTGTTACAATTCTGTCTCTGTTGCAATTGTGTAGATTTGTAAAAAAATAAAATAATTAAAAAATTACACTTTAGATTACGGTCTACCAATAACCGTAATCTAAAGTCCTTTGGGCGCGTGTTATACCCAAATTTTGACCCCTGGATTAGGTCTACGGGGTGCTGGTGTTGTGAGAGGCATTTTAATCAAATGGTGAGGGATTCCGGCTCGATCGGCGCGTTCCATGGCATGGGGAGCAGCTTCGTCATTTTCAGGGGCGTTTTAGTAATTTTAAAGGCTCCTGAGACCTCCTATAAGCTTTCTCTCTCCTCCAAAGGATGCCCAAATCAGCTTGAAACGCTTTGATATTTTAACCCATGATATAGGATGACATTCTAAGCATAATGGCGTTGGAATTTTGATTTTCGAATTCCAATAATTTTCTAGCAATTTCTGACTGAATCTGACGAGAAATTCAATTTAAAAATGCTCCAGCATTTAAAAAATCGTTTCCACCTCAGAAAATTCATAATATCCATTCTTGACATGTGGTTAAAATTTCATAGCAAAATTCCTTTGGGAAGTTACTTAGTTAAAAATATCGAAAAATCTTACTTTTACTAGATTTTCTTTATCTTTAAGAAAGTCTATATAAAGGGATAGGTTTTTGGATAAAAGGAGAACCTCACATACTCAAGAACCCTAGAGAGTCAGAAAAGGCAGCCTCCTCTCTCTCTCTCACGTTTTCCAACACCCGGCCACCCAAATCATACCGAAAATCCCCCGAAATCATCATCTAAACACGTTTTCCAATCCCAAAGCACCAATAATCATCAAAACCCCACAAAACACCACCAAAACGTGAAGAACAGCAAGAACAACCAACAACCAGAAGCCTGGTTCGAAGTCCTTTCGGGCCTACCATCAACGAAGCACTTGACGAATCCCGGTGTGAAGAAACGTTGTGAATCCGAAGGTAAAACAGGTAGAAACTCAGCTTCCCTAATTCTCCACGGTATTATCTGTCTTGCCTCGAAATTTGAGCTCAAACTAACCTTCGTAGGCTTCTGTATTGCTGTTTATTTAAGCCTCTGTCAGATAACTTGTTTGCTAAGTTTCGTGCTTAATTCGAATTCAAATTGAAAACTTTCAATCACTAACGTCTTGTACATCTTTCAGGCTACACACCCATAAAATTTGAGCTCAAAAACACCCTCGGGAACCTCTGAAAACCCTGTCCGTGGGTGGTCCGTGACCTCGGACCTATGGTCCGGGACCTCGGACGCGTTGTCCGAGACCACGGACACCCACGGACGGCGGCGGGATTTTAAAAATTCAAAAATTAGGTTTTTCTAATGATGTCCGGGCCTACGGACAGCCTGTCCGTGGCCCCGGACTTTGCAAATTTTTGTTTTCCTTAATTTCGACTTTTCTGTGCATTTAGGTTAACTGGGGTCCGTGGTTTCGGACATTAGGTCCGTGGCTACGGACGGAAATGAAATTTGACCTAATTCTGCCTCCGAAACCCTAGTTTAGGTAATTTCACTTTTCACTTTAATTTTCTGTCAAAAAATGCTAAAAACACAAAAAAAAACAGAAGCTCGCGCACTTAGGTTAAAACGACTCGTAATAAGCCGTAATAAACTAAGTAGAGGAAAAACGACTTCTGAGGGTAATGAAAGTAATTGAACCCTAATTAAGTCGAATATCAAGCCCCCGAACCCGAACTCTCCTTTCCTAATTTGATCTAGGTTAAAATTAGGTGGCGACTCATAATAGGTTCCAGTGAGCTAGCTTAGGTTTTAATAATTATTGTTATATGACATAGTTATTAATCTTAGGTTATAAGTGGACCTAAAACCCGGTTAGATCCTCATCAGCTTTAATCAACATAGGATAGGGTTTAAAATCGAGGCTCACAGACTGGCGACTCTGCTGGGGATAAATTTTTAATTTTAACTTGTTTAATTTTAAGAAAGAGGGCTTAACTTGAAAAAATGTTTATTTATGGCTTTGTTACTTTGTTGTTTACTTCGTGCGCACTTTAAATTTTTGCACCCCTGCATCATATGAGCGAGGGTCCACCTAAACTGATTTCATCCCGGGACCCGTTTGAGGTCCCCTGTCTGGGACTCACACCTTTTAGGTGATGTGAATAAGCGGGGGAAAAGAGGAGGATGTCGTCTAACCACATCCCTTTAATACCTGGGCTTTAGCCCCAAGCGTTTCCCTGGCAGTGTCCTTACCTAGCCCATTGTTTGGTCGGTCAAAGACCCGACCGTAGACGCACACCTTCAGGTGATGTGAAAAAGTGGGGAGCCCAAAGAGAATAGCGTGCAACCCCTATTCCTTTGTGGTGACCTGGGCCCATGCCCCAAGCACCTCTCCGGATCGATCCATACCCGGTTGGGTAAAACATCTAGTGAGGACATGTTGAATTTGTGTGGGCCTTGTTTGCTTGTATGATCGGCCCACTACCCAGCCTAGAGATTGATAGGAACTTCTCCTACATCAACCTAGCCCAACATGAATTGACAGCTCTTTTTGTTTGCGGCCCAGAGGCCCTGTTTGGTTTAACATGTGAGTCGCTCGGGCTTCGGCCCAAAAGCCTAGACTTAGGTGATTTCTCTTCTGGCCCAATTTGTATTATCCAATTAGTTCTTGGCCCATAAAAAAGTAATCCACTTGAACTTGGAATAACTCACAAGTCCTGAAAATAAAATCTTTTTTTGGCTTAGCAACCATCTTCTCTGGCCCGAAGAAAGTTAGGCCCATTTGTGATTTAGGGACCATTCCAGCTCATGTGCTTTACTTAGGCCCAAACACATTCTGGCCCAGGGCTCATTCTAGTCCACGTAGACTTCTTATCATGACCCTAACCCAAAACCCTGGATCTAGGTGTCATCTTTTAGGCCCAACCATGATCACTCGGCCCAAATTCTAGTTCACATATAGAGCAATCATTCTGGCTCAAATACCACAATCATGACTCATTCTATTTTGGGCCCATAGACCAATTCATAGTTTTGGCCCATAAGCTTCGCTGTCAATCCAGAAGTTCAGCCCATAGCACAAAACATTTGGATCCAAGATAGGTTGCGTAACTCATTCATTCCAGTTTCTAGCTTCAAGGCCCAACAAGAACGTCAAACGAATCCCAGCCTCAAGGTTTTCCCTCTCGGCCCAGTGGCCCATTCACAGTTCGTGTGGCCTCCTTCAGCCCGTTTGCTTCACTTCTAGATTAAGGGTATTCAGGCCCGTAAATCTGTTCTATCCTAGGAGTCACTCTAGCTCTTGCACTTCACTCGCAGCTTGGAAAAGATTCAGACCCGGATTCCTCCTACATAACCCACAGGCATTCCTAGTTCAAACATTTATGAGGCCTATTCGAAGTTCAGAAGGAAGGCAATCACGATCATCCCAAAGGCGTCCCGACGGCCCAGAGCTCGAGTCTTCAGTATGTTGGCATCAGACAGCCCAACATCACTACTTTAGAAGTTTTCTAGATTTAGTAATTTTCTTTTCCCAGTCGTTCTTCCAACTTTTATGGTAGCTAGCTTCCTTTATTATTTTAGGTAGTTTTCTTAAGATTACAATCTTTGATGTTGTCTTTCCATTCTTGAATTAGAGCATAGTTTCACAAAACCAGAACACCAAAATAAATAAGTCATCACGTCATTTCGCCACATCCACTACCTTCATCACATACATCCCATGTGCGCAAGGAATATCTCACCACCTTGTTGGCTTCCACCATTCATCATCTCTCAATGGAAAATTCACCGTACACTGAAAGCATCCCACTACCATATTTTACTTTCATCACTACATCACTCCACCAAAACAGCTCGACCTCACCGCCATGTACCACCACACATACAGCCACCCTCCACAAATAATCTGGGTATTCAAAAGGCTTGTCAAGAAAACCCCACAATAATACCGGGGGCAATTTGAGTTAAAGAGCGATAATGTTTATTTATTTTGTTTAAATGTGCACAAGTCTCTGAGTGTACACTTCGCGAGAGTGCCTTGAGCGGTAAAACCAAGAGCGAAAGAGCGTGTCATTTCTACACGACTCCAGAGAGGTCACATTCAAAGGTAAGGTAAACGGCATGACTCCGACCGAAGGAGATAATTTGTAAATTTACGCTTAAACCTATGAAAAGTAACAAAGAACGGATACACGACTATTAGGGATGACGAAGCACTTAGGTACAGCACCACACAGCCAAAAGCTTGTGAACCCTGACATTACACCCTAGGCACCCCCGCTGAGCCTTTCATGTATGACCTCTTTTATAACACTACAAACTCCACAAACAAGCCAGCCAATGATGAATAACCGACCCGGTGACCAAAGGAAGCAAGGAGCCCGACTTCCGAACAGCAACTTCACAAGTCCAAAGAAGCAAACTGCTACCAGCATGACGAAATGATCCGCAAATGGTCCCGAAGTGACACAGGATCCAAATGAGCTAACATTAAAAACAGCTCTCGAAGTTCAAAACCGGGAAACACAAGAACCCCGAAGGAAAGGAGATTCAAAGAAAGGCAAACCTGAAAAGCCTCAAAGAAACCCAGAATCGGAAAAAAGAAAGAAGGTGCAAGGAACAACCCCAAAGTTCCAAGTCCCAAGTTCACAAGCGAAATCATCACGAAGTAGCCAAACGACTTCAAGGCAAAGAAGACAAGTCCGAGAGACGGTGCAAGTTGCAGCTTTGGTCACCCTTATAGCTCCACATATCCTAAACATTCCTCCATTGTCCTGTTGTCATTCATCGCACCCCATAGCCACGTTATAAGCTTAAAAGACTTCCGACTAGTAGTTGTGTATCCAATCACGTGAAAGTAACAGGTTGAACGCGTAAATCTAACAAATGTCAAATTCAATGGTCGAGATGTTTTGCAAAAGGAGAGCATGAGTGCAAGCATTAAACACTTTGAGTGTTGGATAGAAAGCACCACAACAAGACAAACCTTGACCTTGTGAGAATGAGATTTGTTTTGCACAATTAATCAAAGAAAATACTGGGGGCAATCGATCGTCGATCGATGCCAAGAATTCCAAAGAACTCAGATTGCCTTAAGGAAAAATACTGGGGGCAATTGTTGGTCCCAACAATTGCAACAATGACACCGATTGAGGCCCAAAAGCCAGAAACCCAAAGGATTCAAACCCTTCTCATACCACTCAGGCCGTCCTAAGCCCTACCTCCACAAAAAATTCCCTCAGGCCCGTCCTAAGCCCTACCTCCACAAAAAATTCCCTCAGGCCCGTCTAAGCCCTATCTCCACATCAAATTCCCTCAGGCCCGTCCTAAGCCCTACCTTCACACTCAAACATCCACAGGCTCGTCTTGAGCCCTACCATCTCCAGGTTTGACATAAACCCTAATCCTTCTACATCCATTTAGACCCATCATACATTTTACTCACTTTCACTTAGAACAACCTTTAGGCTCGTCATAAGACCTAGATCCATCCTTAGGCTCGTCATAAGACCTAGGTCAGTCCTTTAGGCTCGTCATAAGACCTAGATCCATCCTTAGGCACGTCATAAGACCTAGTTCCAACCCTTAGGCTCGTCATAAGACCTAGATCCGTCCTTTGCTCGTCATAAGACCTAGATCCGTCCTTTAGGCTCGTCATAAGACCTAGATCCGTCCTTTAGGCTCGCCATAAGACCTAGAACCATTTTTAGGCTCGCCATAAGACCTAGATCCTTCCTTTAGGCTCGTCGTAAGACCTAGTTGCATTCCCTTAGGCTCGTAGTAAGACCTAGCGTTACCCTTTAGCTTACCCGCTCTTATCAAACACATTGCATTCATCACATTCATATAGGCTTGTCATAAGACCTAGTTGCATTATCCAGGCGCGTCACAAGACCTGGCGACAGAAAAGTTGGCGAGGTGATGGCAATAAATCCTCCTTTTGCGATGTCAACTTATTTTCGGGATCAACGAATGGTGGGCGAAGGCAATAAGTCCCCAAGGTTTTTACCAGGAGTTATCCCTGCACACCGGCTTGGGGGGCGATGGCAATAAGTCCACATTGGGTCCAGCCAGGAGCATTGGCACGGGTTTCGGTCCCCAGAAGCATCCGAGCATCATCAACATCATCAGCATTATCATCAGCATCATCAGCATCATCAGCATTATCATCAGCATCATCAACATCATCAGCATCATTAGGTCATCAACATTCAGCATTCTTGCATTTGCATACCACCAGTTATCACATTTTAGGTTGTCAACGCCTTAGAATCGCTTGACATTATCTCATTTCACATTTAGGTTGTCAACGCCTTAGAATCGCTTGACATTATCTCATTTCCACGTTTTAGGTTGTCGACGCCTTAGAATCGCTTGACATTACTTCATTTCACTTTACTTTAGGTTGTCAACGCCTTAGAATCGCTTGACATTATTCATTTCACTTTCATTATAGGCGATCAACACCTTAGAATAGTTTGACATCATATATCGTTATAGGCAGTCAACGCCTTAGAATTGCTTGACATTACTTCATTTTACTTATAGGTAGTCAACGCCTTAGAATCGCTTGGCATCGCATCATTTCATGTATTATAGGTAGTCAACGCCTTAGAACCGCTTGACATTATTCCGTTTTCGTCACCTAGGTAGTCAGCGCCATAGAATAGCTTGACACTTTTTCGCTTATAGGTAGTCAGCACCTTAGAATAGCTCGACAGCGTTTTTGTTGCTTAGGTAGTCAGCGCCTCCGAATAGCTGCACGCAATCAACGCGGTTTCATACAACATGGAGAATTTCGTGAGGTCCAAAATTTTGGGGCATCACTCAAGCATCAACCAGACTTTTCACATCCGCTACAAAGTCTAGTTGACGGGGGGCAATCTGTTATACCCAAAATTTTGACCCCCTGGATTAGGGTCTACGGGGTGCTGGTGTTGTGAGAGGCATTTTAATCAAATGGTGAGGGATTCCGGCTCGATCGGCGCGTTCCATGGCATGGGGAGCAGCTTCGTCATTTTCAGGGGCGTTTTAGTAATTTTAAAGGCTCCTGAGACCTCCTATAAGCTTTCTCTCTCCTCCAAAGGATGCCCAAATCAGCTTGAAACGCTTTGATATTTTAACCCATGATAGAGGATGACATTCTAAGCATAATGGCGTTGGAATTTTGATTTTTCGAATTTCCAATAATTTTCTAGCAATTTCTGACTGAATCTGACGAGAAATTCAATTTAAAAAATGCTCCAGCATTTAAAAAATTCGTTTCCACTCAGAAAATTCATAATATCCATCTTGACATGTGGTAAAATTTCATAGCAAAATTCCTTTGGGAAGTTACTTAGTTAAAATATCGAAAAATCTTACTTTACTAGATTTTCTTTATCTTTAAGAAAGTCTATATAAAGGGATAGGTTTTTGGATAAAAGGAGAACCTCACATATCAAGAACCCTAGAGAGTCAGAAAAGGCAGCCTCCTCTCTCTCTCTCTCACGTTTTCCAACACCCGGCCACCCAAATCATACCGAAAATCCCCCGAAATCATCATCTAAACACGTTTTCCAATTCCCAAAGCACCAATAATCATCAAAACCCCACAAAAACACCACCAAAACGTGAAGAACAGCAAGAACAACCAACAACCAGAAGCCTGGTTCGAAGTCCTTTCGGGTCTACCATCAACGAAGCACTTGACGAATCCCGGTGTGAAGAAACGTTGTGAATCCGAAGGTAAAACAGGTAGAAACTCAGCTTCCTAATTCTCCACGGTATTATCTGTCTTGCCTCGAAATTTGAGCTCAAACTAACCTTCGTACGCTTCTGTATTGCTGTTTATTTAAGCTCTCTGTCAGATAACTTGTTTGCTAAGTTTCGTGCTTAATTCGAATTCAAATTGAAAACTTTCAATCACTAACGTCTTGTACATCTTTCAGGCTACACACCCAAAATTTGAGCTCAAAACACCCTCGGGAACCTTCTAAAAACCCCTGTCCGTGGGTGGTCCGTGACCTCGGACCTATGGTTCGGGACCTCGGACGCGTTGTCCGAGACCACGGACGGCGGCGGGATTTTAAAATTCAAAATTAGGTTTTTAATGATGTCCGGGCCTACGGACAGCCTGTCCGTGGCCCGGACTTTGCAAATTTGTGTTTTCCTTTAATTTCGACTTTTCTGTCATTTAGGTTAACTGGGGTCCGTGGTTTCGGACATTAGATCCGTGGCTACGGACGGAAATGAAATTTGACCTAATTCTGCCTCCGAAACCCTAGTTTAGGTAATTTCACTTTCACTTTAATTTTCTGTCAAAAAATGCTAAAAACACACAAAAAAACAGAAGCTCGCGCACTTAGGTTAAAACGACTCGTAATAAGCCGTAAATAAACTAAGTAGAGGAAAAACGACTTCTGAGGGTAATGAAAGTAATTGAACCCTAATTAAGTCGAATATCAAGCCCCCGAACCCGAACTCTCCTTTCCTAATTTGATCTAGGTTAAAATTAGGTGGCGACTCATAATAGGTTCCAGTGAGCTAGCTTAGGTTTTAATAATTATGTTTATATGACATAGTTATTAATCTTAGGTTATAAGTGGACCTAAAACCCGGTTAGATCCTCATCAGCTTTAATCAACATAGGATAGGGTTTAAAATCGAGGCTCACAGCGCGCGCGCCAAAAGACTTTAGATGACGGTTATTGCCAAAACCGTCATCTAAAGTGTCGACTTTACATTACGGTTATTTGTAAAACCGTGATCTAAAGTCTTTGGTTCGCGCGTGCCAAAGGACTTTAGATCACGTTTTTACAAATAACCGTAATGTAAAGTCAATGACACGCGGGCCGGAAAAAAAGGGACTTTAATTACGGTTTTTAAACCGTAATTAAAGAAACGCCATCTTATTGACGCCCGCGTTAGAGATTACGGTCCAGAACGTAATTATACACGGTTTGGACCGTAATTAATGGGTTCGCGTTCCACCAGTGTGGCGTGGGATTGCACAGTGATGGGTACAGTTTGTTGACCCTATTTTTGGTTTTTTGTCTATAGCCATTTGATGGATATTTTGGTGTTACTATGTAAAGAGTGATGGTATGTTGGGCACTTGATTTCGTACTGCTTTTGAATATGTTGGTAGTTCATGGCGTGAGTTGTTGGCCCTATTTTGGTTTTTGTCTATAGTACTTTTGGTGGATATTTGGTGTTAGTGTGCAAAGGGTGGTGTATTGGGCACTTGATCTCGGTACTACTTTATTTTTTACAAACGGTAATGTCTCATTGTGACAGTAGTGGTAACAACAATGAAATGATGGTAGTTGTGCATTATCAAATGAAGTTGCATTATATTTTGTGGATACGAAATACAAATGCAACTACAACTAAAGCCCAAAGAAACCATATCTTTATGCTATGCTTCATCTATTATGTGGGTTCCTCTTTATTTCCAAATTTTGTTGATAAGAGATGCATCAACTCCCATTCTTTCTTGATTCCGAGCTTCAGAAAGAGTAGAGGCAACACTAGAAGTAGATGCTACCATGGTTGAGTACGAGTTGTCACAAATAGCATGGCTTACCTTTGAATGAGAGTTGTATTGATTCCGTATCACCGGTGCCCATCATTAAAAAAAACTACAAACCAACAATTGTAGTATCCCTTTCCCACTGAAAAGTTCTTGCAGGAGAGAGTTAAACTTCCTAGAATTCCACTGGTGCATTGAATTGTTTGAAATTTTCATTGATTGTTGTTATAACTAATGTCATAGCTTGGTATGGGGTTATGCTTTATTACCATGAAATGTGGGGTTTATATAGGAAAAAAAGAGCTGATGAACTAAAATTAGTCGTTGAAGGGCAAACTAGTTGTTACAGCATGCTGGGAAAAAAGGGTATATTTTGAACTTTTGAATTTTAAGGGGTATATTGCGAACTTTTGAATATTAAGGGTATATTGTGAACTTAATTTTTTTTTTAAAAAAAATTGCCGTTACAAAATGAAACTGTAAAAAAAAAGAAAAAAACAGGGTCAGAGGAAAAAAAAATCATTTTCCAGGGAGGTTAACGGTGAATTTGACCAACGTTACAAAAAAGGGACATTTTGTGAATTAGGAAAGATTTTATGGATATATTGTAACAAGGTTTTAAAAAAGGGATATATTTGTGAATTATGAAAGCTTTTGGGGTACATTGTGAATTTTCCCTTAAATATTTGACGTTATTTTGTTTGTGACGGTTTATAGTTATTTTGGGTATTGCATGATTTTATAATTATAATATTTCTCTGAACCTTAGTATTTCTTCAAATACTATAATTGTTCTAAATATGTCAAGGTAAACGAGGCAGAAAGAATAGAAGATCCCTTCAAAATCTACGTCTGTATTAAGAAATTAAAGAATATAGGTTTGTATCAATAAACATGGGCTCATCTTAGTCCAGCTATTATATTGGGTTATTATGGGGTTTATTTTGCTGGCCCATTATGTTGTCCATTTCGCTCTTAAAGCGCATACGGAGTGTATCGTCTTGTATCTTACCACAGTAATGACAATGAATTAGCAAAGTAGAGAATGCTAATAGCAACTAGTTTCAGAAAAAAAAAAATGCTAATAGCATTATGGGAATCAATAGGCCGGCCATTTAATGGTTGAATTTCCTGCCACTTTTAAGTCAAGATAAGCGCAAAATTTAAGGAGTAAACTTCTTTTTTTATGAA
Source organism: Limonium bicolor (assembly GCA_023374045.1). Taxonomy (NCBI): domain Eukaryota; kingdom Viridiplantae; phylum Streptophyta; class Magnoliopsida; order Caryophyllales; family Plumbaginaceae; genus Limonium; species Limonium bicolor. The sequence goes on from CM041778.1 coordinate 366,274,390, forward strand.
ATATGTAAATTGATCAATTCTTATTTTCGAAAAAAAAAAAATTTAACCTTCATTTGAATCAAACGTTGGATCACAGATCTTCATTTTTGGGGGTCGTTCGATCAAACGCCTCCATTTGCAGCGTTTCCAATTCATCTCGGTGTGGTTACTTTTGTAACATTGGTTAAAAAATAAGAGAGGACATGTGGCTTTAGTTATAGTTTGAGTGGGACCAAATATTTAAGTGGACAAATAACATGTAGACATGTGTAAAGCAAATAAACATTAATGTCACATTCATCTTGAAGGGGAGATTAATGTAGTGAACGAACGCAACCTTTAATCCGTCAGAATGTCATAATCCTGAATTCCTCTCTTATGGCATTAGATATGAATGCATATAAAAAGATGATGATAACATACTCTCTCATCTTCAAATTTAGCAATGAGAACTTACTAAAAATATAAGATCACTTTTTATATTCATCATTCTACTTTTTTTAAAAAAATTTATATATATGTTTCACTCTACTTTTTCTTTTTCCCACTAAAGTATATATACTTTTTCGTATTCTTCTCATATAAAAATAAGGTTACATTAATCATTATACACCATTTCTTAAAATTATGAAAAAATCTAGAATTACTTTTATTTTGAATAGAAGGTAGTATTTTTATACTTAATGTTTTTTCATGCGTAATGTTCATGATAGAAAAAGAAGTTCAAATTTGCTATTTGCAAGTAAGAGAAAAAGATAATGCAAAGTAGTATCACGGGCAGAGGCGGACGCAGAGGGGGTTAGAGTCCCCCTGAAAATTTTAAAAATTTGTCAAATTACTCTTATAATTTTTTTAAAATACAATATAATATAAAGTTTTAAAGAAAATTAGTGTCAAAAAATTTTTAACCCCCCTAAACATTTTTGCGTGTCAAAAATTTTTTTAGCCTCCCCTAAACAAGATTTCTGGATCCGCCACTGATCACTGGTGTGGGATTGAGAACCTACCACCCATACTATACTTATAGCAGCAACAACAAAACAACGGCAAAAATCAGGACCAAATGATTGATGTTTCACAAACTTTGTACTATGTGCCAATAAACAAACCATCTTTGCAATATCAAATACACTTCACTTTGCACAATTTAACACAACTCCAAATCAAAAGGAAACAATTAGTTTCATCTTCAACAATTGTACAAATCTAACATACGGATACCATAATGACAACCCTAGTCTATGCTCTTCTCTGTTTGTGCCTTGAAGGTTAAGGAGTTAAGAGGCCACATATAGGGTGTTCAATGGGTTATATGCATGTTTTTGTGCCACATCCCTAAATAAAAAAATCACGTTCTACCTTGTTTTCAGCCCAACCCTCTCCTTCTCTCACCCACACATCATCCAAGATTAGCCCATTCTCCTACTCATTTTTTATCCACTAAATTGATGATAGTTCTTTTTTAAGCCTCTTTCGAATGTCTATTTCAGATGAAGATATTTCAAGCATTAATGAGCCTTACTTTGATAGGGTTTACTTTAATGTTGATCATTGCCTGGAATTAAGATGGTTTTGCCAACATAACCTTACACACTAGTGCATAAAAAAGCTTAAGTCATAGTTTAAAACTTAAAATACCCGTTAAATAACAGTTTGTAACCGCACTTTAAAGAGATGAGTCTAATACACCGGATCCTATAAATCACGGTTCATAACCGTGTTTTGAGGTAGGCTTCTAGGCGCGGGACTTAAAGATAATGACACATAGTTAAAAAGGAACCGTGTTTATTGTTCATTTCACGCGCACCCGCTAAGGTTTTAAAACACAGTTATGCCTAGAACCGTGTTTATTGTGCACTTCACATGCGCCCGCCAAAGGTTTTAAAACATAGTTTCCAATATAACCACACTTTGACAAGAGACTTTAAAACACAAATTTGCATACTCGTTCTTTAAAGCCTAATAGCGTGCTTTGCTAAATAGTCTTTAAACACGGTTTCCTTGATAACCACAATTAAAGGTATTTAAAAAAATCAATTTTTTGTATTTCACCTTGTTAGTTCTTCATCTTGATAAGAAAGTACGATAAATTCTCTCCCACGATATCAAGATCTCTTGCTAAATAAATCTAAGAAGTCTTGAAATGGTCATAAATGTGCACAAAGACAAGTAAATACACTTAAATCCATATAAAATGTTCAATTAATGTTAAAAAGTTTGCAAGATTAGTGGTCGTTGAAAAACATCTATTTGTTCCCTAGTTGATTTAGGCTAGATATTATAAGTGAAAGTATATTGTCTAGGTTTCATGTACAACCAAGGTGGTAGAATGTAGATCATCAATAGTATCGGTCAAGTACTATGCACACTGCTTAATGTACTGTATTAGTTCATGCCATCAGTGCACATACCAATTCATTAGTTCTTTGTTTCCTCACAAAAATGAGGAAATTTTCTATCAATTTTTCTTCACTGTGATGCATCAGCATGATATCTCAATTTTCCATCCTTCTTCATACGAATTGAGCGTCATCTAAGATTCACCACATCTTCTTAAGTGCGAATAAATGCTTAAACATGGAATGATGGGCAAATACCACAATACCTTAGCAAGTGAACTTTTCTATTACGACCATTGATGTCATTTTGTTGCTTCTTGACATAGCATGATTCCTGACATTTTGAACAACTATAAGTTCATTTCTTATCTCTCCAATAAAAAATGCAACCATTTGGATATACATGAATTTTTTGGTACTACAAGCCCATTGGACACATCAACTTTTTTGTTTCATAAGTTGATGTTGGTAAATGATTATCCTCAGGAGTATGTCTTTCAACAACTGTAGAAGGGCAGTGAAACTCACATCCCTCCGAGCATACTTTGATTTTAAATTGAACACTTTTAGAACAACACTCAGTTTACTTAACTTTGTAGGATCAAATCATGGGTATAGTAGTGTTTGGATGAAACAACATAGTTTCATAGGCGCCTTTCTTGTTAGAGTAATGTTTTTCAACATCTTCTAGAGTTGCTACAATGTAATCATCATCTGGCACACTGTCAGCTAAATCGTGGTCATCACCCACCCCAAATTGCTTCCAACATATGGAGGCTACTATTTTCACCACATTCTTCTTTGTTGCACTCAATAATATTTTTTTGAGGGAAAAACACTTATGTTACTTAATGTTAGAATTACACCAAGACATAGAGTTCACAAGAAAATTAGAAGTCCAAATACGAAACAAATCAATCCCAATAGACAAAAATAAATGAACAATTATGAGCAACCCTATTCCTTTCTCTACGGACAAAACTTCAACTAACACACATATGACGTGAAAACTTTGACCGGATCTCATCAAGCACACCATCAATCTTAGGAGAAATCGGAGAGCCCCTCCTAAGCCCCTTCACAACAGAAAGGCAGTCTGGCAAACTGAACCCCCACCTCCAAACTCCTGGCCTCTGCCAGTTTCGATCGGTGAATCCCCCAGCACACGGAGAGACACCCCCAGAAGACACCCAGCCTCATCACGCACCACCGTAGCCGCCTACCTCGACCCCACACCACAGGCCCCAACATCAGTATTCACTTTCGCTCAACCTGGAGGGGGAGGAAGCCAACAGTCAATATGAGAATCAATGTCCCACAGAGTCCCCATAACCCGAGAGTAGCTCGAGATAATTGCCTCCGCTACGCGAATGCAATTAGAAAAAGACTTGGAAGCCCCAAAGGCAACCATTCCTAGCCCATCAAATCCCCCAACATAGCTCAACCACCTGCCCAAAACTTGAAGGGAAATTGTATTAGCTAACAGCTCCTACATGCTGCAACAATCAAGCCCAACGTCCATGTTAGGCAAGGAGTCCTCAAGGAAAACCCCAACACCAAGCCGAACCTTCAGAGCACAGAAGAAGGTATGCACTCAATAATATTCACTAAACTCTGACCGTGACACCGGATTATATCTCTATTATCTTTCATAAAACTACGAAGGATAAAATGATCCTTGATTGTTTCAACCCCTCGGTATTTCAAGTTGTTAACACACATACAAAATATGTATCCCTTATTTGCAGGTTTCAAATTTTTTCACCAACACCGTGTAAAACTAAACTACTCTTTCGATAAGCCGGTAATCCAATTTTGTTGTTCTAAATCCATAAATGTTAATCTCCTCTATTTGTAAATGTAGTTTACGTCACATGTGACCAGCTCCTGAGTATTGTTAATGTATCTTTAATCCCACCTAAACTCATCCATTCACGTTCAATCCCAGAAGTGAACGTGTATCTAATATATAATTTATTGAAAATTTTGGGAGCATCTTCATACATCTCTTCAAGTGCATGATTGTGAAACTTATCAACAATATATGCACTCAAAAAAATAGTAGAGAGATACTATCAAAATTTTCAATAAATTACATATTAGAGACACATTCACAACCTACGTGTGAGATACATGATTACGGACAGTCTCGACGGGGATTGTTCAAGATATATCTCTATTAGATAATTATGTATGGGTAATTAACTACTATGTTTTATAATTCATACAAATATTTCATAATCCTACACTAACATATAACTTATTTTCGAAAAAAATACTTACATGACGTTAATATGAAATCTAACCTGATCTGATGTGCACACGTGAAGTAGTAGATGGTTGACCGGTGATTAAATAGGAGATACGTAAGCCTTGATGAAGACAACAACAAAACTACAATATTAGAATTCAAAACACTTTCTTTTACAAAATTCATGCTTAATGCTCAAAAATCAAACCTATTCAAAAGCCTTTCACTTAGTGCTAAAATTTTAAGCAAGAAATAGTAGAAAATCTCAGCACCACCTCCCCTAATTTTATAACTCCCAATTCAATATATCAAGCCAGAGGCTATACACAATTTTTATATTCACTTATCACATTGTATTCACTAGTCACATTCGAATCACCAGTCCGAAGGACTCATTCAACATAATTCATAATATTCAAAATTCTCAAATGAATTAAACATGTCCTAATTTATCAGTTTGTTTTTCAATCGTTCAACAACCATAATTGTACATCAGTCTTCACTTTCATCAGTCTGCGAATCAATATACAATTTATAATTATTCACGACTTAAACACAAACTGTGACTAATAGGAGGGGTGAAATTAATTAATTACATTTTAGAAATAACCGTAATAAAAAATGGGTCGGAGGTAGGCGCGCGTTCTTTACAATGGACTTTAGATCATGGTTATCAGTAAACCATAATATAAAGTCCCTGTCTAGACGCGCGCTTTGACAGTCAACAAACTTTAGATTACGGTTTACTGATAACTGTGATTTAAAGTCCTCGTCCATTGATGGTCACCGATGTCGTTTTAACCTGACACCAAATTTTTCCCACACTATTTGATTTTTTTGACGCGGTTTTAGACGTGCGTAATCTAAGTGCCAGTTGACGACGTCGTTTTACCAACTTATTTTAACTTAAATATATCAGAAAGATAAATGAAATCTTATAATAAATATGTTGCATAACATTGATTGAATAAGACTTATGACCCAGTGGCTATGGGTACATGAGTCAATACCATCGATCTAAATTTCAAAACCCAACATAGGCCCAATTTTTTTACGCTCTATTCTTTATTTTGTTGGATTTTAGATTACGATTCTACAAAACCATAATCTAAAGTCCTTTTAACCTGAAAATTTGCCCGTTTACTTTTCACACTTACAATAACCTCTAACAATTCTCTCTCGCGCTACTTCCTTGCTGAAATCGCCTCCTCGCTCCCGCCACCTTAGTAACGCCCATCGCCGCCATTGCTCGCGCCACCTTAGTAACACCCGTCGCCGCCGTCGCTCCCGCCACCTTAGTAAGGCCCATCGCCGCCGTTCACCGCCCACTCGCCACCACTGGTCATCAACATCGCCGTCGACTGTCTCTAACTTGGTATGCGATTTCTGAAAATTTGTATATGCATGGGCATAATGTATGTATCCATGTTGATTTCTAAAAATGTAATAGCAAAAGTTCTAACCCTGTTCATATATGTGTGCCCAATTCACAGTTGGAATCTAGTTTGTGGGCTGATTCCTGAAGCGTTGCCAATTTCCTGATTTATTGTTGTGCGCTGCTTACTAACGGTAATTTTACAAACCAAACTGTCAAATGCTGTAGTGTAGTATATTCTTTGTTTATTGTTTTGAAGAGTAAATTTGATTTATTTATTCTTAGCATTTAGTTTTAATTAATACATAGTAGCCTAGTTTTAAAATATAGAATTAGGTAAAAAGTAATTTTGATTTAGTTAATTATTTTTTATTAGTATTTTGTTTATAAGTATTATTTACATCTTGTATATGCCACGTGGATTTTCTGATGGTGTGAATTTGATGTTGATAAAAGTGATTTGGAAATGTTAGAAAATTAGGGGAGATGCTACTGAATTTTTGCCACGGTTTAGCGGGCATTTTAACTTTAATTTTTGATGAATTCTAATGTTGTCATTTATTTGTTTATGCAAGGACTATGACATTATTTTGGCTTCCGACCTCAATTGTCTCAGCATCGACTAATTGTCTACTAGATCAGGTAAGATTTACATATATTACCAGATTTAGTATTTGAAAAACTATCGAACATAGTTATCTGCCCAAGATATACCTAATAGAGGTATATCTTGGATAGTCCCCGTCGGGACTGTTCATGATTGTTAATCTCACACCTTGGGTGTGAATGTGTCTTTAATATGTAGTTTACTGATTATTTCAACAGTATCTCTTTATTGTTCTTGGGTGGCATATTATTGATTAATATCATAATATCGTGTATTTGAAGAGCTATAGGGAGATGCTGCCAAAATTTTCAATAAATTACAAATTTAAAACATGTTCACCAGTGGGAATTAATACTCATGGATGGTTTTAGATTGATAAGGTACAAATATTTAAAGACTCAGCCATGGGTGATGGTATGAAATGGATGCGTTCACATATATAGCTAGAAGGAGATGGAACAGTTGTGGATTTATAGCGGCAAGTTGGACGACAAGTTTTTAGAAGGAGTCATAAGTTATGCATGGTGTTGGCGAACAATTTGAAACCTTTAGACAAAGAATACATATTTGTCCGTGTTTCGACTACCGAAACAATCTAAGATATCCCGGAGTTGAAACAGTTAAGAAACATCTGATCTGCTTCCTTTTCTAACTCACGGTAATCTGCAACAAACTGGAACATATTTTCCTTTTGTTCATTCTTTGCACTCATGGTACTATTGAACAAAAAAAAACCAGTTGATGCTATTATTTTTCTGCTGTCTGTTCACTATATTAAGAGTAATTTTGCAACCCAACCTGGCAAGCTAGGAACATATGAAACTGCACTCAATGTCATTCTCTAACACCCGGTAATTTTGCAACCCTAACAAACGAGCAAAAAAAATGCTCTCCTCTGCTCATTCTCTGTTAAACAACAGATCCATCTAGTGGACAAGGAACATACCTGCGCGGATGGCTATATCTCACACAACATATTGAGATAACTGGCTGTACTCTCCTTGTTTCTCTTCTTGTGCATCTGCACCTCAGTTATTGGAACTGCTACCTACACACACAAGATTGGAGAATGACAGAAAACAATTCATTCCATAACCGGTAAATTACCAACACATCTTCTTCTTTTCCTGAGTTTAACAGTGGAAGTTTTGAGGTTTCTATCGCACCATAAGAAGCATAAAACACTGCCTTCTTCCCATTCTCTTCTTGCGCTGACTGAAATCTCCATCCCTCCTTGTTCACACCTGTTGCATACTTAACACATTGTTAAGTATTACGGTCAATAATAATAACATGTCTTTTTCGGTACTCTCAGCTTCTCATGGTATCAGATGTCAAAGAAACTAGAGTTACCAATATACCACAACGACAAATCAAGAAACACCCATCTCCCTTTCCATGGCCGACGACGACGAACAAAACCATAACAACGAGAAATCCCCCGACAATGATCCACCAGCGACGAAATCCGGTGCCAAGAACAAGCTCCTGTACATCCACCCGTCCGACAGCCCAGGCACTCAGCTCGCTCACAAGTTCTACAGAAAAGGCTTTGCAACCTGGAAACGTGATTTCATTGTTGGTCTCTCCTATTGGGCTAATAAACCATCTAGCCCACATATCTAGCCCAACATGTTAATTATAGTTTAGATTAGTCACAATATTTATCTTCATCAGTTTTATCTTAAGTTAAAATAAGATTTGCTATTTATCATAATAGAAGATAAATTATGCGTGAGTATATATTGTAGACCAGATTCATATGTAAAGGGGATATATCGTCAATTAATGAGAGATTAGCACTAAACTTCTTGAGTCATCGTCTCTTACCATGTTCTTCTTTCTCAATCGTTTACCACTGTTACAACACCCACACCAACTATAATCCAATATGGTATCAGTAGCTTAGGATTTCTGTTGTATTTCTGGGTTCTGAATCATGGCTGAAGATGCGAATAAGGGAAAGGGGATATCGACGCCACCGACAACTGCTAACACCGTCATCGACGTGAACGATCCAATTTACGTTCACGCGGCGCGGAAAATCCGGGGTTGCCTCTGGTTTCTAAGTTCGATGGTACCGGATTTTGGGGTTGGAAATCAGACATGGTGACGACATTAAAGGTGAAAAACAAATATGGTTTCTTAATGGGAAGGTGGAGAAACCCAGCGAAGGAGAAGCAATCCGTTTGGCTGCCTGGGAAAGATCCAATCTCTGGTTCTTTCTTGGCTTAAAACAGCTTTGGAGCCCAACATAGTTCAGGGCGTGAGGTACTGTGACGATCCCAAAGAATTGTGGGAGACTCTTTGCGAAACATACGAACACAGCAACCTTGCAATCTTGCACAGTCTGAAACAAGAAATAGCAGAGCTTAGACAAGGGGAAGAAAGCGTGAGTCAGTACTACACGAAACTGAAAAGATTATGGGGTGAATTGGATCTTGCTTGCCCTATTTGAAATGCGATTACGGAGGATGCAGTTGTGGAGCAAGAAGCAACATGAAGAAAAACGTAGATCGGGATAAACTCTTGCAATTTTTAATGGGTTTGAATCGCAAGTTCATCTCTATAAGGGGACAAATTCTCGCGATGAAAGAAACACCATCTTGGGAGAAAGCGTTTTCTCTGATTATGCAAAAGAGGAGCAGAGAGGGGCGGGACAAGTAGAGAAGATTCCATGTCCTTCTACGCATCGTCAGGTGATAATCAGAGAAACCCTAGAAAATTCGAGAAGAAGAAGGCTACTTGTTCGCTTTGCAAGAAAATCGGTCATAATCAGGAAGAGTGTTTCCAGCGATTAAACTGCAATCACTGTAAAAGATCTGGGCGTGTCACTGCGGACTGCTATCAATTACTCGGGAGAGACAAGGTTTTGGCTCACAAGAAAAGAGGTTTTGCTAACACAGCGAAAATTTCCGAGACAAACAACGAGGAAGAATCAGTTCGGGGCGATGGATTAACACCTAGACAACTTCAACAGATCACCGAGCTGATTCGTAACAGCAATTCAGAAACAAGCACAGAAAGCGCAGATTACTGCAATTTTTCAAGTACTGAAAATTTTTGCATCAGAAATAAGCTATGTCTAATGAGCAATTATACTTGTGATTGTTCAAAGGAAGATGGATTGTTGATTCAGGCGCAACCGATCATATGTCGGGAGTGAAATCTCTATTTGAGAATTGGAGAAAATTAGAAAATGAGAGGAGGACGATATTTGCCAGATGGTAGTCCTCAACTTGTGAATTTGATTGGCGATGTCAAAATCGGGAAGAAACTCTGGTGAGAAATGTCGTTCGTTCCAAATTTTATGTTTAGCCTAATATCAGTTATGAAGATGGTAAGCAGTTTAATTGCCTTCTGATTCGATACAACTTGATGTTTATTCAGGACCGTACCACAGGTGAAACTAGGAAAGTTGGTACGGGTCAAGTACATCTGAAGAAGTTAGCATTTGGAGATTCATGGAGCGAAGAGAGAGATAGGTATCATTTACATGATGAAAGATTGGTAGTGGACGATTGGGGCAAAGATACAACGATGAGCAGAGTTGTTTTGGTTGTAATGCAACGATTGTAATAAAGTACAAAACAGAATAGATTGTACTGTAAGTGCTAAAGCAAGAGGCTATCATATACGACTTGGGCATGTCCCATTCACGAAACTTGTTCATCTTGGTTTAATCAAAGAAACTGATTTACCTCCCGATTATGCATGCGACATCTGTTATAAATCAAGAGCTCAGCGATTACCGTTTGGTCATTCCACAAGTAAAACCAAGAAACTTTTGAAATGTTACATGTGGATGTATGGGGCCCATTTAGCACCGACACCCATAATGGCTACAAACATTTTGTTTGTTTTGTGGACGATTTTACCCGCACCACATGGGTCCATCTTATCAAACAAAAGGGCAATGCTTGGGAGACTATTGTAAACTTCATTAGGATGGTGGAACGGCAATTTGAAGCTAAGGTTAAAATAATACGGTCAGATAATGCAAAGGAACTTGGTAGTTCAATGAAGGGAAAAATTTTTATGCACAACAAGCATAATACATCAAACCACATGCTCCTACACACCTCAGCAAAATGCCGTAGTCAAGCGTAAAAATAAATACCTTCTGGAGACCGCAAGAGCAGTATACTTTCAATCACAGATTCCATTAGCCTTTTGGGGAGAATGCATTCTACACGCGACATACTTGATCAACCGGCTTCCCACTAAGGCACTGAATGGAAAAACACCATTTGAAAGCTTGTATAACATCAAACCCACTTATGATGATATCAAGCCTTTCGGGTGCTTATGCTACAAAACTATTCTTGGTCCTAAGGGAGGAAAGTTTGATCCACGAGGTCAAGCTTGTGTATATCTTGGTGAGGATCCCAGGAAGAAAGGACACAAAATTATGAGCTTAGATTCACAGGTCATTGAAGTTTGTCGAGATGTGAAGTTTCATACTCATATATTTCCATATCAACACGGTGATAACACACATACACGCGTTCAAAGTTTGAATGAAGACATCAGTGTTCAAAGTCCTATTATGTTCGATGAGGAACAAACACAGCATAAGACACAACAAGATAATACTGTTCATGCATGCGTGGATGATCATACCAACGTTCAGCCAGAATTACGTTGTTCGCGAAGAGAGGGGCACAAAACCAAGTTATTTGAGTGATTACGTGTGCAATGGTTCTTTTCAAGAGATTCTGGATGAAAGAGTTTACCAAGAAAAACATAGTAATCTCCTCACAGATTGTGACAGTTTGACAAACACAACTCCTATTACCACCATTGTGTTACTTTCAGCTGGTACGCAAATTCCTAGCGTTCAAGAACCACGTGATTATAAAGATGCTGTTTTACACAGTCATTGGGGGGAAGCGATGCAAAAGGAGTTACAAGCCCTTGAAGATAACAACACATGGGATATTGTAACTCTTTTTACCCCACGGGAAGAAAGTAATAGGGGTAAATGGGTACAAAGTCAAACAGAGAAAACAGATGGAACCTTGGAAAGGTATAAGGCTCGGTTAGTGGCGAAAGGATTTACACAACGACATGGATTGGATTACCACGAAACCTTCTCACCAGTGGTAAAGTTACAACAATACGTTCTCTTATTGTTGTCGCCCTCAATAAAGGCTGGGTGATTAATCAACTAGATGTGAATAATACGTTCTTGCATGAAGATCTTGACGAAGAAGTTTATATGAGACTACCCCAAGGTCTAGAGGTGACAGGAGAAAATAAAGCTTGTCGTTTAAAGAAATCATTGTATGGTCTTAACAAGCTTCTCGACAATGGTTTTCTAAGTTGGAAAGTTTTCTTCGAATACTAAACTTTACTCAGTCAAAGAATGATTATTCGCTCTTTCTCAAGGAAACCAACGAAGGGAAGATATCATCGCAGTTTATGTGGATGATATGTTGATCATCGGTCCTAATCAGAGAGAAGTAAATGACATCAAGCAAGCCTTAGATGTTAACTTCAAAATCAAAGACTTAGGAGACTTACATTACTTCTTGGGAATAGAGTTCATTCGTACCAAAGAAGGATACATTTTATCCCAAAAAAGTTCTGCATGGAGTTAATAGAAGAATAATTGTCAAGAGGAAAGAATAGTGAAAGGACCGATGGTAGTTGGGAAACAACTCATGATTACAGATGGGATTCCGCTTGAAGATCCTATGAGATACAGAAGATTAGTGGGAAAGCTGAACTATCTGTCTAACACAAGACCAGACATCAGCTTCACAGTTCAGGTCCTTAGCCAGTTCATGCAAAATCCTACTAATATACACATGGAAGCAGCGCTACATGCATTATGTTACATCAAAGGAACAATGAATTATGGAATTGTTCTCACAAAGGTCGAGGTCCTGATCTGGAACTCTCAGCCTATTGTGATTCTGATTGGGCTACCTGCCCGAACACAAGGAAATCGGTATCGGGCTACTACATCTTCTTAGGAGATAGTCCAATCTCATGGAAAACAAAGAAGCAAGGATCAGTTTCTCTCTCCAGTGCAGAAGCTGAATATCGTTCGTTACGGAGGGTTACAAGTGAGTTAACATGGCTGACACGCCTCCTACACGAACTTGATGTGACACACATAAACCTATACCAGTCAAATGTGACAACCAATCTGCAATTTATATTGCGCGCAATCCTGTTTTCCACGAACGTACCAAACATATCGAAATTGACTGTCATTTTGTCCGAGAAAAATTCAACAAGGTCTTGTGGACATTGTTTATAACCACACCCCTCCCACAATTGGCTGATATGATGACGAAGATATTACCAGGGTGCAGGTATAAAGAACAAATGTCGCGCATGGGAATGAGTAACAAACAAGCCTAGGTAAACTTGTTTACCTATGGCTTGAGGGGGGGTATTGGGCTAATAAACCATCTAGCCCACATATCTAGCCCAACATGTTAATTATAGTTTAGATTAGTCACAATTTTATCTTCATCAGTTTTATCTTAAGTTAAAATAAGATTTGCTATTTATCTTAATAGAAGATAAATTATGCGTGAGTATATATTGTAGACCAGATTCATATGTAAAGGGGATATATCGTCAATTAATGAGAGATTAGCACTAAACTTCTTGAGTCATCGTCTCTTACCATGTTCTTCTTTCTCAATCGCTTACCACTGTTACAAACACCCACACCAACTATAATCCAATATCTCCACAAAAGGCAAAGTTGGCTTCCTCACCGGAGAAGTCAAGCGCGACAACTACGACGCCGCGAAGCAACCTGACTGGGACAAGGCCAACAATATGGTCCTCGCATGGCTTTTTAGTTCCGTCAGTGAATCTATCAAAGAGAGCATCATCTATTACCCAACTGCTGCTCAGGCTTGGTCGAATCTCTTAGACGGTGGGATGACCCCGCGGGCACAAGACTTTACGCTCTTCGATAGGAATCGCAACATCTTGAACAAGGTCGCGACTCCATCAACGAGTATTTGTCTAGAGTTTCTCAATCTTCTTCTCTTCTCTATAATATTGAAACCGATAAGAACATACATGTTCATTCCATTTTATTTACGATAAATATCCACCTATGTATATATATATATATACAACATTCTCTTCACGGTAGTTTTGAAACCTAAGCTGAAACAAACTCTATCAGTCTTCTTAATTACTCCTCACGGTAATGCTACAAATCGAACAAAATATATATACAAGTTTCATTGTTTGAAAATGACAAATGGAACAAATCTCGGCTAAAGTTTAAATGTACATATATACATGTAATTGCACTATATATACGTGGTCATTTACATTAAGTATACATATATACTTATATACACATATGTATATAGTTGGTAAAACAAAAACTATGAGGAGTGCTATAAAAAGAAGAGACGTTATAGTATAAAGATTTATACAAATAATAGAATTATATAATTCAAGGAATTATATTATGGGTTAAATAGTAGTGTTGACTTGTATATATTGACCAAGTCAACCAAATTGACCAAGAGGGTAAAGTTGACCAACTTACATTTTAAGTGAAGTTTAAATGCCAAAGGCTATTAATACTTAAAGGTCAATTATATTAAATATCATGTAGTAACAATAACTATATGAATGTGTATGTATAAATATAAATATACACCCATAGATAAAAGAAATTAAACATGTGAGAACTAAATCCTATGTTATAAGAGGATACCACGTGTTAGCTACTACTACAATTAAAGCATCAAATTAAATCCCTAGAATAATGAATACTCGAATAATGTTTAATAACAATTAAGGGGATAAGAACAGGATCGGATTAGGATGTTTAGTCGATAAAGATGACTTAATTTAGAAGTATGAGTTAACGCTCAGTGTTAAATAATTCCAGATCCTAGTCGTTAGAGTGCTGTGAGCGGGAGACGGTCGCGGGGTCGGCGTCTGCTCGGTTGGAGGACGTGCTATTGGTGAACGGTATGTGAATGTGTGGTCCAAAAGCCCTAAGGGTTTCCTTGGGTTCCGGACATAATGTGTGCTTGCAGGTTAAGGTTAATAATGTTATGCATGTGTTTGTATGCGTTTATTTATTCCAACAGTCAAACGTTTATTAATTGTGCACGTACGTAGTTTGGACATGTGATACCGATTATCACCTAACTCGTGTATGAACCTTTAGGAGAGACTCTGAGTATTGATTCATGAGAGTAGTCATTCCTAAAACACTAAGTGAAGAACTTAGTTTAGAGACCCGGTACTAACCATCTCTAGAGCGATGACTCGACCAATAAACATCACCTAGCAGACTTCTAGGTATACGTGTGTAAGACCCATTGGGCATCCAATAAATGTGTTCTCCCATAATGAGATTGAATCTCCAAGAGTTTAATTAAAATACACTAACTAATGAGAGTGTGATAATTAATGATACATTGTTTAGTAAATCCTGGGCTGCATACGTTCCAACAGGTTACGCATAGTGATCACTAGAGTTTCGTACCCGTTTAGGGTTTACTCTTGTTAAGCCTAACGAGCCGGATATGATCGTTAGCCGGAATGTGCTACCGTTGGCACCATGGCTTCGGCCGCAAGGACATCTACCACGTAAATCAGTAAGTCCATCTACCCGCTGGTAGTATGGCATAAGACTTAAGTCCAAATTGTGAAAGTGTGAGGCTAAATGGGGAATTGTCTTTAACAGGACACCCGTATGTTTATGTGAGATTTGTTGGAAGCAGAGCTTCAAATTGTTGGTGAATGAACAAGAGAAACTAACTCTATTTTAGCTAACCTATTACCTTCGTTAATTAAACTGTTGACTCGATTATATTTGGCATGACCGCTATGTTTTTCTATATGAATATTGGAGTGACTGTTGTGTGTTTATTAACGCATTTATGTTATGTTATAAGGATGTAACCGGAACAGCATGAAACGAACCCCATGTTAATCAAGATGACTAAACGACCTAAGTGACCTAAAGGGTCTAGGATCACATTATTAACATACTCAGCAGTTGGCTGAGCCTTTATGGCCTCACATTACAGGTGCGTAGCTGTTGGAGAATCAACGCGAGAGCGCGGGTTATTTTTAGGATTAGTTAGCAATATACCCTTTGATTATACCTTAGGATTTAACATTTCGCTTTTGAACTTTTGGTATAGATAGGTAGGTTACTCACTGATCATTTTTGGGATTTAAGTATTGTAATTTGTGGATTAACGTCATATCCCATCATCACTGCGGTTAGTGTTGTAAGAAATCCCTGATGTAGTAGTAACACTTCATTATTTGCATGGGCGGATAATGGCATGTAATACCCGTGGTAAACGGTTTAATTTATTATCCACTGTGCATCTTTATTTATTGTTGCGTTTAGTGTTAGTTAATATCGTGTTAAGGGTGTAATTAACGGGGGGTGTAACTAGAGGATCTACAACTCTTGTGGAATGAAGGGGCTACGGTTTACGACTCATTCAGCAAAGAGGACTTCAATTTGTGTGCTATGTTGTACTGCACAATCAATGACTTCCCAGCCTATGGTAATTTTCAGGCTATTCTATCAAGGGGGTGTTGGCGTGTCCGATTTCTGGTGAGAACACTTGTAGCATCCGCTTGAAACATAGTAGAAAAAACATGTACACGAGCAACCGAAAAATGCTTCCAAAAGGACATAAGTACCGAAAGATGGCGAAAGAGTTCGACGGGAAAACTGATCACAGCGTGGCGCGCCAGCCTTTGACAGGTACTGAGATTTACAAGAAGGTGGATAGTATTGTCAACAACTTCGGGCCACCTACCAAAAATACTAAAAAAGTGTCTGTAAAAAGAAATCAATATTTTAGGAACATCAGTACTGGCAGCATCTGGAGGTTAGACATTGTATTAAAGAGATGCATGTCGAGAAGAACATGGGTGAAAGTATCACTAGCACCCTATTGAACATAAAAGGAAAGACAAAGGATCATTTAAAAGGGAGGAAAGATTTAATTGAGTTGGGCATACGCACAGAGGTTGGCCCACAAGAACGTGGAAAACACACATTCTTGGCTCCTGCCTGTCTGAAACCAGCAAGCGCTCCTGATGCGTCCCCGACGTGTCGTGGACGTATCGTGGACTTAAATAAAACTTTGATAGTTAGGAATAGACACGAGATAAACTTAAACTGGAAACTCCATTTCTATTGAGAATTTACACACACGAAATTCACTCAATCTCCCTTGCCCCACACACGGACTCCTGGGACAGTTTCAACTTTACCCCTAAAGTCCTTAAACCTCACCTAACTATCGGCTTACGGTTCACCGACCGCTCCCCGACCTGTCGGTCTATCAAATACCCAAAGTATTGACACTCTAACCCAGTCCTCGCTAGCTCACCAACTCTCTAGCATTTATACACACTCTAGTCTGATCCACACTTGCCCAGATAATCTCTTTCTTTTTCTCTCGTACAGGCTTACTTACATATGAAATAAATGTAAGTATATATACGGTTTAGTGAGGGTGTAACTACCGTCCTATAAGTCCCTAGACTCTAGGAGTCAAACTACAACTTCTATTATTCATATAACAACCACACTAGACTTGCAGAGAGTTCAACTTGATCTGAAGGCGTTTGGACTACGTGTCGCCTTATGATTGGTCACGTCTGTGGCAGCCCACTCCATTGATCGAGCACCACTTGTGTGCCCCACTTGCTTGATTCAGTCTGGCTCATTAAATGCTCCTTTAGTCTTCATTACGGCTATGCAATCTATTCTGATAAGTAGCCCTTTACTTATCTTGTCCATTTGCACATTAATGAGTTGTGTTCTTGTCGTGTGCTTAGTTGTTTATGTGGGTATATGAGTCTGTCTGAATGTGTCGATCCTCTTGTAGTCTTTGGTCTTTGATTTTCTTCTTAAGCATGAGATATGTGCTAGAAGTTCTACGGAGCTCTCGCAGACAGGTGCCCGACTGGTTGGGCAAATGTCGTGAACTGAGTGCGCTTGCAACCTTGCATGCTAAGCCACTCTTTTACCTGTCTATCTGAATCATGAATCTTGACAAACATATTAGATAGACAACACAAGGTTTGCTATCATCAAAACTAAAGGGTTTTGACTTACACATTTTCCCTTTTTTGATGATGGCAACCTATACAAAATTATATGTACTTGGCAATTAAAATTTGAGAGATTCCCCCTTAGAAGGATTCTCCCTGAGTTTGTTAAGGGTTTAAAGTAAGAAACATTACAACAAATGACAGCACAACAAGTGACAACTTTTATGTTATACTATAACCATAGTAGAAAGTTTTCATTAAGATAATACATAATACAAGGAAGATAGACATAGTTTCACAAGTACATATTATTTCTTTCCCCCTTTGCCATACAGCAAAATAGGGAGCAACAACACGACCTAAGATATTCTAAGGGCCATAACATTCCATAGAGTACAAACCACAAACATGATCGAGAAAATCTAGATAGAGTGGCATGTCTAGAGATCCCATTCAATATCATCTAGGCCAAAGGGTTCATCCTTTGAAAAAGAAACTTTTATCCAAGGTTTCTTAGCTGTAGTAGATTCAATCAAGGGTGATTCGGATATGGTGGCAAGGTCTGACTCCTCAGAATCTACTGTGAAATTTAAGCAGTGTGGAGAACGAGTATATGAACGAGTAACACTTGAAGTGATAGACCAAGCTGTAAGTGAGTCTGAGATTGGTTGGACATAGCTTTGGACGACATATTTCTTGGGATGTTTTGTAGCCATGAACTTGCGAATGGTGGAATGGATAGTTTTCTCATTTGAGCTGGATGAGCTTTGTGGAGTTTGAGCCATTTCGTGAGATGTGTAACAATGAATGTGAGTGACAAATGAAGTGCGCAAATATTTATAGACACCTTGGATATGCTCAACGACTGATCGGTGAGTGGTATTAAATGAGGTGCTACATCTTATGGGCTATGTTTTTAGGCTTTTTAGGTGGCAAGTTTGGAGATAGGATTAGTGGTATGAATGGGACTAAAATATCTCATATCAATTTGCAATTTTTAATCAAGGAAGAAGCAGCCAATGCAATAAATTATTTCATAACCAATGATAATCATTCAAGTCGACAAGAAACAGTTGCATTTTCACTCATATCAAAAGGTTTACTCCGAAATAGATAGTCAATGTCAAAACAAAATATTAATGGAAAAACAAAATCTAATCTTTAAGGCTAGCTCTCATGGTTATCACCCATGTCTCTAAGAGACAAAGAACACTCAGGCTATGTTGAAGTCTATAAAATCTATTGCTCCTTGAACCATGTGATGAACACTTGGTTCAGTGGAGACAGCCTGCACAACAGTGAGAGTAACTCTCACCCTCTTTAGAACATCCCTAGTTGAGGTATCCAGACTGGTCCCCGACCTGTCATGGACCAGTGAGAGACTTCTCCTTCTCTTGAGTCCTGATGCCCTTGCGGTTAGACGAGGCTTTGACCTTGAGTCCTCGCTCTTGGTCTGCTTCTGAACAACCACCAGCTGATCTCCCTTAGTCTTTATCCCTAATTTGGACAACATCTCTGAGCAGATGTTGTTCTGAGTGGTGTGTGCACATTCGTGGAACCTGTCGGTGTCCACTCCGTTCTCTAGTAGCGTCGTTGTTACCACTCCTCCATGCACAAGACCCTGGTTTACATAGCAGCTATCCTCATTGGATAGCAGAATCATAGCAGGGAGATCTATTTTCTCCTTGGTCTTGAGGGCGTAGAGTAACCTCTCATCTCTTGCGTTGACGATGTGGGTGCGTTGATTTCGTGGAGTGATATTGTGGGTGAGCAGACTGAAGAGAACTCTGTCTGGTATGGACATTTCTACTGCAGGAAAGTTCTTCATTGTTGCTTCTTTGTTGAGCAAATTCACCATTCTTCCTCCTAGGTGTCCTAGGTCATTCCAAGATGTTTCCTTTGGAACAACCAGTCCTTCAGGTTCCAGGCCGAAAGTTTCAGAGATCTAAGACTTGGAGATGTTAATTTTGATGCCTTGAACCCATGAAATGATGTAGTCATCATCATTGTCACTTTGAAGTGGTTCAAGAAAGTGCATGTGCTCCTTGAGCAGTTCTGTGTAGACGACGATGGGTTCTTGGAAGAAATCCACCCATCCTTGGTACTCCAACAGCTCCTAGATCTCTCATAAACCCATATTGTCCATCCACTCTAGGTCCAGTGTCTTTGGTAAGACAGGACAGGACCCGTCGTTGACGTTCTCTGCCTTTATCAGCGTACGCTCAAGCTCCTTGAGCTTCTTGAGACGCTTCAAGGATTGAGGAGGCGGAGGCTTGGCGATAGTTTGGAAGAGCTCTTCTAGTTCTAGAGATTGTGGTGATGGAGCCATTTTCTTCTTGCCTTTAGCTTTTCTCAGATGCTCACGTTTCTGAAGCATATAGATGATAGGGGACAACGACTCTGTGTCGCTTCCTTTTTCTTGAGCTTGTCGTGGAGGCGTCAGTGACCTGTCGTCGATAGGTGTCATCATCTGGGGGACGATGCCAGTTTCTCCTCAGAGTCTGGTGTAGTCAAACCTTCCTCTAGTGTCTTTTCTGTTGGTAAGGCCCCCTTTTGTGACTTTTCGTCACACTGTACTTCCTCCTCTTCTAGTTGCTGAATGACAGCTTTTGTGATTGCCGAAAAAGTGGCTTCCTCCTCATTGCTGAAGTGCAACTTTTAAGTTGCCTTTTCTGGTGTAGAGTGGGATTTTTGTGGAGCTCCTTTTGATTTTTGGCACGTTGAGAGGCACGAGTTGCGTGAGTTACATGACTCGTTGTGGTAGTAGAAAGGTTTTGGTTTTTGGGATCTTTGGCTTTGGAGTGATTGGTGGTGATTTTTGGTGAAGGATCTTGAGAAGACATTTTTGTTTTTTCTGTGGTGGTAGGAGTTGAAAGTATTTTAGGTTTGAGGATTTCAGTTTGAATGAGATGATGAAGCTTGGGTAAGTAGAGGTTTATATAGTGTACCTCTGCTTGTTGTAGTTCGCCTTCGTCAATCACCCTTTGCACAAGTTGATCTTTCAGATCTTTGGAAAGGCGAAGGGGCGGTGATTCTCTGTGAGTTTCTGTCGACCTCATGTCGGCCACTTGCACTGAAGAAGCTTCCTTGAGTGCAACCTTGTTTTTGGAACGGAGAGAGGATTTTGGTGTCATGTTTGATCGAAGGATTTTCTGGAGTTTTATAACCTTTTGCTGGAGAATTCTTAGAGGGTTGTGAGGTAGGGATTTTTGCACTTAATCACACGAGAGTGTTGTAAGAGGGAAGAGAAATTGCTCTGAATGCACTGAGAGATTAGAGGGAATGAGGGCAATAGTGTGACAAGAGCAAACTCTCGTTTCCCTTTTATAGATATCGAGTAACTGTCGGCGACCGCTCCTCGTCCGCTCGCTGGCATGTCCCAATGGTACTATTCATAATGGGCAGCTGTCGTGACAGGCTGTCAGCGATCGTTGACAATTTTCCCGTTTCTATCCGTTGGACCTTCTCTAAACTAACCTCACTTGTTGTGGAAAATGACATATCTAATTCAAGTAGTCGTTGACATAACTTCTATGCATTAAACTGATCGTTGACTATTGAACGACAATATTATAGGTGTTACTCACATGTCGGTGACCGATTATGGGAATTAAAAGATAGTTTAACTGTGATTAATGAATATTATTCCAAGATCATGAACAATCTTGGTGAATATTTCTCTACTTACTGGCTTAGTAAAAATGTCAGCTAGTTGGTCTTCAGTAGAAATATACCTTAAACCAACTAATTCCTTTTCACAACAATCTCTAAGAAAGTGATGTCTGATGTCAATATGCATGGTACGAGAATGATGCACATGATTTTGGAAATAGAGATGGCACTTGTATTATAACACATAATTGGTAAAGTAACTGTTTTAACGCCATAATCACCAATTTGTTATTTAAGCCACAAGAGTTGAGCACAGTAGCTTACCGCAGCTATGTATTCAGATTCAGCCGTTGGATTGCAACACTTTGTTGTTTCTTTGATCCCCATCCGATCAAACATGACCCAACAAAGAATGCTGTTCCTGACGTGCTCTTTTTATCAGTGATAGATCCTCCATAATCTACATCTAAAAATCCTACAATGCCATAGTTAGTGAATTTAGGATAAAAGAGACCAAGATTCATGGTTCCTTTTAGTAACGTAGGATTCTTTTCACAGCTGTGAGGTGACTTTCTCTTAGATCTGCTTGAAACCTGGCACATAAGCAAACGCTATACATAATGTCAGGTCTACTAGCAGTTAAATATAGAAGAGAACCAATCATCTCCTGTATGATCGTTGGTTGATCGGTCAGTCACCAATCATGATGCCCATTTTTGTGCCAACTGCCATTGGTGTGTCAAACGTTTTACACTCCTCCATTCCAAATCTCTTTATCAAATCCTTTACGTACTTCTCTTGAGATATGATAGTCCCTTCGACATTTTTCTTTACTTGAAGTCCTAGAAATAACTTCAATTCTCCTAGATCACTCATCTCAAATTCCTTTTTCATCAAAGCTTGAAACTTCTTGCAATATTTCTCATCAAAGGCTCCAAAGATTATATCATCAACATATACTAGCACAATTAAGAAATCCCTTTTGTTGTTGTAAACAAACAAGCTTTTATCCACCTTTCCTTTCTTGAATGGTTTTCTAAAAGATAGGAAGATAGACGATCATACCATGATCTTGGAGCTTGTTTGAGCCCATAAGGAGCTTTGTCGAGCTTAAGTATCATGTCCTTTCTTCTTGGGTCTCAAAGCTTGGAGGTTGTTCAACATACACTTCCTCTTTAACGTACCCATTTAGGAAGGCACTTTTAATGTCAAGTTGGAACAGTTTTATTCCTTTGTGTGCATCAAATGCAATTAGTAATCTGATGGACTCTATCCTCGCTACTGGAGTGAAGGTTTCTTGGAAGTATATCCCTTTTTGTTGACGATATCCTTGAGCTACCAAACGAGCTTTGTTCCTAACGACTTCTCCCATCTCATTCAACTTGTTTCTAAAGACCAATTTTGTGCCAAGTATGCCTTGATGTGAAAGACGAGGCACAAGATGCTAGACTTTGCATCTTTCAAACTGATTTAATTCTTTTTGCATTGCATTAATCCAATCTGAGTCTCAAAGAGATGTTCTTGGGCTCGATGGGTGAGACGGTCATTGAGAAGGCTAGAAGATCTCGAGTTTGTGCTCTTGTTTGAGTTCCCTTGGAGATATATAATATGATGTTCTTTAATGGATGATCTTTGTACAAAGTACGAGATTGGTGAATGGTGATAGGGGATCTTCGACATCATTGTTTTCTTCAATGACTGTTGACCTGTCACCTGTCAGGTTTTTCTTTAGTCGGTGATTCATCTTTGGGATTATCTGTGTGATCCTGATCTGCTAGATCAAATCCAAGTTCTTCATCTTCTTCAGATTTCTTGACCTTGTGAACATCAGCCTCATCAAGACCACATGCACACTTCTTCCACCTTCAATGTCCTTTTGTTGTATACTTTGTATTCCCGGCTCCTTTCAGAGTACCCAAGGAAGATGGCCACATCACTTCTGGCATCAAACTTTCCTAGGGGATTGTTTTCATTATTGTGGACATAACATTTACAACCAAAGATCCTGAAGTGACTTATGTTTGGTTTTCTTCCCTTGATTAACTCATAGGGAGTTTTGTTGAGGATAGGTCATATGAGCATTCTATTTGTGATGTAGCATGCAGTCGCCACTACTTCTGCCCAAAAGACCTAAGGAAGATTACTCCCCAGTAACATGGCCCTGGCTACTTCTTGTAGTGTTTTGTTTTTACGCTCAACTACCCCATTCTGTTAGGGTGTTCTTGGTGCTGAATATGTGTGATTGATTCCATGTTGTTTACATACATCCATGAATTGTTGATTCTCAAACTCAGACCATGATCAGACCGACGAGCCTTAATCTTGTGGTTGAGTTGTACTTGGACTTTTCCTGCAAAGACTTGAAATTTCTCAAAGACCTCCTCTTTGGAAGCAATAAATAGTGTCTAAACAAATCGTGAGTAATCATCAACAATTACAAACACATACCAATTTCCTCCAAAACTTTTGATTCTCATAGGTCCACATAAGTCCATGTGAAGTAATTCAAATGGCTTGGCTGTACTAACTAAGTTCTTTGATTTAAAACAAGTCTTAGTTTGTTTGCTTCTAACACAAGCATCACAAAGATTGGTCTCAGATTCTTTAATCTCTGGGAGACCTCTTACCAACCGTTTCTTGACAAGTTTCTTAACAACTAAGTGCTAACATGCCCTAATCTTTTGTGCCATAGTGTAGAGTCATCTATTGAAGCAGTCAAGCATGGAAGATTTAGATTGTCAATATCCTCCAAACTAGTTACATAAACATTTTTCCACCCTTTTCCTTTTAAACAGCTCTTTGCCATTGTTCTGAATTACTATGCTACAATGTGTTGGTTTAATGTGAACTGAATTGCCTTTGTCACATATTTGAGAAAATCTAAGCAAGTTGAATTTTAAACCATTGACCAAATTTACACTATCTATGACATAATCTGAAGTAATACCAACCTTACCTACACCGATGATTTTTCCTTTCTTGTTGTCGCCAAAGGAAATGGTTCCTTGGATTCCTGGTTCGAGCGAGAAGAACTTCTTTTGTCTCCTGTCATGTGTTTAGAGCACCCACTATCGATGTACCAGCAGGGGTCCATTCTTACTCGATTCTGCACTTAACACGTTAGTGGTGTGGGTTAGGGTCCATAGAAAGGTTGGACCAATTTCCACCATCAAATATTGTTCTAGGATCATTTTTATTCTCTTGAGTTACCAATGTCTCATAAACTCGTTTTTATAGCAATTGGCTTCATGATGACCAGGTTGTCTGCATAGGTTGCAGACACCTCCACGACTGGTTGCTGACTGATACCCGACTAGTCATTTGTTTCTCCATACGGGTGTCCTAGATACAGCTTCTAGTTTTACATGTTTTTCTTTGACGAATGCTAGTTCTTTTTCCTTTGTACTAAGTGCAACAATCAATTCATCGATTTCAGGTTGTTTCCCCTGTTTCATCTTTTCATGAGCAGAAAGAATTTCACTATAATCAATTTGCAATTTCATGAGTGCTTTCATAAGATTATCTACTTTATCCTTGTCTGATTTTTTCTCCAATTTTCATTTTCATCCAAAAGTTCCTTATTTTCATTTTCCAAAGCCTCGAGTTGATCAACTAATATAAGAGAAAATTTTCTAAGTCCAAGAAGTTCATCCTTTAGAATCATCTTTCTAAGTTTAGAGTAGTTTACCTTGTTATGATCTTCTTCTTCTGACTCTGAAGCTTCCTTATCTTGCACCATCAAGCAAATTTCTTCAAGGCATAGGTGAGCCTTCTCATCCTCCGAGGAGTCACTATCTGAGGTTCGGTTATTGTCGCTGAGCTCTGAGTCTCCCCATGAAGCAACAAATGCTTCTTTCCTTGGCCCTATGTTAAAAAATCATCGAACAGGTTTCCTGACCTTGTCGTTGTCCTCTCGTGAATGTTGAGGATAGTCTTTGATGTGATGCCCGCACTTTGAGCATCCAAAACACTTGTCATTGTTCTTTATGCGGTGATCATCATTCTCCTCGGGCTCTCTTCCTTCCTCATGTTGTTTCTTATGAATTTTTGAAAGTTCCTCTTAGCGTAGAGAACCATCTCATGATTGTCTTGTTCTGTCTCGGAGTTTTTAGCTACTTGTAGGGCTATGCCTTTCCCTTTTCTTTTGAACTTTCCGAGTTTCGTTGTTGTAGTTTCAACTCGAACGCCATAAGGGAGCCTAACATGTCCGCCAAGGACATCTTAGAGAGATCATGGACTTCTTGCATGGTATTGACCTTGCGGTCAAAGGAGGCAGGAAGAGATCTGAGGAACTTCCGAATTTGATCCTCGTTCGAGATAGTTCTTCCAAGCACCAACATTTCATTGATCAGCTTGGTGAACCTTGTATGTATTTCAAAAATGCTCTCATTTTCTTCCTTCTTGAACAGCTCCCAATGAGTGAGTAGCAACTTAATGCGAGTCTTTTTGATCTCATCATTCCCTTCATAAGTGACCTCAAGAGTTTTCCAAATCTCTTGAGCTGTTGTGGCTGAAGCTATCTTAGAGTAGTGCTTAGGTAGTAGTGCACAGTGCAGTATTCTTATGGCTCAAGCATTGAATATCAGCTTCTTGATTTGATCATCCGCTATGCTGTCAATAGATATGTCTTGTCCTTGAGCGTTCTGGAAGGTGTACTCTCCATATGTTATCTTCCTCCACATTCTTGGATCATCAGACTTGATGTGAAACTCCATTTATTCTTCCAGTGAGTGTAGTTGTCTCCATTGAAGAGTGGTGGTCGATTTGGTGCAGAACCTTCTTCTGCCGCTAGTAGGCTTGCGTGAGACATTTTTTCTTCCAAAGCAGTTAGTTTTCTAGAAGAGACCCGCTCTGATACCAATTGAAACCAACAAAGCTCCTGATGCTCCTGATGACGTCCCCGCGTGTCGTGGACATATCGTGGACTTAAATAAACTTTGATAGTTAAGAATAGACACGAGATAAACTTATACTGGAAACTCCATTTCAATTGAGAATTTACACACACGAAATTCACTCAATCTCCCTTACCCCACACACGGACTCCCGGGACAGTTTCGACTTTACCCCTAAAGTCCTTAACCCTCACCTGACTATCGGCCTACGGTTCACCGACCGCTCCCCGATCTGTCGGTCTATCAAATACCCAAATATTGACACTCTAACCCGTCCTCTCTAGCTCACCAACTCTCTAGTACTTACACACACTCTAGTCTGATCCACACTTACCCAGATAATCTCTTTCTTTTTTTCTCGTACAGGATTACTTACATATGAAATAAATGCAAGTATATATACTGTTTAGTAGTTAGTGTGTAACTACCGTCCTATAAGTCCCTAGACTCTAGGAGTCGATTACAACTTCTATTATTCACATAACAGCACACTAGACTTGCAGAGAGTCTTCAACATGATCTGAAGGCGTTTGGACTGTGTGTTGCCTTATGGTTGGTCACGTCGGCGACAGCCCTCTCCATTGGTCAAGCACCACTTGTGTTCCCCACTTGCCTGATTCTGTTGGCTCATTAAATGCTCATTAATGCCTTTAGTCTTCATTACAACTATGCAATCTGTTCTGATAAGTAGCTCTTTACTTATATTGTTCATTTGCACATTAATGAGTTGTGTTCTTGTCGTGTGCTTAGTTGTTTATGTGGGTATATGAGTCTGTCTAAATGTGTCGATTCTCTTACAGTCCTTGTCTTTGACTTTCTTTTAAAGCATGAGAGATATCTTCGTGCGGTATCTAACTGTTGTATGTGCTAGAAGTTCTACGGAGCTCTCGCAGACAGGTGCCCGACTGGTTGAGCACATGTCGTGAACTGAGTGCACTTGCAACCTTACATTCTAAGCTACTTGTTTACCCGTCTATCTGAATCATGAATCTTGACAAACATATTAGATAGACAACACAAGGTTTTCTATCATCAAAACTAAAGGATTTTGACTTAACACTGTCACACTCTGTCTAAAGAAGAGAAACATAGTCTATGCAGTACCCTTTACAACATCAAGGTGCCATAAGGATACTCCTCAAACATAAAAGCCTAGTGTCCATGACAAACCTGAAATTTGTAGGAATGAATTCTCACAATTATCATGTCCTAGTGCAAGATTTTTTGCCAATTGCAATGTGTGGGATCTTGCCTGATGTTGTTAGAAATACAATCATAAATGTCAGTGTGTTTCTCAAAACCATTTCGTCTAAGGTTCTTGATGTGAACACTCTGTCTAAACTACAAAAGGATCTTATTGTGACAATGTGCCAGCTAGAGATGTATTTTCCTCCCACGTTCTTTGATATAATGATACATAAGCTCGTGCATCTTGTAAGAGAGATTCTGATGTGCGGTCTTTTGTACCTTTGCTAGATGTATCCGTTCAAAATGTACATGGGTGTCTTGAAGAAGAAAATGAAGAACCTCATCACCTAGAGGACAGTATTATAGAGGGCACTATGATAGAGAAACTTGTATATTTCCACACCCATTACCTAGAAGGTGTCGATACCATTAGACTGCCACGTTCTAGACCCGAGGGCTGATTGAAGGGTGTTGGTATGGTTGGACAGAAACTGAAGAGAATTGATATAGACATCCTTAACAAAACACATTTAGTTGTGCTGAGTCACTTGGAGATGTTGAACTGTACTTTGATGAACACTTGTGCATTTTAAGAGCAAAATATCCAGACATGAGTGACATTAGACTACAAATGAGTAGAACAAGACATTTGTCAGATGGTTCAGAGACAAAGTGTTGTCCAATCAGTCCACGAATGTGCCTGAACTGATTAAAGTAATTGCATTTGAACCAAATCTGGATGTCATTTCTTATGAGGGGTACAATGTCAATGGCTTCACCTTTTTCACAGAACGTTAGGATCATAAGTCAACAAATCAGAACAGTGGCACAGAGCTTATTAGGACTTATATGACATCAGCGGTGTGGGTTGAAGTCCAGTCTCAGTAAAACAATCATAATTCGGTGTTATACAAGACATCTGGGTATTGGACTACAATAACTATGAAATGTGTGTTTTCCTGTGTAGCTGGGTTGACATGACAACAAACATGGCTACCGCGAGGATGAGCATGATATGAAACTGGTTGAACTATGCAGAGCAACTCCCACGGTTGAGCCATTTATTGTTGGGACGTAGGTTAAGCAGATATTTTATGTAACTGACCCTTGTAATCCTAGATGGTCTGTGGTGCTTAAAGGGAGAAGAGGAATAGTTGGTGTGGATGGTAGGGTTGATGAGTATGAGTATGACGTAGAAGATGAAACTCCAACTGTTCCTATTTTATTGAAAGAGGCTGAGGTCACTGGTCATCGTGAGTATATACGATCAGACCATAACGAGGGAATGTGGATTGAAAAATAATGGTGTATGTAAGTTATTACCATTAAAAATTATAAGTAATTAACAATCTTTTACTTGTTGCTTGTATATGAGCATTGTTAAATTCCGTGTATTTTTTTGTGCCATTATCTAATACTTAATTTTATTTCAATTCTCGCAGGCATGGATGAAGAGTTCGATTTATTTTGCAACGAGTTAGAAAATGTTCAACAAATGGTACCGGCTCCTTCTACCAGTGCCCCTTCTACCGCGGGCCCTTCTACTGCTGGCCCTTCTACCGGAGCCCCTTCCATGAGTGCACCTTCTATGAGTGCTACTCAGAGACCCAGATGTAGAGGCCCAACCCGTGGGCTGAAGCTGCAGAAACCGGATGAGATCAATTATATGGGACCGGTATGGGAGGTATTGTGGGGGCAGCAGGTCAGAGTTCGCTAGTATGCTAGAGACTCTGTCTAGGTCACATTGTTGCATCAACCACAAATGACCACAAGTCCCAAGAGAAGTTAAGGAGACTATCAGGAAGAAAGTGTAAGAACGGTTCAAGATCCCAAAAGAAGATAAGAAGAGCATCTACGATAAGTCGGGTATTTGCCTAAGTTTATGAGGCTAATTAATGCTTAATTATCTACGTTAATTATGACTTTAAATTCCTACCTTATTGTTTTGTTTACGCTTTATTATTATGTTTGTCTCCTATGATTGATTTGATGTGTTTTCAGGGTAAAATGCTAAAGAAGTTGCTTTAAACGAAGACTTTAGAGCTTGAGTCAACCAATGGAAGTAAAACTAGAAGTCAAATGATGATTTTTAAAGGAAAAGGTTCAAGTCTACAACTGGTCCGGGTTTGCGTACTTGTTTGTAAACCTGGACCATCTCTTTGATCAACCTTCTACCGTGTTTTTATGATGGTCCGGGTTTGTGTCCCAGTTTGTAAACCCGGACCAATCCCTCAATGATCTCTCTGCCTATTTTCAGTGGTGGTTCGGGTTTACGTACTTGTTTATATACCCGGACCATCCTTCAAAGAAACCTACTGCCTAATTTAAGAGGTGGTCCGGGTTTACGTACTTGTTTGCAAACCCTGACCAATACTAACGAAGGGCCGGAATTTCGTTACGTTACTGAAATAAAATATAAAAAATTTATCTTCTAACAGGGGGGCACGCCACATGATAAAAAGACATATGAGAGTTATGACCTAAGTTTTATCATACGTGTGATTTTTGACATCAGAGAGGGAGAGTTAGCAGTTTTGGAGAATTTTTACTAGAAGTTTGAGCAGAGCGGATTGGAGATTCAACACAAAGACTTCGCCACGGAGTCCCAAACTAGAGTTTCTTCTGTTCTACTTCTCTAATACTATTTTCTACTGATTTGTTTATTGTTAACATGTCTATGGCTGAGTAGTACTTTTAGATTTCGGTTTGCTATGTAATCCGAATTCGAGGTTCCATTATCTTTGTGATTTTAACAATTTAATCAGATTAAAGTTTGTTCTTTGTTTATATTAATTCTCTGATAGTCTGGCCAATTATTAAAGATTACTAGTTTGTCTGCTTACAAGTGAGAACTGCAGCATTCAATAGACTACAGGAACAAAACCAGTTAATTTCGAGATGACAATTCCTCTAAAATATTAACTGATTATCTAACTAGGTCATGCCTAAAGCTGTTAGCAATTATGAAATTCATAACTAGAGTTGGGGGTTTGGTAATTGTAATTTAGATTTCGCCGGGCGGGAGACTAGACATGAAATAATCTGATCTAGGATTTTAATCTAGAATTTGGTAAACACATTGGGAAAGGAATCGAGAATTAGAGGAGTAGTAAACCGGGATTTCTCACCATAATTATCAAGAAAACCACACTTTCCTTTCTGGCATTATAGTTATTGTCATTGTCATTGTCATTGTTATTATTTATTTTACTTAATTTTAGAATTACAATTTCATCAATTAAACCCCCCAATGTCCTGTTTTCTGATTTCATTAATTTAATAGTTGTTTTAGATTGAGATTAGACTAGACACCACCTCCTTGGTTTCGATAACCTACGGAATACTTTCAAGGAAAACTTGTTACAAAGACCGGTACACTTACTGAATTAGGTTTTAACCCCACACTCCGCCATATGTGGTGTACAACAGCATGATCACCGAAGAGGAGTGGAGGTTCTTGTTGAGCATCACTTCACCCCGAGTTCATGGTATGTTTATGTGTACTCTTTATGAATTAATACTCATAATGTTTTATCCCTGATTTTCAAATTAATTTTCTATTGTAATGTTTAACCAGCAAAAACAAGAACAAGCATAGCAGAACCGTGAAACGAATCTTTACTCCCACACCATGGGACGAAGGGGATACGTGGACAACCTCGATCAATGGAAGCAAGATGGTTTGCTGACGCGGAGGAACGAGGACGGCAGTGAATGCTCAATCAAGGGCGTCTCTGAGGTGAGTAGGGTCCAGATGTACCTACTGGGACGCCAGAGAATGACCGGAGAAGGTCAAAGGATATTTCCTCACGCTGAGACGGCACAATTGGCTAACCAAATTCTAAGTGTTTGAAACTATTAAATAATTTAATTATAGACTCAAGCGTTTGTAGATCTTAATTTAGTGCTAACTTCTTTGACAATTGGACAGTATGAAGACGCAAAGAGAGGAGAAATAAACATGCCCTCCTTCTCAAGATGACCCTCTCAATCAAGCGCTCGGGATGAAGGATCACCCAGTCGTGTTAGAGGATATGGGGGAGAAGTTCGTCAGAAGCACGTATTCCCACCATCTGCTAAGAAAGGTCAGGTGAGTGTTTCTGATATCGAGGTGATGCTTGAGCATAAGCTAGCTGCTGCGCGCCAAAGTAATGCGGAGAAATTGGCTGCTAAGCGTCAAGCTAACAAGAAGAGATTGCCTGCTGAGCGCCGAGCTTACAAGGAGAGGATGTAACATGTTGGATGCAATCGCACAGTTGATGCGCCCAAGTAATCAGCGGCATGGTCCTTCTCTACCTTCTTCCTCGTCCAGTTGTGCTCCGGCCGCTGACCCGTACCCGTTTGCCACATTCAGGTTAGCTTTGTTTGAGTATTTCTCTCCTTAAATAAAATTTAAATGGTATTAGATTGGACACACTTATTTTCTTCACGCAATATCTATGTTTATTAAAGACGCAAAAAAAATGTTGTCTCCAAGTACCATTCGACGGGCCCCTGTAGATGTGGCCTACGGGATAATGTTTCCATCAGGGCCGCACACGCTCATCAATTTCCAACGTCTCCCTGTATTCTACGCGTGTGTGACCTTGGGAATTGATCATCGAAGGATTTGAGAATGCATACCTTCCGATGGCGTTTGACAACAAGTGCACGCTGGTTGAAGTGAAGAGAGACATATTGCCCTGGCTAGCATGTTATATTGTTGTCACTGATGAGGTAAGATTGTTTAACAACCATTTAGTGTATAATATAATCCATTATATAGCATTTATTTTGTATAATTATTTGACATATGTTTAAATGTGCTGGAATATATCCCTAAGATTCCTCGTCGTATAGCCCGTATGAAGAGATCAACCAGCTGACGGCGCCTATCCGCAGTACGAGGGTATGCTGTTGATAGATGTTTAATGTTACTAAAATAATCAATTTGTAATTACCTTTACCTTCTTATGCATTATTTTTTGTGTGTAAAGGGTAAGAATCCAGTGACCCGGGGCAAGCCAAACTTATAGGGCACCAACAAGTAGGTTCGCACAGCCAGATAAGTGTGTTAAAGCCTTAGGGCCTCGTTAGGTCAATATTTATGACATGATCATTGTGAAGGGACCTCAATGCATCAACTTTATGCCGACGCTTCTAAAGTTGTTGTTTCACTACGAAGAAGATATGACCACGGTGATGACCTTTGGGGACATCAGAGAGATGATGTGTAAAGATTTCCTGAACATTAACATCATTCACGCTTATATAATGTAAGTGTTCTTTTTTATATATTTTAAAATATTATAGAATAAGTACCTATGAAGTTGCATTATCTAACTTTTTATAGTATATGTGATATAATAAATGTTTACTTTAAAGATGTCATGAGAAGAATATCACCTCCTCCATTTTTGTGGTGTGTCCAGAGCATTTATCTTTTGACTCAGTCATTAGGGACCCGTTGAGGTTTTGTACATACATGGAGCATTGCTTCAATGTTGCTGAAGAAAAGAAGAAATTATTTTTACTAATGCTGTATCACCAAACGTGAGTTCTGATGTAAATTTACATACTAATTAGCTAACTTTTGTACCTTCATTCCTCATTTTATTTTGTATTTGAAATTGTATCCACCACTGGGCTTTGTTTATCTTCTGCACCGCCACTGCTTCTCTGCTCGTTTTAGATCCACTAGAGCAGTGGAAAGAATTCAACACTGAAGATTTAATCAAAAGGTGAAATTGTATTACTGCTTAATTATTTGTAGGTTTTTTAACCAAAATTAATTTACTCTTTCATTGTGCTTAACGCTTTTGTTAATATGTGACAGTGGTTATTAACGAACCCCACAGGGAGAGTTTGCTGAATGACGATCAACTACATCAAGGTTCGGGTAATTCATTTATTTCATTTGTGTTGCTTATCGTTTTATAATTGTTTTACCATTGTGAATTTTGGTGATTTAGTGCCCTAAGCAACCGAATTCCAGGATTTGCGGGTACTAAATCATGCGGTACATGTACAAGTTCTGTGGATACTTCCCAACATTTGAGAACTCTAAAGAGAAGGTAATACGATAGACGGTGTTGTCTTGTATTTAATCTTTGTGAAGATTTTTGGTGTCTTATCTTAATTTCAGTATGTGTTCCATTTCTTTTCTTGTTCCAGATTGTTGAGCACTTTGGAAAATTCATGACTTATGGGCCAAAAGACTTGATTCATGTCAAAGAGAGCATGTTGGCCAAAACACTTTAGACTATGGTTTTTTAGAAACCATAATGTAAAGTCCACGATGCGCGTGACTTGAAAACAGTCTTTTATTACAGTTTAAACCGTAATTAAAGACGTCTCCATCTTAGGAAACGGTCGCATTAACTACGGTCCAGAACCGTCATTATACACGGTATTGGACCGTAATTTAAAGCTTATGTTCCACCACTTGTGAGAAATGAGCATGAAATGTGTTGATAAAACATATGAAATACACCTCAAAAACATGCTTATTTGGACACTCATCACCCACCACTATAAATACAGGCTCATTCTTGGCACAACCCATCCACCCAAGGATCCTTCTTCTTTGCAAGAAGTTTTGCAAGTTACTTTATGTGAGAGAAAAATATAAAAGAGTTTTGCATATCACTTTTAAAAGTGATTTGTGGTTTTGTGAGATTTAAGTGTCCCATCTCTCTTTTGTAGATCTTTCTCCTTCACATAAAGTTTAGAGAATTCCTTTGTATGAGAGAAAATATAAGAGAGTTTTGTATATCACATTTCTAAGTGATTTGGGGGTTTTGAGAGTCATCTCCCCTGTGAGAATTGAGTGCCTCTTCTCTCTTTTGTAAGTTGTAATTCTCTTTCCACATATAGTGAATATTATGCATAGCTGAACCACGTAATAATACTGTGTCCAACTTCTCACTTTATTTTTCGTAGTCATTGTTATACATCTACCAACTCATTTTTTCGAAAGAAAACACTACAAATATAAAATATGTATAAATTAATCTAGACATATCCTACGTCGATTGAATTATTTGTATTTGTATTTTTATACGGCAGATGAATGTACGGAGGCGAGGAGTGTCTGTCGCCTCCCTTGTGTATTCTCTAGAATCATCAACAGAGGCAACATACTCAGGTCACCTTGGTTGTTATGTACATATTAATTTGGAGGCAACCATCTAGTCGCCTTAGGTTGCCTCTGTTGATGATCCGGAGAATATGTAAGCGAGGCAACCTCAGTTACTCGCCTATATTGATCTAATCAATAGAGTCAATATTTGAGTCGCTTCCATAGATCATAGCAACAGAGGCAACTATTGATCTCGTCCTCATCTGCTTTAATTTTGGAGGCAAGTTTTTAGTTGCCTCGGTTGATCTTATCAAACTTGCCCCCATTGACACATATTGTTGTAGTGATTCTTTTTTCTAGTTAAAGTACATTAATCAACTTGTTGTTTTTATATTGATTAACCTACTTTAATATTCAATGTGCCACACTTTACTTTGTTATATTTTACTTCATTATCTAGCTTATACAAAAAAAAATACATAAGAAAATTGCTCCATATTTCTTTAAAATCCCCCCCCGGATTTGAACCACTCGCGGGTGTATTTGACAAACCTTAAAGCATGGTTTCGTTTGAAACCATGAATTCCGTCTAGCGAGAGAAGTATAACCACAGTTTCGTTAGGAACCATGACTTAAACTCCTCTAACACAATCAACTATCTCTTCTGGCCCTTTATTAGATTTTAATTAAGTATTTAGCTCTAACTAGAAGAATAATTCACTGGTTTTAATCATGTCTAATTAACCGTAATTTATTCTCATTTTCTACTTGTGACAATTAGTATAGATAACAAATGCAGGCCAACCTATGTCTATCACTAACAACCCGGTTCATAGTGCAACTAAACCCAATAATAAATAAACATAATCATTTTGGTGCTTGCACCTAGACCTGGCAATTTTGTCTTCTTTCAGTTTCTCAGGGATCGTCTTTCGTGCATTCTTGAAGAACAGGTTGACGCCTTGGTCACTCGGTTTGGGTTCGGTTCAGTTCGGGTCAATTTGTAGATATTCACTATTCAGTTAGGTTTGGATCGGGTTGGGTTATCTGGTTAAAATTAGATTTGGGTGACTTCGGTTTGGTTGATTTCAGGTTGGGGTGATTTCAGTTTGGGTTAGCCTCTACGTTTTTTGTTTTTTTTCGGGTTATGGGTCAAATTCGGGTGACTTACCGCGTTATGCTTATTGACAAAAAATTTAAAGTACAAATTTAAGCAACCTTTTTAACTTGTATTAATTTTCATTTGGATCCAAATTCTCTTAATATATTGTTACTCTTGATGAAGATTGCTATTGTGTATTGGTTGGTTATACATAATCAAATTGGATGACAATATCTTTAATATTAATTTTTAACTACAGATTTGTTAATTGTATCGACCAAGTATAAATTTTTGAATCATCGGTCAATATTCGGCACTAGACACCTAGTCTATCCCCCCCCCCCCCCCCCCACGCCCGACGTTGTGCCTATGCCTCCCACCATCCTACGCCGTCACATCCCGCGTGACATCCTGTGTCAGCGCCCTCATCTCGATTGAGCATCGCACGCCCATGCCAATCCATCACGCCTTGCGCCTGTGCCCCTATCGCCCGTCATCACTGCGCCCGTGACTTCATGTTGTGTGTGCGCCACCGATCACCGTCTCGCGTGCGCGCCTCGCACGGGCGTTCTTCAGTAGCTTATTGCTCCAGGCAGGCGTGTTCCCTTTATCTTTTATTTTGTTGTTTTTACACCTGAGTTAATTTAATTATTCGTACAAATATATTTACGTGAGATGTAAGTTTTGTGTATCTTTATTCTTTGAACCATTTTCTTGGACCCGATAAAAGATGGCAAGAATTAAAAATGGAATGAAAACATTCCTTATTTTAGTCCCAATTCATGGAAATTAGCGTTCGTACATGCCAATAATAAACAAAAGGATAATGTAAGTTTGTCTAGTTTCATGTGTGGTTGGGTGAATTCAGTTCGGGTCAGTTCGATTCGGGTCAATTCGGTTCGGGTCAATTCGGTTCAGGTGAATTCGGTTCAGGTGGATTCGGGTATATCAAATTTTAGTTTGATTCGGTTTAGTTTGGTTCGGTTCGGTTCGGATTTTCGGTCATATTTCGAGTCATATCATTCAGTTTAAACTTGGGTTCGAATCGGGTTGAATCGGGTCGATTTTCCTGGTTTGGGTCACCTTTGCCATGTTTACTTGCACCCTATGTAGAAACCCTGCTTCTCTAGTATAAATAGATAGCTACAATCAAGTAAAATAGACACATAAATGTGGAAATCATCACACTTATTAATGTATTGTATGTCTCATTTTGCGCTCCTTGACTTACGGTGTATGGTATCAAGCTATTGCAGCACATTTGCCTTGTCTATTGCTGCAGCTACTAAAGTGACGACTCCATTTACTTCACCATCGTCTGTCTCTTCATCCATGCCGACATCATCCTCAATCTCATTATGTTCATCAAGTTCGATAGACTTAATCTCTGTACTATGTCATCCTTAATCTCTCTTACCTCCAACTATATTAAGCTCGCATCCAAGAACTACCATACCTAGAAGAAACAGGTGGAACCTTACTTAATGAGGCACAATTAGTTGGGTGGATCGATGGTTCTCAGTTTCGTCCCAACGATCTAGTAGATGGTAAACCAAATGGAGAAGCTCTTACCTATAAACAATATAACCATATTGTTAAGTCTCTTATAATGCTTCTCTATCTGAATCGATCATTGGAATTGTTATTGAATGTTTCATTGCTGATTTGACCTATGATACTTTGAAAGAAGTGTTTTATGCCTACTCTATTGCTCATGTTATGCATGTTAGGGTTCAGGAGGGAAACAAACAAAAAGGATCATATTCCACAGTAGATTACTTTAATAAGATGCACAACCCTGCTAGTGCTCTATCTGTTACAGGAGAACCACTAATTGATCACACAATTCTACTCATATATGATCTCTGGCTTAGGGCCTAAGTATGAGTATGCGTAGACTAACATAACCATGCGACCAGATCCACTTACTTCTCATCAAGTCTATGCATCACTACTTAGCTACAGATCTTGAAAACATCATAGAATGCACCACTACAAGTGGTTACAGATGCTACTTTTATGGATGCTATTTCCTATGGTGGAAACTCAAACAAAGGACGCAGAGGTATTGGGTCTGACAGAGGCGGTCGTAGAGGTGGTGGAGGCAAACATAATGGACATGGAAGAGGTGTAATGGTGGTTGTGGTTCAAGCACCACATTCACAGGGAGCCAAAACACTACACAAGTGTCAATTGTGTTATAAACAAGAGCACACTGCAGCAACCTGTTGATGCAAGTGTAATCATGCATATCAGCATCGTAATTTCAATGTCAACTATACATCATCCCAGTGGTTAATTTCAACATTGAGAATCAACAATACTCTAGTAATGAAGAAGTGGTCCTTGGAAATGTTAAAGTCTTATATCTATTACATGTCATGGAAAGACAATATTAAGCTATCTAATGGCTACTATAAGTTGTCAAATATATTCTATGTAACATCTCTAACAAAGAGTCTTCACTAAGTAAAACATTTCACTCATGATAATTACGTCTTCTTTGAATTAGCACCGTGTGAACAAAGGTCAAAGAAGACACTGTGTGAACAAAGGTAGACGTCAGATCACTTGTGGCTAGGGGTCGAAAACTGTCATGGCCAGTCAGGTTGACATTGCAAACATGGTGAAGGCCGACACCACGCTAATAGAGGACAAACTTGAGCAATTATTGGCAGGGGAGAAGGTGTCCGTTCAAACAAAGTTTCTGCTGCCTCCATTAGAGAAATACAGGGAGTGACGATCGGAAAAGCTACTGTTATATTGTATTGTATTGATCGTGTGTAAAATGAAACAGTAAGAGTGATATTTATACAACCCTAATTACGAGACTGTGTGTGTAAAGGGACTGGACATTACAAGGCCAGATATGTAAAAAGTATTGGGCTTATATCTATACAAATATCAAGTGG
This sequence comes from Limonium bicolor, assembly GCA_023374045.1. Classification (NCBI taxonomy): domain Eukaryota; kingdom Viridiplantae; phylum Streptophyta; class Magnoliopsida; order Caryophyllales; family Plumbaginaceae; genus Limonium; species Limonium bicolor. The sequence goes on from CM041778.1 coordinate 366,312,747, forward strand.
GCTGCTTAACTATTATATTGGGCTTCTACCCCCCCCCCCCCCCCCCCTCCCCCCCCCCCCCCCCCCCCCCGCGCAATGTCTAAACGGGGTGACACACAAGGGAAGTTTGGACTTGTTGTCAGAGAACTTAGTTGAAGTCAAACACTTCGTGAAAATGTCGGCAACCTGGAGAGTGGAGGGTAAAAACTCGATCTTTAGGGTTCCATTCCGTACTCGTTCCCTGACGAAGAAGAAATCAATTTCTATATGCTTTGCTCTACTATGGAGCACAGGGTTAGACGAGAGGTATAAAGCTCCCAAATTGTCATAATACAGAGTCGGGGGAGTCGGGAGAAAAAGTCCCAATTCATTGAGAGTTTGGAGAAGCCATAACGCTTCGGAGGTAGCGGTGGAGACCGACTTAAATTCCGCTTCTGTCGACGAACGTGCGACGGTCTGTTGCTTCCGGGGAGGACCAAGAGATGAGGTGGTCACCAAGAGAAATGCAGAAGCAGGTGGTTGATTTCCTGTCAGTAGAAGAGCCTGTCCAGTCAGCGTCGGCGTAGATGCGGAGAGCCCCCCCCGTTTGGCAGCAAAGAACAGACCGACAGTAGAGGTAAATCGAAGGTAACGAAGAACCCTCTTAACGCCTTTCCAGTGGATTATTTTCGGATTATGCATATACTGGCTAAGTCTGTTCACTGCGAAATGTATGTCTGGTCTGGTGAATGCGAGATAATGTAGACTACTCACGACACTTATGTATAGAGTTTTGTCTGGGAATAGATCTGAATCTGTTGTGTCCAGTTTGTTACTGTCGACCATAGGCGTAGGACTGGGTTTACAGTTGTGCATGTTTGTACGAACCAGCAGTTGTTGGATGAATCTAGTCTGATTTAGATGCAACCCCTTATCAGTGCGATGAGCATTTATTCCAAGAAACTGATGCAAGTTGCCAAGATCTTTAATTGGAAACTCTTTAGAGATAGCATTAACAAGCTGATCCAATAACAGAGAGTAGACTCTGTAATTATAATGTCATCGACGTATACTAAGATGTAGACTCTTTGAGTTCCCTGTCTGTAGATGAAAAGAGATGGATCATATTGAGTAGCTGTGAATCCCAGTTGGACTAGGAAACCACTTAGTCGGGCAAACCAGGCCCTAGGAGATTGCTTGAGCCCATATAGGGCTCTGTTTAAACGACACACATGATTGGGGTGGTTTTTGTCAACAAAACCAGTAGGTTGCCGTAGGTAGACATTTTCCTCCAAAAAACCATGGAGGAAGGCATTATCCACGTCTATTTGTCGAATAGGCCAATTACTTGACACAACAAGGGAAAGAACTAGACATATAGTTGAGACCTTCACCACAGGGCTTAAGGTCTCATTGTAATCAATGCCCTCAGACTGTTTGTACCCTAGGGCCACTAGTCTTGCTTTTCTCCGTTCTAGAGTTCCATCTGCCCTCCTTTTTGTCTTTAAAACCCACTTGGTGCCAAGAAGATTCATAGATGGTTTATAGGGGACAAGGTCCCACGTGTGGTTCTGGGTAAGAGCATTATATTCAGCTTGTATGGCAGCACGCCATTCTGGAAACTGAATGGCTTTAGAGAAAGATGGTTCTTCTGGTATGACTGTGGAGAGAGATGTAAAGTGAAGGTTAGGGGGTTGACACCAGTTAATGGTCCTATCAGTGCGAACAAGTGGTTTGAGGGAATTAGTGTGTGATCTGGTCACCATTTGGTGATGGGGTTGGGGTGGGGTAGGAGAAGGGAGAGAATGAGTTTGTTGCTGATCTTGGCTAGAGGATTCTGTGGGATTGGTGGATGTAGCAGGAGATGAAAGGTGAGGGGAAGGTTCTGATGTGGAGTTAGTGGGCAGAGTAATGGTTGGAGAGGATGAGTTTGTATGTGGTGGAGAGGATTGTAATTGTGGTATTAGAGAGGGAATCTGTAGGTGAAAATCTGAGGAGTGGATGGGGACTTGGGCAAGGGATGATGGTGAGCAAAAGGAAAAAGTTTTCCTGAAATTGCACATCACGAGAGATAAAACCTCTTAGAGGCAATATGATAGCACAAGTAGCTAGTAGAATGTGAATCATAGCCAAGAAGAGCACATTCTTGTGTTCTAAAGGCGAGCTTATGCTGATTGAAGGGTCTGAGGTTTGGAAAGCAAGAGTAACCAAACACTCGCAGGTGATGTAGATTTGGGTGGTTTTTTGGTAGAAGATAGTAAGGAGTGAGAGAAGAGCGGGTTTGGGTAGGTGTTCTGTTTGTCAAGTAGGTGGCAGTGCGGAAGGCATAAGACCAGAAGGATAAAGGCATGAAAGCCTGAGAAAGGAGGCATAAACCTTTGTTAACCAAGTGTTTTATCCTGCCCTCAACAGATCCAATCTGTTGATGGGAATGTGGGCAGGTGAACCTGTGCATAATCCCTTGCTGCTGAACAAAAGAGGAAAGCCCAATAAATTCACCTCCTCTGTCAGTCTGAATCGACTTAATTCGAACTTGAAACATAGTATGAACCAAATTGTAGAAAGCAATAAAAACAGGCAGACCTCTGACTTCAATTTCAAAGGAAACAGCCACATAAAACCAGAGTAGTCATCCACAATTAACAGAAAATAACTGAAACCATCAACTGAAGTATGATGAGCTGGTCCCCAAAGGTCCATAAACATAAGGTCAAAAGTGTTGAGATCTAGAAGGGGAGGGATAGTGAGGAAGGGCTTGAGATTTCCCTGCACAACAGGCTGTGCAGAGCTCAGTAGCCACATGTTTGGTCACAGGCAGACCAAATTTATTTAAAGTGAAATTTGTAACAGAAAAGAAGGATGCCCCATCCTTTGATGCCAAATGTTACTAGGAGCAGCAGCTGTGTAATGAAGTTGAGGAGTGGACCGAATCTGTTCTTTAGGAAAGCAGTAAATCCCTTCCTTAACCTCCCCTTTGAGAATGACCTTCTTGGTCTCCATATCCTTGAGAATAAAACAGTCATGATAAAACTCAAAATATACTGAATTGTCATGACAGAATTGATTTACATAAATAAGTTGTTCCTGCAAGGATGGACTATGAATAACATTTCTGAGAACAAAATTATGATCTGCAATAGAGATAGAGGCAGTACCCTGGTGAGTGATAGGAAGACTTGAGCCATCCCCCAGGGCTATAGTATTTGTTCCTGAATAATCAGATGCTGACACATTTAATTTAGAAAAATCATGACATAAATGATTAGTAGCAGCAGTGTCAGGTAACCAGTCAGAGGTGGTTATTCTCCCTGTAGCAAGCACTGATATTGGGTGGATGTTTAGACTGGTATGCCTGGTTAAACCGGTGATAGCATTCCTTAGCCACATGACCACGTTTGTCGCAAATCTGACATTTTGGTCTGTTATCAGGAACTCCAGAGAAATACTGTGAATTGTTGCTAGTATTTGTGTTCTGATAATTAGATGATCTGCCTCTTCCTCTGGTAGAGGAATTTCCTCAAGCACCTGTGGTGCGAGAAGGGTTTTGAGTCCCCTTTCCTCTGCTTTGCCCACTGTTAAATGTGGCATTAAGAGAACAGAGGTCGAATTCTGTTTCTGTTGTTGTATCCAGTTTTCACTGGACAGAAGGTAGTGATGGAGTTGGCTAGGACTGCACACTTCTGTTCGGGTAAGAATATTTTGAGCTGTGGCGACATACTCACTGGGAAGGCCTTTAAGAAGATAGCATTGGAGTTCATGATCTGAAACCTTATGACCAACAATAGCCAGAGAATCGATAAGGAACTTGGCTCTATTAAAATAGGAATTAATATCCTCAGTTTCCTTTTTCTCTATGGTGGCTATTTGAAGTAGTAGATTACTGATCTGGGCGTTATTTTGAGCAGCGAAGGTGTTATGTATGTATGACCAGACTTTAGCAGATGGCTCCAGATTAATTACTTGGGGAACAATGTCTTCACTCAAGGAGGTAAGAAGAATAGCAGAAACTATGTGATCTTGCTGAACCCAGTGTTGATATTCTGGGTTTGGTTTCCCATCGACATGAGTTTCAGGTTGTTTAAAACTTCCATCAACAAACTTATATAAGTCATTATCCATCAGAAAATGTTTGAGCATGCCTTTCCAATCATGAAATTATCCTTTCTAAGTTTTACCAGATTAGCTGCTGCTGTGATGATGGATTGTGTGCTGGTTGTTGTTGTTGTAGGGGGTCTATTTTCCACATTGTGGTTCACGCCTGAGACACTTCCAGGATTTATTGACGGTGGAGTTTCCATCGAGAAAAAAAAAAACGGCTTGTCAGGCCTAGAAGAGCTCTGATACCATAGAGAAATACAGGGAGTGACGATCGGAAAAGTTACTGTTATATTGTATTGTATTGATCGTGTGTAAAATGAAACAGTAAGAGTGATATTTATACAACCCTAATTTCGAGACTGTGTGTGTGTAAAGGGACCGGACATTACAAGGCCAGATATGTAAAAAGTATTGGGCTTATATCTATACAAATATCAAGTGGGGTGCTTAACTATTATATTGGGCTTCTAGCCATAAGGGCGTCGTTTAACGACTGCTTTGTCGACGGATTTGTGGTTTTCGAGAAGCAAGTGCAGGAGTCCACTCATTTATCCTTGACATCACGAACCGGAACTAGGAGAGTGGACATCATCCCTACGTTCATCGTTACTAGTTTGACCTGCACGCATCACAATTTCTATGTGTTCTTGATGTGGTACAATGATCTGGTGGTATGTGATGCAATTGGTGGAAAGAATAAGGCCCCAAATTCGTAAAAAGTTTTCTGGTTGCTGTCACAACAAATGGACTGCTCTTAGCGGCGTATGGAGACTTTTGGCGTCATAGCGTGACAAATATGATGTGAAATTAGTTTGAGAGTGTCTAACTGTTTGAAAGTGCAAGTCTATCTCGCCATCCGCCGGCCCACGTTCTTCAGAAGACAGGCAAACATATATTGAACAAGCGTAACCTACACAGAATGATGACATGACTCCATAAGGATCAATGGCAGTATCTTATTAGTGGGGGAGACTCTTCAGTAGGCCATATTCTCTCTTTCACACCCAAAGTCGAGAGAAAAAAGCAGCATCCAATTCATGGAAGTTGGTATATATTCATCAACCTTGGTTGGTCATGGCTTCCAATTCCCACAAACCCCAGACTGCTTTCTTTCACTCTGCTCACGTTTCTTGTTGTAGCCAATAAGAGCAGCAGCATTCCAGCTATTCGGCCGATCCATCCGTACAAGTAAGCTATGAAAACAATCATTAGGGCGATCCGTCCATATACAGAACTGATATGGTACAAAAAAGACTCGACTGATAAAGCACCAGGGTGATTCAGAATTACTATTATAATGAATGGGAACAGCTAGACTTAAGCGTATAGCTACCTACCTTGGCAATCATGAAAGATCAGAGAAGAAGACCAAAGGCGCCAATGACTTTTCGTACACCCACGCGATTATTGCAAATTGCAAATTGCAAATTGCAATTGCTTTCATCTTGGCCCATGATTACCTTTGATCATTAAAAGTTGACCAAGTTATTCCCAATTAATCATTGTCATGCCTAAAAAGCAGACCATAAAGATGATTGGAAAAAAGCTGGTGACGAATGGCAGTGTATAAGCCCTGGGACAGGAATACTTGATCTGCTGAAGAAAGAGTAATAGAGATATAAACAGTGATACTTTGAGTTTAAGATTGCTATCTATTCCTTGTTGATCGATCATGAGAGCTTGAGAACAAAAGCCAGAAGTAGTAAATGTGAACACCAAACACTTTCCCGACGCTCTCTTTTGTATATGGCAAATTGCACTCTTCATCATGCTATGTTATACTCTCTCCGTCCTGAATTGACCGTCCTGTTTACTATTTGGACATGTCGTTTGACTTCAATTTTACATATAAGATAAATTAATTTTGAAAATTTAAGTTTTGCATATGATTCCTTACATGATAAACTATATGTTACAAAATTTAGTTTTATAAAATTATTTTATCTTATATATTTATATTGAAGTGGAAAAACGTGCATAAAGTAAACAGGACGGTCAATTCAGGACGGAGGGAGTATCATTCATGCTTTCTTTCATTTCCGTCCATGACTTTGATTATAATAAAGAAAAACAGCTGAAAGAAGAACGGGAAGAAAAGAGATCAAAACCTTGTCCTGGCGGTATCCTGGACTTGATCCAGAACCAATAAAATATTGACGGTTGCCATGTCGACTAAAGTAGAAGTTAAAATGATTGAAAGTTGGTCATGCTTGGCCCAACATATATATATAGCTCGCGGGAAGGAATTCTGAGGAAGAAGAGCACAGCACTACATAACAGGGTAGGGACCCTGTCGTCCAGTACTCGTGCTCAACTGCTCATGCCAGCTCATCCCCACTAAACTTGATCTTGTGAGAGTATTAATCATTGATTTTGAATCAAATAAGTTAAAACAACATTTATCCTGCTACCATTGGCTGAAAGGAGCTTGCTTCCCATCACCCACCACCCACATAACGCACTCAAAACAGCCACTGCCAGCCATTCAAGCACTGTTTACCAAAAAGCGGAAAGCAGGGGAAAGCAACTAAAAAAGCAAAGGAAGGATAGATACAAATATCCGAAAGCTCTGAATGCTAGACTTTTCCACTTCAGTATAGCAATAATCGAATGGATAGCATGACGGAACTATGCATAAAAACAGTAAATGAAGAAAAGACTAAAGAACAAAGCATGAAGAAGAAAGCTATGAAGAAGCTAGCTGAATGGTCAGCACTTTTGCTGAGTAGTATAATCCATGTAATTGTACATTGATCTCCACCTACTACTCTTCCAGTTCTATTATTAGTACAATCAAAATCGACTTCCTCGGAAAAAACAGAGAGAGAGCCAGCATGAGGATGGTCACCCTCAAAGTCTTCATACTTCTTTCCTGCAGCCTGGCCGTTAATGCTATCGCAAGCCGTCGCAACAACACAAGCTCATTCAGTGTTGACAGCAGCTCAACAACAAACAAAACTACAAGTGAATTTTGGTTCCACTTCCACCCTCCATGGCCTTGCTTCCCTTCCATTGCTCACATTATCACCATTCACCACCACCACCATCGCCATCCCAGTACCCAGCCACCAAATTATCTCCTCCAGCTACTCAGTTACCACCACCATCTCAACCTGCACCACCCTAGTCACCACAAACACCACCACCTTCATCCACTGCACCCGCCCAGCTGATATTCACCGACCAGAGACTCGCAACAGCCTACCCCATAATCCAAACCTTCAAAGCCCTCATCACCTCAGACCCACTCGGCATCACAGCCACATGGACTGGCCCAAACATATGCAACTACAAAGGCTTCTATTGTGACAACCCACCGGACAACGCGACTGCCACAACCGTCGCCTCCATCGACTTCAACGGCTACCAGCTAACCGCACCAACCATCAACACCCTCATCGACAATCTCCCGGACCTTGCACTCTTCCACGCCAATTCCAACAACTTCACCGGCACAATCTCCCCCACATCACCAGTCTCAAATACCTCTATGAGTTCGACATCAGCAACAACCAATTCACCGGTCCATTCCCAGCCTCCCTCCTCTCCATCCCCACCCTCACTTTCCTAGACCTCCGTTTCAACCAGTTCTCCGGCTCACTCCCACCCTCCATCTTTTCACAACAAAATCTCTACGTCCTCTTCCTCAACGATAACAGCTTCGTCTCAACCCTACCAGGCAATCTAGGCACAACACACATCTCCTATCTCACATTAGCAGACAATAAATTCACAGGTCCAATCCCACAAGACATCTCTAAGCTATTACTATCATCCACCGAGGTAGTCCTACTCAACAACCAGCTAACCGGGTGCCTCCCCTACGAAATAGGACTGCTCAAACAGGTAACAGTTCTGGACATCAGCAACAACTTCCTAACCGGCCCATTGCCATTGTCCTTGACATGTCTTCAGAATGCTGAGCTGCTGAACTTCGCTGGGAACAACTTGTACGGAATTGTGCCTGATCTGATATGCCAGCTGCTTCCTAATCTCATGAATTTTACAGTGTCTGATAACTACTTCATGCAAGTTGGTCCGGCATGTGGGAGTCTGATCAGTACCGGTGTATTGGATGTTGGAAATGAACTGTATTCCTGGGTTGCCTGGTCAGAGATCTCCTTTGGAATGTGCGAAATTCTTTGCATCACCAAAGCAGATGTGCCCTTTCATGGGAAGTTATAAACTGATTCCTTGTAAACTACCTCCTTTTCATTAATCCAGGTCATCAGTTGCCTAACCTAACCCCTTTCACGTTGTGTACTACCAATGTTAAGGGAGTTTTCCCCTCCTTCACTGTCATATCATGCTAACATCAAAAAGATAAGTTAGTGCGAATTCAACCATCAAGAAGGAATTCACTGTAAGTAAACATGGTGGGTAATGCAGAAACATTATGGCAGTAGAGAAAAAAGAGGGAGTATGGTGTGGGGATAAAGAGTCAGTAAGGACTTGTGGCCATGACAATGATCTTTGCCATCAAAAAGTGAGGATTTCATGACTATTAACCATGTACAGCAACGTACGAGACTATTAAAACACATTATTGCCGCAGGTCATTGTCATGACTTTAGTAGGAAGTAGTGGAATTCACTGGGACCTGCAGCAGATCCATGCTTCGTGTGCAATTTGAGTAGATATGCAAGCTAAGGGGAATAACAGATTCTGAGGGAACAAGGAAAACAGCTTTTCTTCCACTCGAAACACAGAAAAAGTGCTATTCTTTTGCAGTGCCACCAGTCCAACAATAAGGATTCAGATTGAAAAGAAAGGAGTGAACGAGTGTGGGACAAGAATACAGTGACTTTTCTCAAGCATTACGAAAACGTAAAAGCATAGTAAGACATTAAACAGCACAGGATTTTAGCAGGAAATAGCCGGATCCCAAAGGGTGGACCAGCTGAAGAAATTTGACCCCTGGCTATAATCTAGAAGCAAACCAGTTGGACTGACTGTAAAAGCACTGTATTGCATGCAACAGATCAACTGCGTAATTTTTACTATGTAGAACAACCCTGATTTTGTTGACAACAAACGCTTGCTATAAGTGTGTGATGGAAGCGGGCTGGGGGACCAAGACAGTTAACGTTTTACATACTCACGCAAGAATAAAAAAGGGAGACCACTGATGAGCTAGGTGCAGATTGTGTGGGTTGTCGGGTGTGGCTGTGTGTCTGTTTTAGTGCTGCTGAGTGTCAGTTTGTTATTGCTGTCTGTGGTGTTGTCGTTTTGTGCGTGGGCTATATAGGCCAAGTGTAAGCTATTTAAGGAAGGAAATTAGTCTTAGGTAGGCATTCTGGAATTGTCTTATTGTTGGCCACTTTGTGGATGTTGGCAGGTGTAGCCTGATTTCCTCTTTTGGCAGGGCACCCCCTGAACTATCCTCTGTTACTATTTGATTGTTTTCCCCTATTATCAATGGTAACTGGCCTATATTGTGAGTGTATTATTCGTCCCTAAGTCCCCCCCTGAGTGTTTTCATTAGTGAGACTTTAAAGAACAAAATGTGTTATACTTGGGGCAAGAAGAGCAGAATGATTCCAAAAACATAGCAAGAAAAGAAGATAATGATTGCACCAAGGATGATAATTGGATAAAAAAATGAGACTACAAAATGCAGTGGGAATGTGGGTGAAAGACCTGCCATGGGACTGACCAATCAGTTGTATGCTAGTTATGCAATTTGATCCCACAGTCGATGGAACTCTACGAGCTACAGAAGCGAACTGGCTGAATTGGAACCGCATTATCCTTTACAAGGCAAGTGATTAACAGCCAATTTTGTGACAGAGATTTTCTAGAACTTGCCGATTGACTTTAATAACTCTGAGGAACGACAATCGATCTTTATTCCACCAAAACAAAAATGAAACATTCTTTCACTCTACCAATCCAGCAATATGGGTCCAGCTTTGAGAGAATAAAAAAAAAAGAACATGCCATCTGGGAAGATAAGGTAGTCGCAAACAAAAAGAGATAAATACTAATCATATTTCATACACTAAGTTACTAACCAATAGCATGGAAAAGGTAAACAAGAATAAAGATTAGCTGTGATTCAATTTTCTTTTATCTGTGAACCCATATACAAAACATAATCACTACAACCACCAATGAGCATGGAGAAACCCTCAATTTCCTCTCTGCTATTAAGCCTTTACTAAATTATGAAGTTGTTAGGTAAACTGTGCAATAATTGCTTTTAACTCCACAAAAATAAAGTTCCTATATACGAAAATATTCAGTTTAATTTATCAATTCTTTTGCTGTAACAGCTATAATCTAGTCAGCCAAACAGGGACACGAAATCAAACTCAGAAATGCCAACGGATGAGACTTTTTTATTCATGTTCTTATCATGTCCGTCTGATGGAAATTAGAACTAGCATGGAAATAGGTTTTTCATGAAGAGTCTCCAAATCGAGATGCATCTTAAGTATGAAGCATCATACCAAGGTCTTTGTGCGATACTTTGCATATGCTTTTGAAAACCTTTTTTTTTCCAACAAATGAGCTTCTGCAGTTCCTAGCTCAGTTAATTAACAAATAGAAGATCTTTGAAAAGAGAGAATTATTAAGAGCAGAGTTGTTGCACAACATAATGCAGCTAAGCCAAACAAAAGAGGGGGTGAAAGGTAAATGCGGCATTAATCAGGATGAGTTATAATGACACAGAAAAGACTGCAATACATGATAGTACAAAACATAAAGTCTGTTATTAAGTTCTGAATGTGACCAGTTCCATACCTACGGAGAAAAAGAGGAAGAAATGTCTCCTTTCCTCAGCAATATGGCATGCTTTGCGTCCTCAAATATTTGTATTTCTGCTCTGTGTTGAAGCAGCTGATGCTTGGGGTGAAGCCTTTAGTGGCAAGAAGCATCAAAGTTTCAACGCCCTCCTTCAAAGCAATATCAATCCGCTCTTGTGCTGTGGCATTGAACTTCTGCAGAAGGAAAGCTTTAGGATCCATTTGACCAGGAGGCCTGCCAATACCAATCCTGAGGCGAGGGAATTCCTTGTTTCCTCTAAAATGATGTATCACACTCCTTAAGCCATTGTGCCTTCCGTGATTTCCTTTTGGTTCTAACCGCAGCACCCCACAAGGCAAGCACATATCATCATGAAACACGACAACACGGTTCAATGGAAGCTTGTAATAAGCAGCAAGAGGCCCAGCAGATTCACCGCTAAGATTCATGTAAGTCTGAGGCTTTGCCAATAAAACAGGGACATCGTCAATATATCCCTGTCCAAATAAGGCTTTGCAGTGCGAATTATTCACTGATATTCCCAACGACTCGGCAAAAACATCGATCATCTTGAAACCCACATTATGTAGTCGGGAATTTTTCACCAGGATTGCCCAATCCTACAAAGAGCCATGGCTGCACCATGGACCTGCTGAACCTTCGCTGCTGGATGACACTACGAACAAGCATTTATCCCCACTTTTCTTCGTCAATCCCCAGTGAGTTAAACTATAACAGTAAAAACATCCGCAGGCTAGAATCAACACTACTGTCTTTTTCTACATGAACAGACTGATAGCCAGGACGCGCGCATACAGTCGAACATTTTATCGAACACCCGGAATGCATGCTGCCAACTGCGGTTGACTTCACAAACGCAGTCGAAGAGAAGAATGGCATACATTTGTCTACGTGGTAGCATGGAAATTGGTAATCACAAACTCATCAATTTTTCAAGCTATGCCCAGCGAGGGCATGATTTTGTTATACATTAGGGGTATGCCTAATGGATCTTGAAAACAAGCATATACGCCAGTTTGGATTGCAAAATTACAGAGATAAGTTCGAGTATATTACCGGTTCCGATTCTGAAATATTTTCAACGCCCTCTTCCTCTTCAATCTGGTGTGCGAGAGATGAGCAGTACCACTTCTGATTTATCTGTGCAGAGCCACAGACACAAAAATCATAAGAGAGTGAAGAGAGACGATGTTCCCTGTGCTGGCAAAATTACCGTGAGTGAGATTAGAGAATAAGTAGACCGTGAAAACTTTTCTGAATTTTTCAATTCCTTAATTGTCCTGGGGCATCCACTAGTGGGCGTCGATCACATATTATCATGAATGGTTTATATTAGAATGTTTTATTCATGTAATTAATTTTGCATGTCCACTCCTAATATGTATAGGGACAACCAAAAATACTAATTAAAATGCTAATTAAAAATAATGTCTATTAGTACATGTATGGCTAATAATCCCTTACTAGCTTAAGTTTTAGATGCAAATTAATGTTAGCCATTGCTTCAAACAATATATGCCATATTTTCACAAATATGTGTGCCATACACATGAATTTTTTTTTTTTTGAAACAAGATGAAATTCCCATTAAGAAGAGGTGCACAAAGCGTTTACAAATTCCAGGAAGTCTTCAGACTTCCAACAACTCATAGGGAGTTGGGACTTTCTAGCATGATAAGCTAGGTTGTGTGCAAGTACATTGTCATCGCGTGACATGAAACCAGGCAATGTTAACTAAAGGCGCCAAGGAGGAGAGTGCACTCGTGAGCAGCGTGCGGGTAGGGGCCATCCAACACGGGAGCAGAGGAGTGCACAAGAAAGTCAACAAGGCTTTTGCAATCAGTAATGAAACGAGCCGAGCAGAAAGCAGTACGCTGAGCCGCTGCAATCCCAAAACACAAAGCCATGGCCTCAACGTATGATGGCTCAAACGCGCCAATACCTGCAGTGGCCCCAGCCCAGTAACGGTGTCCCCTTCCTGGATAACAAAGCTGAGCCCGTAGCGTCCAAAACGATCAAGACTGGCATCAACAAAAATGTCAGGCCAGTTGGCGTTATCCCGCCTATGCTGCGAAAGTGCGAGACTAGATGAAAACAGCGGAACTGGAGAACTGTTATGCAAGAAACTATCCGCCTGGAACCAGCCTGCCTCAAAAGAGGGAACCTGACGATGAGAGTACTGGCAGTGAGCAAACCAAAGGCGCCACAGAAGGGAGGTGAGGGCTGCCAGAGCACCCAGAGAGAAAGAAGAGCACGCATCCATAAACCATCCAGTGAACTGAGTGTTGGAGTGAAGGCAGGGGGATATGAGACCCCAACCCGGTCCCAATACCGCGGAAGCAACGGACAATTGAAGAACAGATGAGGCAAACTTTCACTTGCACCACAGGTAGAGCAAGAGGTCACAATTGGCTGATGCAGTCGTGAAGCCAACACTTCCAAGCACGGAACTATCCCGTGGAGGAGTTTCCAGCCAAAAAGGCGAACACGAGCGGGTAAACCAGCCTTCCACAGCCGTTGTAGCGCATAACGTAGTGGTGATGGAGATGCCGCTAAAGTGCTAGGCTGGGAAGAAGAAGCAAGGGCAACAACACAATGATAACTGACCGGACTGTGTAGGAGCATGTAGTAGATAAACCCCAGTACCAGGTGTCAGGAACATCCTGATCACCGGCAGAGGAAGGTTCAAGATATGTGGCACATCGTCCGGGTGAAACGAAGCATGCACAAGCTGGGAATTCCAGAGAGTAGGACTAAGCAGCAAATCAGAGACTGGGCGATCACGCAGGGAGGTGGGAGAAACCAAATGTACGGCGACCTCCCACCTTATCCGGCAACCAATGATCACATATGGAGGTTGAGCGAGCATTACCAAGATGTTTATAACCCCCGGCCGAAATCAAATCCCGGACACCAAGAAGCGCTCTCCAAATCGGACTAGATGCAGAGGTAGGTGTAACCCCCATAATATCAGTACCATGCAAGTAGCGTGCCGAGTAAAATTGAGAGAGAAGTGAAGTCGGCTGCGTAAGGATGCGCCACAACTGCTTACCCAGCAAAGCTCGGTTAAAACTGCGAAGGTCACGAAAACCGAGACCCCCAGCACATAAAGGAAGGCACATAGTTTTCCAGCTGGCCCAATGGATTGTGCGTTTCGTATTAGATCCACCCCACCAGAACTTTGAGATCATACTTTTGATGGCCCGCAACAAAGTCTGCGGAAGCAATATAACCGACATCACATAAGTTGGAATAGCCTGCAACACTGCCTTAATAAGATTAATGCGACCGGCGTGGGACACCCGGTGGGACCAGTGCTGGAGCCGTTGCGCAACCCTATCTTTAAGGTAATTGAAAACGGCTGACCTATTGCGCCCCACCTGTACGGGGAAGCCCAGATACATACCCAGATCACGCACCACACGGGCTCCTCCCAAAACGCCAGCGATGCTCATGCACAACGACCAAGGAAGCTTAGAGGAGAACATAATAGAAGACTTATCGATATTGATACACTGGCCTGAAGCCTGCTTAAAGTCGTCAAGGAGATCAGCCAACACCTGGGCATTACGGGGTGTAGCCTTGCCAAAAATGATGCAATCATCGGCAAACAGCAAGTTGGTGATTGGAGATGGAAGACCGCGAATGGAAAAGCCTGAATAGTGCTGGACTTGGGAGGCGAGCTGCAGAGAAGATAAGGACCTCCATACAGCAGATAAACAAGAGAGGTGACAAAGGGTCACCTTGGCGTAAGCCCGATGAGGTTGGAAGGAGGCACCCGGAAAGCCAATTATCAAAACTGCCATTGTCGAGTTGTGATACACTTGCGCACTGCACGAATCCAAAGAGGATGAAAACCCATACTCTGCAGAACTTGAAGAACAAAAGACCACTCAACCCGATCAAAGGCCTTAGACATGTCAATCTTATAGGCAAAATGCCCACGCAACTTAGCCGTTGACCGACACATATAATGTAGAACTTCATGGGTAAGCAGGATCTGATCCGTAATGAGACGATCCCGAACAAAAGCACCTTGATTAGCAGAAATAACATGCGGCAATACAGAATGAACCCGATTAACCAGGACCTTGGAAATGACCCGATAAATGGTATTGCATAAGGAGATGGGCCGGAAATCAGAGATTGAAGTGGCACCCGCACTTAGGTATGAGCGCTATGTGAGTGTGATTAATCGAGTTGGGCACAACATCCGAATTCAAAAAATCCAAAGCAGTTGCAATGAAGTCCGTACTTATAGTAGGCCAGAATTCACGAAGAAAGACGCCATTAATACCATCCGGCCCAGGTGCCTTCGATGGGTGAAGTTGCTTAAAGGCACAACGACCTCATCCTGAGTGAAAGGAGCTCCCATGGGATCATACATAGCCGGCGGGACACGATTCTCAACACAAGCAAGAAGATGGAAATCTGGCTCTAGAGCGGTGGACGTAAAAAGATCCTGGAAGTAATGACGTGCAACAGACTCCACACCTGTCCAGGTGGACGCAGCAGGCATGAATGGCGAGGAAAGAGTGTAATTGCATTTTGACGAGATCGGGCCTGGAACCTGGAGTAAAAGAACTGTGTGTTACGATCCCCGGTCTGAAGCCATTGTTGACGTGAATGTTGCTGCAAATGAACCTCCTCACATAACAACAGAGAATCAATAGTCCGTGTACATGACCGCAGCTGTTGCATGGAGTTAGTCGTGGGCGAAGCTTGGGCAAGGACATCAAGCTTATGCTCAGCTTTTTCCAAAGAACGTTTTTCCACCCAATCTGTCGTTTCCCCCACCTGCGAAGTGCATGGCCACAATCACGCACTTTAAAACCGTGTAAGAAGAATCCTGCCGAGGACGTGCCCAGATAGACTGCACTAAGCCACGACATTCTGCGTGCTGAGCCCAGCAATTCTCAAACCTGAAAGGGCGGGCACCGCGACGTGTCGACGGGTGGAGCACAAGCTTAATCGGTCGATGGTCTGTGCGGCCCCAGCGGAGATGGTAATTCTGAGCATTAGGGAAAAGCTGTAACCAAGAGTCAGTAGCCACAAAACGGTCAAGGCGACACTTCACATGCAGAGGAGGCAACTCGTAGTGGTATAAGTGTAACAAGGGCCTCGAAAGCCAAGATCGTGAAGAGAACAATCAGTAAGACAAGTCCGGAAAGCATTCATGGCGGATTGAGGCCTGGTGCCACGGCCAAGGTGCTCAGAAGAATGGAGAATTTGATTAAAATCGCCACCAACTAACCATGGGCCAGCCCATTGCGAACTAAGATAACGCAACAACTTGTAAGTTTTCCATTTCTCCGAACATCCAGCCCAGCCATACAAGCATGTGATGCGCCACTTGGCACCACCAAAAGTACATACATAAGCATCCACATGATGCGCAGAAAAACTAGACAAAGTTACTTTGAGATTTTCATTCCAAACAAAGCTACCCCAGCTTTCCTACCCTCACTATCTCCAGCTACCCAATGAAACCTATGCAACTTACAAGCGACAAAGCGCATTTCAAAAGAGGATAATTTGGTTTCTAGCAAAAACACAAAAGTAGGGGCCTCAGAAGCAACACCCTCAAAATCCAACGAACTGCCACAGCAGCACCCAAACCGCGACAGTTCAACACCAAGACCGACATTTTGGCTGGCGACCCGAGGTGTCCCCGTAACTAGGGATCAGAACTGCAGAGACAAAATCACTGATGTTGAATTCGAAATGGGAAAAGACTCAGCCCTGCAAACCGAAACGGCGAGAAAGAGCCCACAAACAACCAAACTGATACAAGTCGCACAGAAGAAAAACATCCCAAACTGAACTCGCTGGCATCTAAAGAAATCGGGACTGAAGTGGAGAGAAAAACCCTGAGTCCACCCTAACGCAGTAACCCTAGATTACATTCTTAGGTGATCTGACGTGAAAATTGAAACATTTGCACTGCTGTGTTCGGCGTCGGCAAAAACTCCATCGCAAAGACCAGACACTAAAACCTAACTTAGCGCCGATAGACTTCCTCTCATCTATGGCAACAGCAGAACATTTTTTCTTGCTGCTGGAGGAGACACGTTTGCAGCGAGCAGTCATAGCTGCTGGAGTCGATTGCGAGCAATCTTCCTGCTTCTGGAGTAGACACGACCGATTGTATGGAGCAATTCCGGAGTAGACGCAAGCGATTGCAGCGAGCAAGGAAACTTCCTGCTTCTGGAGAAGACACGAGCGACGGGTTGGCTCGTTACCCCTTACTCCGCAACCTCGACTTCTCAGTCTCACCTGTTTTGCGGACTAGATCTCTCCATCCACCCCATACACATGAAATATTTGTCATGAGTGTATATCGTTAATATACCAAAACTACTCAAATTCATTGCTTAATTCAACTTATCAATTGTATTTAATGACACTATGTGTATATTGGATAAAAGTTAACAACGTATACTGTACATCTACGGCTATTGGCTATAGTTTTAGATACAAACAAATATTAGCCATAGGCATGAAACAATATATGCCATGAGTGTACAAATATATATGCCACTGACTTATGTAATATTTGCCACGAATGTAAATCGTTAATATACAAAAATACTAAATATTCATTGCTTACTTCAACAAATCAATTGTCTTTAATGAAGCTAAGTATATATTGGGTTGGCTAAAATTTTACAGATTATAATGTATATGTACGGCTAATAATCCCTTATTAGCTTAAATTTTAGATATAGATTAATGTTAGCCATTGCTTCAAAATATATGCCATGTATTTACTAATATATGATCCATACACGTGTGAAATATTTGCCACGATTGTACATTGTCGAATTCACCACTTATTACTTAATGAATCATAATATCAATATTAATGAATCGGAATAATAAAATTAATGAACCATATTATCATTTTAGTGTATCATTGTATCGATGTAAAAATAATTTTTTTTAAAAGGTTGTTAAAACATATCCATAACTGGTCTTGTTTTGAAGAGCTTGAATTTAGGTGAACAATGATATAACTGTTTTTCATTTTGGACTTATATATTAGAAGTTACAACCATTTAAAGTTATTATTATTTTGATAAAAAAGAAAAAAAGAAAAAAAATCAAATAACCATGGGGTAAATGTTGCACGTGAATATTGGGCATAAGTGAGAGAGAAAAAAAGTTGAACCTCTTTTTATCTCATCCAATCAAAATTGAGCCTTTACGTAAAAGCAAAAACTTAGCCTTTATACAAACCTCTCACTCCACTAGGTAGAATCCACACCAGATTAGTAAAATAAAAAGATAAAATATGACATGGATGAGAAAAGTTTTGTGAAAGTTTCTTGGCTAAGGGCATCCACAGCGGTGTGGATTCCACCTTTTTATGTCAGTAAAAAAATAAAAATAGTACTACAATGGACTGGAATCCACCCTTATTCTCTCTCATCGTTGCTTATTTAAGCAACGCTCTGCAAATCAATCCTATTGGTCGTAACGTTGCGTCATTAATAAAAATAAATAAAAGTCATAGTATCTTGCTAAAATAAAAACCATGGATGAGAGGGGAGAGAGTGTTAAGGAACTCTACAATTGTAGAGATTAAAGTTCCTTATATAATAACATAATATATTTTACTACATAACACCAAAAAAAGCTAAGAAACTCTCCACCATTGTGGATGCCCTAAGAATCCTAAAAAGTTGGTGCCTTAGGGCATCAACAATGGTGTAGAATCCATACATTTCATGAATTATACAAACTATTGTTCAAGACAAATATATCAAGAACAATATAAACAAGCACAAGTAAGTGCAATATAGTCCGATTCATGCATTTATCTTATTTAGGTGATCAAATAAGCACACAAATCGGGGTAACCAGGTTAGGATACAGAGCATGAAGAAATCATACTTTGCACTGTTGATTTGGACTCACCGACTCCTCTTCGGTGTTCAACTATTCGAATCCTAGCATATACATAGAGTCGGGTGGTTAATTAACTATAATTAACCTTACTTATTACTTTTCTAAGGTTTCCCAGTTTATACTTACTAACTCAATGTTACTTAAATACATTTACTTATGTTACTTACTTAAAATTACTTCCTAGGCTTGTTCATGGCCTTAATGACCTTTAAACATCATTAGTTAGGTCTTAATTACCTTAAACTATCATTACCCATCATTACCCTACCTTAGATTATCTTTAAAATGATTTTTGGGCACTTTTTAGGGTGGTCCGGGTTTGTGTCCGGGGATACAAACCCGGACCAATACATTTGGTCAGTCTCGGGTGTAATTTCCAACTAGTCTGGGTTTGTGTACTCCTTTGTAAACCCGGACCATAAGTTTTGGTAAGGCTACGGGTATCAAAATGGGGTGGTCCGGGTTTAGGTCCTGGTTTGCAAACCCGGACCACTCCTTACACATTACATCCTGGACTGATTTTAGCCTGGTCCGGGTTTCTGTACTAGTTTACAAACCCGGACTAGTTGCAGTTTTTACATATTTGCTAGTTTTTTATTATGTTTCAACTCCAAACTTCTATCAACTTCCTCCCCAATATTCCTACATATACTCTAGCATATTTTAGCATTGATTAAGCACTTTAAACTAGCCTAATCCACCTCTATCCAAATCTGTTACATAATGCATTCCACTGTCAAATTCCTCCACTGTTACAGTTTTTCTCCTTCAACAAATGCTACAGATTTTACTTTCTTATTTACAATTTACTCCTCAATACTAACTACTACTAATGCTTAACATCCTCAATGCATTACCTCTATCCTAGTTCCATCCCATTACTTAGCTCTTTTCCAAATCTCTTTCAAGGTGTTAAACCACTCACCTTAAGTTCTCCAAATACACCTAGTTAGTTCCTAGGTTGTTCCCTCTTCTTCCACATCTAAGTCCTCCAATTTCCATACAAATTTGGCAGAGGTTCCCCTATATTTTTAACATTGCCCACATACATTATCAGCTCACACATTCATTCCAATTCCCATATCAATCCACACATCATTCTACACACTACAACACAATATTTTTCCTGCATATACACATACATTACCTAATGTTTTACCCAAGCTTTTAAACATCTTCTAAAGCTTTAAAACTGTTACATCCTCTTCCTCATTGCACTACAACATACTTACTACTCTTTACCATACACATTACTCATTTCTAATACTCAAAATCTGTTACACTACACAATACAAAACCGACTCAAGGTAAGGCATTTACCTTGTGATTTTAGTTTCTCTTTCTTTCATTCCTTCTCTTCCTTCTTTCCTTTCTTCTTTCTTCCTTCCTTTCCTTCTGTTCTCGGTTTCAAATGGAGTCCACACTCCAATGCTACAGCCCATACCAATACACAAATTCTAACTTAGCATTCATTCTTAACTAACCCTAGAATTTAGATGTTTTTAGGGTTTAGAAAGAGCATTACCTTCCAACCAATGAGTGAGGTCCTTGGTTAGCAGAGAGTGAGATTTCTAGCCATGAAGAAGCCAAAATCGGCTGGAACACAAGGAACAAGACAAGGGTTCAACATGAATTTTCGTTTTGCCAACAAGGGCTAGAAAAAAAGTTTTCAAGATTATTTTTACCTCAAAACATCAAGAAGAAGGAGGAGCTTCCGATGGTGGTCTCAAATCTTCAAATGGAGAATACCCATGGAGATGAAAATGGGTGTTTTCGATTTTTGAAAGGAGGAAGATGATCTCCTTTGCAAGGAGAATTCAATGGTGTAATTTTTGTTGCATTTGGAGAAGGATTGAGCCTTCAACAAGAGGAGAGAAGAGGAGGCATGTGTGGGATATGGCAAATCACCATGGTTGTCGCAAGAGGGAAGAAGAGAAATCAGAGAAGAAGGAGGGAGTGCAGTACGTGAGGGAGTGGGGGAGTAGAGGTGAGAGAATATCCCCCCTCACTTTTCTACTTTATTTTTGCTTTTTGCTTTTTGATTTATTTATTAGTTAGTTGTGTGAGTGTGTGAGAGAGGGTTAATTAACTCATTAAAACCGGCCCCCTATATTACTACTAGTTGGAGCGTTTTTCGTCTTTTACAGAAAACGCTTGTTAATTTACCCGGTTTTGGTACTATTCACTAACCGGGCCTGTTTTCCGGAATTTTCTCATTTCTTTAATCTTATTCATTATTAAGCCTCCTTTAATGCTTAATTACTGTTATTTAATGATTTATAATTTTTACGGGTTCGTTTGACCTCTTAAAGTCACGTTTCCGGGTTTTCTCGAAAAACGTGCGCTAAAGCACTTATAGCGTTTTAGTACATTATCTGGATCCGTTTTCTCCGGGAGTTGTTCCCATATATTATTTAGGCATTATTAAGCCTTAGGAATCCATATAATACGCTAACCGAGGCCTCGTACCTCCTATGGATGTTTAACGCTTATTTAGCATTTTTTATTTTTTAAGTGTTTCTTTATTTCTTTTGGATTTATTTTTCCTTACCAATATTACTTAAGCATTATTAGGCTCTTAAATATGGATTAGAATAATTTTAATCACTATATTTAAGTTCGTGGTATTTCAATGATAATCCATCCAAATTAGCAAGTTGACAATTAGTTAAACTAACCCTAAACAAATCCCCAAATCATGAGCAACAAGTTTATAAGCTATAAATACTCAATAAATATCTTCATTGAGCATAAGGAATAAAATAAAGCGTTATAAAGTTCAAGATCCAACAATGGAGGATTTATGGATTTTAGCGAAAAATCCTCATCCCAAGCTACAAGGAAACTACACAACCATTAAATAGTAAAGGAGGAAGAAAGAGTAAGAAACAGTCATGGGAAGAGCTTGGGAGCTTTAATGGAGATGGAGTCTTCAAGCTTTTCCTCCTCTTCTTCTCCTCTTCTTTTCTCCTCTATTTTCGCCCTTCCTCTCGTGGTTTTGGTCTTGAGTCGGGTAGTGTAAGAATGGGGAGAAGTGTCCTCAAATTTCCCATTTTAAAACTCTATTTTGGGCAAAAAGATGTGTCGACCGCCCCATTGGAGCGGTCGAATGGGAGGTCCATGATAGAGGCGGAATTCAGCTTCGACCTATCCATAGAGGCGGTTTCCTAGGTAGGTCGAACTTAAAATGATATATCTTCTTCGTTATAGCTCCGATTTTGGATCCGTTTGCGCCCACACGTTTGTCTCTTTGTCTACTTTATTCCTAGCTATGTTATTCCTCATGTTTCAGCAATAATTGTGTAAAACACCAATAAAACACAAAAATAGAAGAAAACTAGCTAGAGTGAAGAAATGAATATGAAAAGTGTTGATAAAACATACTAAATACACCCCTAAAACATGTTCATTTGGACACTCATCACACCCTCATACCTACCTTTTTGCTTGTCCTCAAGCAAAATCAAACACCCAAATAAATAAAAATGCTTAAGACTAACAAATACTAACATAAATTATAGGATAAGAGAAAAAACAAAAAGTATTACAAAAAATATAAAAATAATAAAAGTAGAGAAATTGTTAAAAGTGCCATGAGAGCTTTGTCGAGCGTTACGATAACACTTTGAACAATGTATAATGAAATTGTGACAGTAGATCATTTTTCTAGAAATGAACTAGAAGAATCTCTCATGGAACGGATAGCTCAGGATCACAACGCCACTAAACCTGTACATGTATTTGCTACATCCACATGTAGTCAAAGAAGCTATATTACATGTAGCTATGGTAGAAAAAATATGTAAATAACATCTATAAAATCTGTATATTACTTATATAACAAATAGTGTAAAAAAATAGTACTTTTTTATTGTACAAGTTTTCCTTGTTCATTGTACACATCTTCATTATAATTAGTTGTAATCTTTTGATTACCAAACCTGTGTATTAAGTAGTGGTCTGTGTGTGTCATTGTGGTCGTCCTCTTCTCTTTGATGTCTGCAGGATTGATTATAGATAAATAATGCATCTATAGATTCTTTACACATAAAAGGTGAAGAAAAAATACCCGACAGGACAACAATCTGGGAGGGAACAAATTGAATGAAAAACGTTCGTGTATTAAGAAAGATATGAAAGAAGGTCAGAATGTATTATGCATACAAATGAGCTAGAGAGTCGGTTGTATCATTGTCACATGATCGCTGTGAATTTTGCGAACGGCCGCCGCTTGCACCGCTTGACATTTTGCTGATCTCTACTACAGAGCGGCGAGAAGTTCGGCACCAACAGCTGGAGATTGGACCGCTTCAAGCAGTTTTATGTAGTTGCTGCTGATAAAATAGTACTGGGGCGTCTCACTGACCAGCTGACATCGTTTTAATTTACGCTGGTTTTGGACGAGTTCCAGTACCACCGACGACGCAACTGATAGATAGTTCATAGCTGACACACGTACGCCCAGCAAGGAGACAATTGGGTTGGCTGAGTTCATAATACATGTGTTACATTCATGCTCTTCTCTGCAGCTCAGCTGCATGCTCTTCGTGGATTTGTTCCTTACTGCGGTTGGCTTTGTTGCGTGTCCACCTCCCAGACTAACGGAGTCGAAAAAAGAAAAGAAATTGGAGTAGACCAAAGGAAAACTAGCTTTTGTGGTCTTTCAAAGAATCAAAGGTAACATAACATAATCTTTTTCTAAGAAAATTATTGTTTTTTCTAAAAAAAAAACAGCATTATTTTAAATTAATCAATACCACTTCATAATGTCCCATGAAAAATCTGACCATCACCAGATGATGCTCATGGTTATATAAGAAAAAACAGAGAATACCTTGCGCGTGATAAATAAAGTACTACTCAACAAGCAACCTTATAGAGCACATACATAAACAATACTCCCTCCTGTTTAAAATAAATGTCGTTTTAGACATTTTCACACTTTTTAAACTTTGAAAAGTTTAAAATGACTAATGTGTCTTTACTTTTTGTATGGGAAAAATAAAAAATTAAGTATATTTAATTGGTAAGACAAAAAAGTAGAGATGGATGTTATTAATAATTAAAAAAGTGAAAAGGGCAAAAATAGAAGTAAGATACAAAAAATCTAAAACAACAAATAATTTGAACATAAATCTCAAGCCTAAAACAATATTTATTTTGAACAGAATGGAGTATCTCATAAGGACCGTATCAATCTGCGCCACGACAACAGAATCCCAACAAAACCGTTTCACCAGGGGCAAACAGTCGGATTCAGAGTCTATAGCGGAAGGAAAAATCCCAGTCAACGGCGATTTTACCCTGTCAATTCTCTATAAGTGGGTTTGTCCATAATATGCTGGGACCGATTTTTCTTCGCTACGTACTGTAGTTAGAATAACTATATTTGAGGGTATTTTAATCAAATTAAAGTAAAAAAAATGAGAGGGAATACATGAGTGTCAGTCAACTATATTCACTAATTACCTTACTCTTTTTCTTTATATTTTTTTCATTATTTTACGTGTAAAGATTTTTTTTCTTTTTATTTATTTTTATCACAACAATAATGTTAATATTATATTATCGTTCACCTGAATTCAAGCTCTTTAATACAAGACCAATCATGGATATGGACAACTTTTTAAAAAAATTATATTTACATGTATATATGATACACTAAAATGATAATATGATTCATTAATTTTGTATTATGATTCATTAGAATTGATATTATGATTTATTAAGTAATAAATGGTGAATTCGATTACAAACTTCAGAACCAATAAAAAATCATTATTGTTTTATAGTGTATTATTATTGTTGTATGATGTATTTTAAACTTAAACCCACAACTACAAACCCTAAAAATGTCTTCGACATTTTTTAGCTTTCCTAGGGTGGGTTTTGGGGTGTTTTGGGGGGTATGGTAATCTATTTGGAAGTCATTCTATACTTTACATTGTAGCAACTAACTCGGCAGGTTTTTAGGGTTTTGTGGTAGCGTGACTGGATGTATGGTGATCGAGGGGATCACTTTGACAAGATGCTGGAAGAGTTTTGCAAAGCGACAGTGCAGCACAAGGATAGGACAAAGGCGGTGAAAATTCCATGTCCTTGTGTTGGTTGTGGTGTGGTAAGGAAATATTCAAGCATCAACGTCATATAATACCATCTGAAGACCCGTGGTTTCATGCCACATTACAGAAGATGAACTTTTCATGGAGAATCAATTCAAGATAATGCTTCAACTACCTACAGTCATGATCGGTGTCACTCAAGAACCTGGCAAACATTTGATACTGTCAACGAGTACTTGGATCGATTCCCAAGTAATTCAAGAGTCAATGTTGACAGTGAGACGACTTACCATGATGAGAGAATGAACGATATGCTTGATAACGTCGAGGACAATTTCGTCGACAGGCCGGATGAGTATCAAAGGTTGTTGGATGTGTCCAAGACAGCCTTGTACCCTACTTGCATTAAGTACATAAAATTGACGGCTGTTCTGAACTTGTTCAACTTGAAGGAGGGATATGGATGGAGTGACAAGAGTTTCACGACACTTCTCAAGGTGCTTCATGATATGCTTCCAGATGGGAACGGTCTCCCTACCACCACTTATGAGGCGAAGAAATAGATGTGTCCAATGGGGATTGAGTATAAGAAGATACATGCATGTCCCAACAATTGTGTGTTGTATAGGGGTGATTACGAACACCTAGACAATTGTCCGAAATGCTCATTGTCTCGATACAAGCTCAAAGATTATGACTCCTCATCCGCTTAGAAAAAAAGTCCTCCGGCTAAACTTTTGTGGTATTTAACGATCATACCTAGGTTCAAAAGATTGTTTGCCAATCCAAAAGATGCAAAGAACTTACTGTGGCACGCAGAGGGTAGAAAAAGTGATGAGAAACTAAGACATCCAGTAGATAGGTCTCACTGGAGAACATCAACAAATGGTACAAAGAACATTTTGGACATGAAGATAGGAATCTGAGGCTTGTGTTATGTACTGATGGAATGAACCCATGGTCCAGGGTCGGTCGGTTCCAGAATACATTATGGCATTGACCGACCAAGGGACCGTCCTAGGGACCGACCCAGGTCTATCGCGGCGGTTGTGACGAGATAGATGTTGTTAGTTTATGATTTTAGCGAGCATCTATTTTGACGGGTTGTAGTTACGACCGTCGAGATAGCTATACCAATTTTGACAGTTCACAACCGCCGAAATAGACCCTTAAAAACTGTCAAAATAGACATTTTTTCTACTAGTGAAAGAAAATCTACCAAACCTGTAATCAATAATGGAATTATGTTCCATAATATTATATATTCCTTATATAATGATTGTTGAAGAATGTAATTTTTCAAAAAGAGTGAAAAGATGTCTGAAGGAAGGAAGGAGTTGCGTTACGTAGCAAGAACGCAACTGTCGTTTTTCCGTGGCGTCAATGTATGTAACTTGCAACTCTACACAGTAGGCCACCACAGAAAACTAACATAGCCGCCACGTGTTATAGAAACAAAATTCCACCCACTCCACCACCACCTCCTCCCCACTCCTTGCCACTTTTTTTTTTCCACGGTCCACAAAACCAACAATATACATACATACCGTAGAAAATTTTAAGCTAATTAATTAAGTCTGTGAAGTAATTAAATAGTTAAGTAGTATTGATCAGAAACACAGCTGATTAAACTACAAACAGCATGATGATTATACTTGCATTTCCTTTTTTAAAAAAAAGTTTATAAGTAAGATATGTGTCGGCCACATTTAATATTTATCTTCATCAGAAAAAAAAGAGAAAAAATAAAATAAATAAACGTGGCCGCCGCCCTCAATCGACACCATCAATAGCCAACTCATGCAGTCAGATTCACTTCTCTCTAGATCCATCCATAACCCTCATTCATTCATTCATTCTACTACAACGTAAAATAGTGATTCTCGAATCTATTTTTCTTTTACACATATATATATACCTCTGTTATTTGTTTCTCCCCTTTCTTCAACCGAGCTTAATTCCATTCCTTTTTCTTTTCTTCCTCAAAAACAAAGACGAAGAACACATGGAAGGTGAAGAAACCGTCACACGGATAACCAGCTATGGCGCAACGACGACACCGACGACAACAGCAGCTCCGGTACCCGAACACAAGAAGAAACAAAGTCGACAATCATCAACAACAACAAACCGAGGAGGAATTGGAACAGCTCATCATCATCATCATCATAAATCAGATCAAATGATGCATAAACCATATAGAGGTATAAGGATGAGGAAGTGGGGTAAATGGGTAGCTGAAATTCGTGAACCAAATAAACGTTCAAGAATATGGTTAGGAAGTTACATAACACCAGTAGCAGCAGCTAGAGCTTATGATACAGCTGTTTATTATCTACGTGGTCCTTCAGCAAGACTTAATTTTCCTGAACATTTGAAGGTTGATGAAGATCATCATCAGGTATCCGAAGACAAACAGAATCCTGATTTGAATATATCAGCTGCTTTAATTAGGAAGAAGGCGACGGAAGTTGGTGCTAGAGTTGATGCTATGGAAACTGCACATCAGTATCATAAACTGGAACGAGAGGAGGAAAGTAATAATAATAAAGGTCATGAGATGGAGTTGAAACCGGATTTGAATGAGTATCCACCTGATCCACCACAGGATTCAGATTAATCCATCTTTATAGATTAGTAGTTTGTATGGGTTTTCGTTTCAATAGTTGGAAGTGATTGATGATTAGTGAATGGGTAAAACTGCAGTTTTTGATTGCCTTGAGAAGTATACGATTAATTCAAGCTCTAGCTAGTAGAGTATAAATTTCTTTCTTAATTTTAATCGTTGTTAATGATTCGCTATATAGTATTAGTATGTATATCTAATCCATGCCGGATGGTTTGAAGATAATTCCATCAGGAATCCGTTGCTTCACTTCAATTTGTATCGATCAAAAACAACTCAAATAGTAGTAAAAATTATTCAACATGTTAAATAAATACAATCAAGTCAAAATCATGATAATACTATTAATTTAAGTTCCAATCAATTAGTAGTACTCTTTAATTAATTATTACTTGTTGGAGTGGCGTGTAGTCTTAATTTGATCAATAAAGTCTATGGACGAGAAGAGATAAGGCAGGCGCGCAAGCGGGCGAAGTTGGTTAATATAATCTCTTCTTTATCTTAGCTGTGCTCTGTGGCCGTCATTTGGATAATACTACAAATTGATGAGATGATCATCTTGCAAGATAAAGTAGAAGTTAATTTCAAGGAAAGAGAACAGCGCCCGGCGGTGGGCCGGCCTTTTAGTTTCTTTCCATCTTTCTATGGCAATATTGACTACAAAACAAAACAAGAAAGGTCGGTTTATGTCACCGTCATAGGTGGTGTATATGATGTATAATACTCCCTCCGTCCTGAATTGACCGTCCTGTTTACTATTTGGACATGTCGTTTGACTTTAATTTTTAACATATAAAATAAATTAATTTTGAAAATTTAAGTTTTGCATATGATTCCTTACATGATAAACTATATGTTACAAAATTTAGTTTTATAAAATTATTTTATATTATATGCTTAATATTAAAGTGGAAAAACGTGTCATAAAGTAAACAGGACGGTCAATTCAGGACGGAGGGCGGAGGGAGTACTAGTAATGATCGGTCAGGTGGGAAGTGGCTGGCTGACGGCTTTCTTTCTCCATCAGGTTTGGGTGAGTGAGTCGGTCGGTTCTCAATTACTTAGGGGCGTTTGTTTGAAGAGGGGCAAACAAATGGATTGAAGAATGTGAATGACGAGAAATCTTGGTTCTTTGTTTAAGTCGGGGAGTATTTAATAGTTAATCGTTATTGGTTGTCGGTGATTATTAATTATTAGTCAATATTTATCAACCAATATAATTCGGTTATAGTGTATTGAGGAAAGAAATCTTATTTATTTAATAAAATTAAAGAATCAAAATAAAGAGTTTTAGTTTAATCTCATTTCTTTTTACAAATTAAAATAAAAAAATGACTAAATAAGTAGCAGGATTCCAATCTCATTACCCTGAATCAAACGCCGGTCAGATGACGATAAGGGTTTCTTTGGTTTGGCGCACTGTAAACAGACGTTCAACAAATTCTCTTTACTTACTTTCCGTGGTTGCGGAATTAGGGACGGATTGAGCTAAGATGAGAAGGTGATAGTAGATTACCATCCATAATAAGAATGAATTCTACTCTTAAAATAATAATATTTTATTATTTTTATTATAATTTTTTTTAAAAGTCTATTTTTTAAGATTCTAAATTAATGGATTCCACCATTGTGCATGTAGGCTTAGTTAACAAACTGTTTTTAGACTCTATGTAGATAAAAGAGATGCTACATTTTTTTGTCAGTAGAGTGCCAAAAATGAAATTATCGTCAGAGAATTAATGAGATGATGTATTGGCGGCTGGTAAGTAGGGTTGTTTACATGGATGCGTCAGCCGCCGCTGTGGGGTACCAATTGTCAATGCGTTGTCCCAACCACCGCCATACATACATACTACAATACTTTCATAGCTGCCTGCGTGCCTGCTGCCCTACCATGGCCCATATGATCCGAGTATATATCTAGCTACATGCGTGTACACATTTAATATAAGCTCATCAAGTTGATTGCACGCCAATGCATGTATATAATGCACTATATATTAAATTTGAAGGTATATAAATGTGTGGTCATAAATTTATTGAATATTATAACTTTACATATAAGAACATGTTTTTGTTACTAAATTGATATTAAAAAAAAATATTTTTGTTACTAAATTATTATCAATTTTCACTATTTTACTCAATTTTATTTTATTAAAACTATATTTTAAAAAAATATCTTTTTTATTATTAGAAAAACTATAGGGTTTAAGACCCCATAGGAATCCGTCTTGATCGACCCTGATATACTGATATACATATATATATATATATCTACCTTTACCATTTCCCACTGAGTGGAATGAGAGGTGATATATACTATGGCTTTATTAGCATCTGAATTGAGTATTGTAAAGTTGTCTTGAATTCTTATCTATATTTATGGTAGAGAATTCAATGATCTATATTTATGGTGAAGAATTCAATTATGGTGGTTTTAATGATTGACATTTATGATGGAGATTTTAATGGTGAAGAGTTTGTCAATGGAAGTTATGCTTCAACTTATGGAAGTTATGTTATTCCATTTAATGGTTAGTTTATGGTCAGTTTTATGCGGTTTATTTCCTTAAGTCAAGGTTATTCTATAAAACTCGAAGGACTACCCCTACTATAAATAGAGGCTCATTCTCTTAGCATAATCTATCCATCTAAGCATCTAGCAATCTTCTCCTTTTGTAAGAGTTATAGAGTTTCTTGTGAGAGAAAATATAAGAGAGTTTTGTATATCACTTTTAAAAGTGATTTGTGAGGTTTTGTGAGAGTTATCTCCCTTGTGAGATTTAAGGCCTCATCTCTCTTTTGTAACTAGTAATTCTCTTCCCACATATAGTGAATATTGTTCCTCACCGCCCGTGAAGTAGGCATAGCCGAACCACATAAAATATTGTGTCTCACTTCTCGCTTTAGTTTCTTTTTCGTAGTAACAAGTGGTATCAGAGTTTTTGTTCATTGGTGGTTTGTCAGGATGACTACAAAATTTGATGTTAAGACGTTTGATAGTTCTATTAATTTCAGCTTGTGGAAAATTAAGATGCAAGCCATTCCGTGCCAAAATGATTGACATCCGGCTTTAGGCAAAAAACCTGCTACCATGATAGCAGTGGATTGGGAGAGAAATGATCAGAAAACCTTGACAGCTATTTAGTTATGTCTCTCCAACGATGTTCTTGAAGAGGTTGACAAGGAGAAGACTACATCAGCTTTGTGGCTGAAACTAGAGTCATTCACTAGTACAAAAAATACCTATTTCGGCGCCCCATTTTAGCGGTTGTACTCACAACCATAGAAATAAGGCCCTGAAAACTTCTCCATGTAAAAAAGACACTTATTTCAGCGGTTTCTTGCTAGAAACCGCCAAAATAGGATCGTCGATTATTGTGTATGTAAAAAAAAGACACATATTTCGGCGGTTCCTAGCTAGGGACCGCCGAAATAGGGTCGTCCCGGTTCAATTTTTCATATTCCCGGTTTTTTTAGTCTATTACGGCGGTTCCTAGCTAAGAACCGCCGAAATAGATGAAATTTTTTTAAAAAAATGCGCTCGCCTTCACCTTCTTTTTCTGATGTTTCCTCTCTCTCTCTCTTCTCATTCTCTTCATGTTTACGCCTCCGCCCCCCTTCATTCTCTTCTTGTTTCTGTTTCTCCGCCTCCCCCTTCATTCTCTTCTTATTCTGCTCCTCCGCCTCCCCCTTCATTCTTTTCTTGTGCTGCATCTCGCTCAATAGATTAAAGATGGGGCTGTTGTTCATCTCAAATCGGTAATATTCTCGAACTTATCTTATTCTCTCTGGTGAATAAGGATTGCATACATGCTCTGTGTGTTTTCATTCTCTTCTTTGTGTTTGTGAATATATTCATTCTCTTCACTGTAGGTAATTTGCAACTGGAGAACAAGGAACATGTTTTGTGCGCCTCTCTTCGCCTCAACAATGAACTGGTGAATAAGGAAACATGCTCTGCGCCTCAAGGTAATTCTGCAACCTGAACTGGTGAACAAGGAACATGTTCTGCGCCTACATTCTCTTCACTCACGGTAATTTTGCAACTGGAGAACAAGGAACATGCTCTGCGCGTCTCTCTTCTCTACACCTCTATAATTTTGCAACCCTAACTAGCAAAAGGAACATCTCTGAGCCTCTGTAATTTTACAACCCTAATTGGCGAGGTTGAAGACGGAGCAACAGTAACAATTTTTTTTTAAAAAATTACACATATTTCATGGTTGTTAGCTAGGAACCGCCGATATAGGTGTGTTTTTTGTTCTGAAAACGCGCCTATTTCGGCGGTTCTTAGCTAACAACCACCGAAAAAGGATCACACACCTATTTCGGCATCCTCCATTTCGGCGGTTCAGGACCACCGAAATAGGAGTGTTTTGTACTAGTGGTTGTACGTACATGACTTCTAAAGTTGTCTTTTGAATTCTAGTCAAGGTGGAGAATTATGAAGTTGCCTTCGAGTTTAAGTCAAGGTGGAGAATTGTAAAGTTGCCTTGAATTCTTATCTACATTTATGGTGAAGAATTCAATGGTCTACATTTATGGTGGGAATTTAATGGTCAACATTAATGGTGGAGACTTTAATGGTTGACATTTATGGTGGAGAGTTTGACAGTGCAAGTTATGCTTCAACTTATGAAAGTTATGTTATTCCATTTACTGCCACTAAGTATCTGCAGACGTTATATAGTGAGTGGTTAGAACAGGTGTAATTAACATAAAAGAAAGAAATTAAAACCCAAAAATAACGTCGGGCTGCAAATAAATCCCGGTCGCAGTAGTATAGTGAAAATGTAAGCAACCGGATGTCGAACCGTGGGACTAATGTACATATAATAGTACCTAAGCGTGTCACAAGAGGGGGGATTAATTGACTTGTAAAATAAATAAAAGAAAAGATAAAATAAACTAAGTTGACAGATAAATAAAATGGAACTCTGGGTCAGGTTAATATAATCTGCATAATTAAGCTATCTCTACTGGTTTAATAATTGGCAAGGTTCCTGTAAATATCTTAAGGACTAAGTCATAGCCTCATAAGAACTCGTTCACCTGTAATGCAAGGTTCTAATCAAGGTTCAAGCAAAAGCCTGCGAACGGCAGAGGAGTATTTGAGGAATTACATTTGCAACTGAATACTAACTCATTAAATCATAATAAAGCTTCCTCTAGTTTTACGCCTTAATTAACCTGTCTATTTATCACCTGGTCTGATCAAAAATAGACTTAGTAGAGCAATTTAATAAATTCGCGAGATTTATTAGAAAGGCGAGATGACCTTTAAAACGTAACAAACTGTATATAAATAAACCAGTAGAAATATTGCATAATTAATACAGATACATAATAACTATTCCCAGAGTAAACGTAAACTAGCCTAACATATTAAATAGATAGATAGAGACGAGAGTAATAGAAATAATCTGTAATCACTCCGTCTCACTCTGCTATTTTGTGTACGTAGGGCTAGAGGTGAATTTGGTGGACTGTAAAATAAATAAAATGGAGAAGGCGGGAGGAGAGAAATGAGATGGCGTGTGGTGAAGTGCTCGTGGATCGATTGGTGAATTCGTGTGTGATTTATTGGGTGAAGCTCGTGGGTTTAAATAGGGAAAGGAAAAGGCAAAGGCAGCAGATAAGGAACGCGTGAATGGATTGAGCTCATTGATTGCTCACTGATTGAAGCATTGATTGCAGGGGACAGGAGTTGGAGACGGGGAGCGAAATAAGGTAGGCGGAGTAGATAGATATGGCAGTGGACGAGTTGCAGACAGGGCGGAGCCAAGTTGTAGAGAACGACCGGCGAAGAATAAACTAGTCGCGACTAAAATTAGTCACAACCGCCTCGTCAACCGCCCCCTGTCCGCCAGGCGGTTCCATGTCTCTTGTCCGCCACTTAGGGGGCGGTAGCCTGTGTCTCGTCCGCCTCCCTTTGAGGCGGTAGCCTTACTTCCTGTCCGCCAATGAACCAGGCGGTAGCCTGTGTCTCGTCCGCCTGATAAGGAGGCGGTCTCCTCTGTGCCGTCCGCCAGTTATCAGGCGGTAGCCTGAGTCATGTCCTCCTCGCAGTTACATGTGTGGTGACCGCCCAAAATGAGGCGGTAGCCTGCCTGTTGTCCGCGAGGCGGTTGCGCCACTCTAGTCCGCCAGTTATCGTGACGTCGCAGTGTGACTTATTCCTTCCAACTTCGACCGGCTCTAGATTCTTCGTTTGGGCTCCGTTTTCCGAGCCGTTTGCGTCTATGTGTTCGTCTCTTTATCTACTTTAGTCCCAGCTTGGTTTTCCTCATGTTAAACCAATAAATTAGTGAGATAATAATAAAACATAAACTAGAGGAAAACTAACCGAAGTGAAGAAATGAGCAAGAAAAGTGTTAATATTATATATGAAATACACCTATAAAACACGCTCATTTGGACACTTATCAGTATCACATATCAAATTCGCCTTTAATGTGCATTTAATGGTCAGTTTTATGCCATTTATTCCCATAAGTCAAGGTTGTTCTAGAAAACTCCAAGGACCACCCACCACCATAAATAGAGGCTCGGTCTCTCAGCATAATCTATCCATCTAAGCATCTAGCAATCTTCTCCTTTTCTAAGAGTTAGAGAGTTTCTAGTGAGAGAAAATATAAAAGAGTTTTCTATATCACTTTTCTAAGTGATTTGTGAGGTTTTGTGAGAGTTATCTCCTCTGTGAGATTTGAAGCCCATCCTCTTTTGTAACTAGTAATTCTTTTCCCATAAATAGTGAATATTGTTCCTCACCGCTCGTGGAGTAGGCATAACCGTTCCACGTAAAATATTGTGTCTCACTTCTCTCTTTAGTTTCTTTTTTGTAGTCATCATTATATGCCTACCAACTCGTCTTTCCGTGCTACAACCCTAACAAATATATTAATTACAGCATAACTACAATATCTTGATTAAGTCTGATGGTGCTAAAGATTCAGATGAGAACATAAAATAAATTAGTGGAAAATAGGTGACGGGTAATCATTTTTAAGTGATGATATAAAGTGGTCTATATTTCTTAGCTAGTTGAGAGTCTATGTATGTAACGTATATGAACTGGGCAAACTAACAACCTATGCCCAATAGTCATCGTAGTAATTATATTTATCGTAAGTCTAGTGTAAACAAATATGTATGAAAATTCATACTATAAATAGATATGTCCTCACTCAACCCAATGTACCTAACAATTATTACACAAAGCCCTATTTGCTCTGTGGTATCAGAGTCATAGTGAGCTCTACTACTGAGTAAGGTGGCGGTATTGCCCCAACCTGTGTCTGATTCTTCAACATCAGCAGGTGATACAAATAACTTCAATGCTCCTTTTGTTTTGTCTTTTTAGTCACAGTACACAATCAACTTTTTATGCAGCTAGAAATTTGATTAAACTTTCCCAAACTAACTTTAGTCCATGGAAGACAATGTTTGTCCCCTTTCTCAAAGGGAATGATTTATTAAATTTGTAAAAGAATCTCACCCATGCCCTACAAATTTTGATGAGAATAGTGAGATAAATCTTGAATATCTTAAATGGGTACCAAAACCAACTGATCATATCCATATGTCTTAGACTAAACCAATTACTATATCAATTTTTGGTTGTGAATCCTCTAAGCAATTATGAGTTTTTCTACACAACATATATGCGGCTCAAACCATAACAAATTTGGGCTATCTACATTTACAACTTGTCAGTATAGTGAAACGTGGGAATGACCATAAATGAGTACTATGCAGGGCTAGAAATATCTCTCACTCTCTAGCTACAACCAGTCATACTGT
Source organism: Limonium bicolor (assembly GCA_023374045.1). Taxonomy (NCBI): domain Eukaryota; kingdom Viridiplantae; phylum Streptophyta; class Magnoliopsida; order Caryophyllales; family Plumbaginaceae; genus Limonium; species Limonium bicolor. Next base: position 366,347,982 of record CM041778.1, read on the forward strand.
CTCAAATACAGAATTCCTGACCTTTATTGTGTGGTTTATCACCTGAGTACAGCCCTATAACTTTAACCATCATGTCTACACGGGAGCAGTTGGTCCCGTTTAAATTCTTAATAGCTTGCTCTAATTTTGAAGCTACTCTGAGTTAGCGGGCAAACACTATCTATCTCCATCAATGCCAACTCTACTATTACTTCTTCTCTTGATTTTCGGGGACATAAAACTAACTTCTTTTCTAGAGGAAGAGAAGGAAACAATGGTAATTTTTGTGGTAATTTCTCTCGTGGCAGAGCCAAAAATAACTCAAGAAGGGGCACTTCTAATCAAGGATGTTTTCCTGGTAACACTACACTCTTCTCTGGGCAAACTGATAACAAATCTCAATGCTAGATTTGTTATAAAAGGGGTCATGATCCAAGTATATATCTAGCTACATGCGTGTACACATTTAATATAAGCTCATCAAGTTGATTGCACGCCAATGCATGTATATAATGCAGTGGCCGACTCAGAAGCTAAATCTTATAGGGTCTAAATTTTTTTCATAACATATATTAAATTTGAAGGTATATAAATGTGTGGTCATAAATTTATTGAATATTATAACTTTACATATAAGAACATGTTTTTGTTACTAAATTGATATTCAAAAAAAATGTTTTTGTTACTAAATTATTATCAATTTTCACTATTTTACTCAATTTTATTTTATTAAAACTATATTTAAAAAATATCTTTTTTATTATCAGAAAAACTATAGGGTTTAAGACCCCATAGGAATCCGCCTTGATCGACCCTGATATACTGATATACATATATCTACCTTTACCATTTCCCACTGAGTGGAATGAGAGGTGATATATACTATGGCTTTATTAGCATCTGAATTGAGTATTGTAAAGTTGTCTTGAATTCTTATATATATTTAGGTAGAGAATTCAATGATCTATATTTATGGTGAAGAATTCAATTATGGTGGTTTTAATGATTGACATTTATGATGGAGATTTTAATGGTGAAGAGTTTGTCAATGGAAGTTATGCTTCAACTTATGGAAGTTATGTTATTCCATTTAATGGTTAGTTTTATATGGTCAGTTTTATGCGGTTTATTTCCTTAAGTCAAGGTTATTCTATAAAACTCGAAGGACCACCCCTACTATAAATAGAGGCTCATTCTCTCAGCATAATCTATCCATATAAGCATCTAGCAATCTTCTCCTTTTGTAAGAGTTAGAGAGTTTCTTGTGAGAGAAAATATAAGAGAGTTTTGTATATCACTTTTCAAAGTGATTTGTGAGGTTTTGTGAGAGTTATCTCCCTTGTGAGATTTGAGGCCTCATCTCTCTTTTGTAACTAGTAATTCTCTTCCCACATATAGTGAATATTGTTCCTCACCGCCCGTGAAGTAGGCATAGCCGAACCACATAAAATATTGTGTCTCACTTCTCGCTTTAGTTTCTTTTTCGTAGTAACAAGTGGTATCGGAGTTTTTGTTCATTGGTGGTTTGTCAGGATGACTACAAAATTTGATGTTAAGAAGTTTGATAGTTCTATTAATTTCAGCTTGTTGAAAATTAAGATGCAAGCCATTCCACGCCAAAATGATTGGCATCCGGCTTTAGGCAAAAAAACCTGCTACCATGATAGCAGTGGATTGGGAGATTTGATTAGAAAACCTTGACAGCTATTTAGTGATGTCTCTCCAGTGATGTTCTTGGAGAGGTTGACAAGGAGAATACTACATCGGCGTTGTGGCTGAAATTAGAGTCGTTCACTAGTACAAAAAAAGCCTATTTTGGCGCCCCATTTAGCGGTGTACTCACAACCGCTGAAATAAGGTCCCGAAAACTTCTCCTTGTAAAAAAAGACACCTTTTTCAGCGGTTCCTAGCTAGGAACTGCCGAAATAGGGTCGTCAATTATTATGTGTGTGTAAAAAAAGACACCTATTTCGGCGGTTCCTAGCTAGGAACCGTCGAATAGGGTTGTCCCGGTTTAATTTTTCACATTCTCGGTTTTTTAGTCTATTGCGGCGGTTCTTAACTAAGAACGCTGAAATAGATGAAATTTTTTAAAAAATTGCACCTGCCTTCGCTTCTTTTCCAACACTTCTCTCCTCTCTCCCTCTTTTCATACTCTTCATGTTATGCCCTGTCCCCCTTCATTCTCTTTTGTGTCTGTTCCTCGCCTCCCCTTCATTCTCATCATGTTCTGCTCCTCCGCCTCCCCCTTCATTTCTTCTTGTGCTGCATCGAACGGATTGAAGACGGGGCTGTTCATCCCGAACCGGTAATATACTCGAATATTTATTATCTCTGGTGAACAGGAAGATGCTACTGCTCTGAGTTGTATTTATTCCTTTGTGTTTGCGACCATATTCATTCTCTTCACTGTAGGTAATTTTGCAACTAAAGAACAAGGAACATGTTTTGTGTGCCTCTCTTCGCCTCAACAATGAACCGGCGAACAAGGAAACATGCTCTGCACCTCAAGGTAATTCTGCAACCCGAACTAGCGAAAAAGGAACATGCTCTACACGCCTCTCTTCTCTACGCCTCTGTAATTTTGCAACCCTAACTGGCAAAAGGAACATCTCTGCGCCTCTATAATTTTGCAACCCTAACTACCGAAATAGGATCGCACGCCTATTTCGGCATCCTCCATTTAGGCGGTTCAGGACCGCCGAAATAGGCGTGTTTTGTACTAGTGGTTGTACGTACATGACTTCTAAAGTTGTTTTTCGAATTCTAGTCAAGGTGGAGCATTATGAAGCTGCCTTCGAGTTTAAGTCAAGGTGGAGAATTGTAAAGTTGCCTTGAATTCTTATCTACATTTATGGTGAAGAATTCAATGGTCTACATTTATGGTGGGAATTTAATGGTCAACATTTATGGTGGAGACTTTAATGGTTGACATTTATGGTGGAGAGTTTGACAGTGCAACTTATGCTTCAACTTATGGAAGTTATGTTATTCCATTTACTGCCACTAAGTATCACATATCAATTGCGCCTTTAATAAGCATTTATTGGTCAGTTTTATGCGATTTATTCCATAAGGCAAGGTTTCTAGAAAACTCCAAGGACCACCCACCACTATAAATAGAGGCTCGGTCTCTCAGCATAATCTATCCATCTAAGCATCTAGCAATCTTCTCCTTTTCTAAGAGTTAAAGAGTTTATAGTGAGATAAAATATAAAAGAGTTTTGTATATCACTTTTCTAAGTGATTTGTGAGGTTTTGTGAGAGTTATCTCCTCTGTGAGATTTGAGGCCTCATCTCTCTTTTGTAACTAGTAATTCTTTTCCCACATATAGTGAATATTGTTCCTCACCGCTCGTGGAGTAGGCATAGCCGAACCACGTAAAATATTGTGTCTCACTTCTCGCTTTAGTTTCTTTTTTGTAGTCATCATTATACACCTACCAAATGGTCTTTCCGTGCTACCCCTAACAAATATATTAATTACAGCATAACTATGATATCTTAATTAAGTCTGATGGTGCTAAAGATTCAGATGAGAACATAAAATAAATTAGTGGAAAATAGGTGACGGGTAATCATTTTTAAGTGACGATATAAAGTGGTCTATATTTCTTAGAAAGTTGAGAGTCTATGTATGTCATGTATATGAACTGGGCCAACTAACAGCCTAAGCCCAATAGTCATTGTAGTAATTATATTTATCGTAAGTCTAGTGTAAACAAATATGTATGACAATTCATACTATAAATAGAACTGTCCTCACTCAACCCAAGGTACCTAACAATTATAACACAAAACCCTATTTACTTTGTGGTATCAGAGTCATAGTGAGCTCTACTACTGAGTATGGTGGCGGTATTGCCCCAACCTGTGTCCGATTCTTCAACATTAGCAGGTGATACAAATAACTTCAATGCTCCTTTTGTTTCGTCTGTTCAGTCACAGTACACAATCAACTTTTTATGCAACTAGAAATTTGATTAAACTTTCCCAAACTAACTTTAGTCCATGGAAGACAACGTTTGTCCCCTTTCTCAAAGGGAATGATTTATTGAATTCGTAAAAGAATCTCACCCATGCCCTACAAATTTTGATGAGAACAGTGAGATAAATCTTGAATATCTTAAATGGGTATCAAAACCAGTTGATCATGTTTATTATCCATATGTCTTTGACTAAACCAATTACTATATCAGTTTTTTGTTGTAAATCCTCTAAGCAATTATGAGATTTTCTACACAAAACATATGCGGCTCAAACCATAGCAAATTTTGTCCATCTACATTTACAACTTGCTAGTATAGTGAAACGTGGGGATGACCATAAATGAGTACTACATAGGGCTAGAAATCTCTCACACTCTCTAGCTACGACCAGTCATTCCGTCTCAAATACAGAATTCCCGACATTTTATTGTGTGGTTTATCAGCTGAGTACACCCCTATAACTTTAACCATCATGTCTACACGGGAGCAGTTGGTTCCGTTTAAATTCTCAGTAACTTGCTCTTATTTTGAAGCTACTCTGAGTCAGCGGGCACAACACTATCTATCTTCATCAATGCCAACTCTACTATTACTTCTTCTCTTGATTTTTGGGGACATAAAACCAACTTCTTTTCTAGAGGAAGAAAAGGAAACAATGGTAATTTTTGTGGTAATTTCTCTTGTGGCAGAGGCAAAAATAACTCAAGAGGGAGCACTTCTAATCAATGACATTTTCCTGGTAACACTGCACTCTTCTCTGGGCAAACTGATAACAAATCTCAATGCTAGATTTGTTATAAAAGGGGTCATGAAGCCCATTACTTCTACCACCGTTTTAACCACTCCTATCAAATTGCTCCTCCACAATCTTTTACAGCTAATTTTACTACCCACGGTGACACAATGCCTCTAATGAATGGCTTTTAGACTCAACTTTAGTCATTATTTTACGGGGATGGGGTTTCTAGACTCAATTTGGGAGCCACTAACTATAACAATAATGATGCCATTTCTTTAGGCGACAGTTCCATGTTACCAATCTCACATCAGGGTATAGGCCTTCTTCCTACATCTACTAAATATTTTAAACTCAATAATATTTTTATAGCCTCTCTTTGGCCAAACAATTTCTCTCTATAAATAAGTTTTGTGTTAACAACAATACTTATTTTGAGTTTCATCCCACTCATTTTGTTTTGAAGGATTACCAAACTCATCACACTATCTACTTCGAGTCTTAGCTAAACAAGACATTAATGTTTTTCCTAGTGGTGTTGTTCAAGCTTCAGATTTTGTACAAACCACTCAAGCTAATCTTAGTGTCAAGAGTTTTTCTCTTCGTGTGCAAAATAGTCAACCTTTGCAATTTTGTTCCACTTGTATATTGGCAAAACACATGCTCTCCCTCATTATCTTTCTTTCTAGTAGATCTAAAGAACCCTTTGAGTTGTTATTTTTAGATGTTTGGGGCCCCGTCTATATGAATTATGTTTATGGTTTCAAGTATTATTTATTAATAGTTGATGGTTACTCTTGTTACATGTGGTTGTTTCCAATTTGTTTAAAGTTTTAGGTGTAACATGTTTTTCATACTTTCTGCAGTCTGGTGGAAAATTATCATCGATCTCAATATGGTTTATTCAAGGTGACGGTAGAGGTGAATTCAAAACTCCCACATCTCTCTTATAGCAAAAGGGAACAAGAAATTGTGTTACATGCCCACTCTCATCAGCGGAATAAATTGTTGAAACTAGACATAGACATGTGTTTGACAAGGGAATTACTTTATTGGCACAAGCTTCTATGCCCTTCACTTACTGAACCTTTGCTTTTCAGACAACAATGTATCTTATGAACATAATGCATACACACCCTGTGAGAAATAAATCACCATTTCAAGATTTTTATGACAAGGCCCCTTACTGCACCTTTCTAAAAATTGTTGGATGCAACTGTTTTCCAACCTTCAACCCTACCAAAGACACGAGTTGTCTAACAGATCTATCAGGTGTGTATTCGGCTTATTATCATGGTTATCTTTGTCTTGATCCCACCTCTCACAAAATCTACACTTCAAGAGATGTTGTTTTCAAAGTTGAATAATTCCCTTTTGCTTAGAAAAAGCCACTTAAAACCTCCCTTCCAATCTATACATAGTACTTTAACCTCTGATTTAATCGCTCCTTCTCCTACTTTTACATAGCCATCACCATCACCACCAAACACTATCCATAACTCTCATGTCCATGATTCCCCTTCTTCACCTCACTTCTCCTCCCCCTCAGAAAAAACCATTAAAAATAATGCTTCTGCATCCAGTCCCACTTCTTTATCTTTACCTAAACCTATACCTCCAAATCCTATTCCACTATTGTCTCTCACCCCTTGGTCACAAGGTAAAAAACAAACTCTTTAAAGTCCCTAACCAGAACAGACAGAACCATGAATTACCGAATTCCTCACATTTCCCTAACCACTGTTCTTGATGATCCTACTCTAAAACAAGCTCTTATGCATCAAGAGTGGGTGCAAGCAATGGAAAAAGATATGCAAGCTTTACTGACAAACGACACTTGGGATCTTGTTCCTTCTAACCCATCGATGAATCTTATAGAGGTCAGATAGATTTTCCGGACCAAAAGAACAACAAAAGGAAATATAGAAAGAAGAAAAGCTTACCTTGTTGTTCAAGGATATTCACAAGCCCCTGATTATGATTATATAGAAACATTTAGCCCAGTTGTCAAACAGTACCATTAGGCTTGTTATAGTCATTGTAGTTTCTAATCAATGGCAAATAAGCAATTGGATGTTCAAAACGCTTTTCAACAAGGGGAACTTGAGGTTGTGGTTTATACTAAACAACCTTTAGGTTTGTTGGTTCCAAATTGTCTAATCATGTTTTCAGGTTGCACAAATCACTCTATGGGCTGAAGCAGAATCCTAGAGCCTCGTATGCTAAACTCAATTCATTCTTGTTGAAATTGGGTTTGCCATTTCTATGTCAGATAATTCTCTCTTTATCTACAAACAAAGGCTCAGAAACTGTGTACGTATCCATATACGTTGATGGCATTTTGGTAACAGGCTCCTCACTGTCTCTTCTACAAAAATTAACCACTACGTTCACCTCCTTTTTCCCAGTCACACACATTGGAGATGTGATTTTTTTTCCTTGGAGTTTTTGTTCACAGAACCAAACTAGGGATAACCCTCTAAAAAAAAACCCTATTACTTTGCACCAATATGTTACAATCCATTCATCTCAACCCCTATGAACCAATGTGAAAATTTGGACACAGTTGATTCACCTATCTTTAATAACCCCGCTCTATACCGTAGTATAGTTGGGAGCCTACAATATCAGTCATTTACATGGCTCGACATCAATTGCGCAGCCAATCGTACTTGCCAATACATGCATTCACTATAAGGCAGTTAAACGAGTGTTGCGATATCTGAATCATACATGTGATCTTGGATTGTTTTTTTGACGCTTCTTCAACTAGTCCTCTTCGAGCCTTTACATATGCGGACTGGCAAGGTCGATTGGTGATCGTCGATCTACCTCATGTATGTTGGTATTTTTGGCCCCCATTATTGGAGTTATATGGGGCTTAGCCCACTTAATATTGGAATTAGTCCATTTAGTTTATTTATTTGGTTTCAGTTTTTATTCTTATAGATTTGTGCTTAGGAGAATCTATGTAAATCTTTATCTTTTGCTAGTATCTAGCAGAGATAATACTTACTTATTTTAGCATAAAAGGAACGATAGGTTGTATTGATCAGAAGATGTATATACATGTGTTTTCTTCTAGTACGTTTGTCATTCTTACACACAAACCCTAATATACAAACTATAGAAAACTATACTTTCTATTATGGTATCTAGAGCATAGGAAGGTTGAGTTTTTCTTCTTGATCCATGGCGAATGATACTACTGCTAAAGGAAAGAAGGATCTGGTTCCACCTTCTGCATCTGGGGCATCTCAGATAGATATTAATGATCCTATTTATGTTCATCCTACGGAGAACCCCGGATTAACCCTTGTTTCGAAGTTCACCGGCACCGGTTTCCTTGGTTGGAAATTTGACATGGTCACAGGCCTGAAAACCAAGAACAAATATGGTTTTGTTATAGGCAGAATTAAAAAACCATATGAATCAAATGAGATAAGGTATTCATCTTGGGAAAGGGCTAACTCTTTTGTCGTGGCGTGGCTTAAGAATTCTCTTGGTGGAGATGTCCTTGAGAGTCTCCGGTTTGTTGACGATCCTAAGGAGATCTGGGATGCTCTTTCCACCCGCTATGAGCACAGCAACTTAGCTGTCATACATGTCTTGAAGCGCAACCTATGGGAGGTCAAGCAAGAAGATGAGTCAGTCGCTGAGTATTTCAACAAGTTAAAAACAGTCTGGGGCGAACTCGAACAAGCAAAGCCAGCCCAGAAGTGTACTTGCAACAAATGCACTTGTAACATAAACAACTCTATCAGAAAGCAGTAGATGAGGATAAATTAGTGCATTTTCTCATGGGATTAAATGTTAACTACTTATCTATTCGGGGCCAGATTCTGGCAATGAAAGATCCGCCAAGTTTGGAGAAGGCTTTCTCTCTGGTTGTGCAGGAAGAGGAACAGAGATGTGGTAAAACCCAACTCAAAGATGATGCCATGTCCTTATATTCTTACAAGACTGCACAGACAGAGAACTCAAGAAATTCCAAGTTCGATTCTGACAGAAAAAGGCTAACTTGCAGCCTTTGCAAGAAAGGTGGGCATAGTTCAGAGAATTGCTTTCAGAGGCTCAAGTGCAACCATTGCAAGCGGAACGGTCATACAGAAAACGAGTGTTATCACCTCCACGGGAGGGATAACATTTTAGCTCGAAGGAAAAAAGGTTTTGCCAACAGTGCAAGGACAGAAGAGCAACCAGAACAGGCAGAGCAATCAAATACAGATCCTGGGTTAACACCGAAACAGGTTCAACAAATTGCAGAATTAATCCACAACGCCAACACGAGAACTAAGGCAGATGAACTAGGTTACAGTAATTTCTCAGGTAACCCTAACAACTTTTGCCTTACTAGTTCAAATAATTTGTTCGAAGGTAAGTGGATTTTGGATTCAGGTTCAACAGATCATATAACCGGAACTAAATCTTACCTTGCGAATCTGCGAAACTTGCGGACCAAAAAGATTATAGTCTTACCAGATGGGCAATCTTATACCGTGAATCTGATAGGGGACGCCAAAATCGGTGATAGATTGTGGTTAAAAGGCGTGTTGTTCGTACAGGATTTCCAATTTAATCTGGTTTCGGTGAAGCGGTTGTCTGCAGAATCTGATTGTGCCCTAATTTTTGATGTTGATAAATGTTGTATACAGGACCGCTCGACAGGAGTGATTAAGCAGTTGGGTCAGAGTTCCGGTGGGCTTTATGTGTTGGTGTCAATTACTGGAGCGATGGATCCAGTTTTGGGCTTTGCCCATAAGGCTCAGGGGAACACTCAGGCGGATATAGATGCGGACGACATTTTGGGCTCACGTTTAGTTTTTAATTAACCGGCTGATATTGCAGTGGGCCGAGGCTCTTTTGTTAGTTCTAAGGCAAGAGACATACACATTAAGCTTTGACATGTGCCTTTTAAGAAACTTGTTACTATGGGTTTAATAAAGCATTCGGATTTTAGTTATGATTTTGCTTGTGATGTTTGTTACAAAAGCAGAGCACGAAGGTTACCTTTTAGTGATTCGTTCATCAAAACTAAACGGCCTTTTGAAATGATTCATGTTGATGTATGGGGGCCTTTCAAGGTTGAAACTTACAATGGTTTTAAGTATTTTGTTTGTTTTGTTGACAATTTCACGAGAACCACCTGGGTGCGTCTTATAAAGCAGAAGGGTGACACTTGGGAAGCAGTTGTTTGTTTTCTTAGCATGGTTGAGCGACAGTTTGAGACTAAAGTTAAAATCGTTCGATCTGATAATGCTAAGGAACTAGGAAGTTCCAATGAATGAAAAATTTTCTTTTCTTCCAGAGGAATTGTTCATCAGACTACGTGTGCACACACACCTCAACAAAATGCAGTGGTTGAAAGGAAGCACAGGTATCTTCTTTAAACTGCCAGAGCCTTGTATTTCCAGTCTCATGTGCTACTAAAATATTGGGGAGACTGCATATTACATGCGACATATTTGATTAACAAACTTCCCACTAAAGATCTGGGGGGAATGACACCATTTGAGAGTTTATATGGGCACAAGGCGGCATATGACATGATCAAACCATTTGGGTGTTTGTGCTACAAAACAATTTTTCATCACGGAGAAGGAAAGTTTGGTCTACGTGGACAAGCATGTGTCTATCTAGGAGAAGATCCAAGGAAGAAGGGGCACAAGGTTTTGGATTTAAACGCACAAACGATTGAGGTATGTAGAGATGTTAAGTTTCATGTGACTGATTTTCCTCATTTGAGTCTCACAAACAGCTGTGATTCTGTTCCTTCTTTCGAGCAAAGTGACATGCATACAGATGTAAATCGTGCTATGCTTGGTGATGATAGTGTGCACGAGCCAGTTCCACGAGAAGTCCTACCCACAGCCGATACAGATCCCGATGATACTCTTATCACACATGATCCGCCAGTCCGTAGGTCGCAACGAACAAGTCATCAACCTGGATATTTAAAAGATTACGTTTGCACTTCTGTTTTCCAAGATGTACTAAATGAGTGAGTTTTTCGAGACAACAACACTTCTAATCTCATCAGTGGTTGTGACAGTCTCACCGACATCACACCAGTCACTTGCATGGCTTTGCTTTCCAGTACACAAGTTAGTCCAGCTCTTGACATGAAGGAGTCTAATACTTACAAGGAAGCCTCGCAACATGTCCATTGGAAGCAGGCCATGAAAGAAGAATTGCAGGCGCTCAGGAAAAAAATACGTGGGATGTTGTAACCCTGCCACGAGGAAAGAAGGTGATAGGTTGCAAATGGGTTTATAAAATCAAGCTGAAGTCAGATGGTACTCTGGAAAGGTATAAGGCCCGTTTGGTAGCAAAAGGATATACGCAGCGTCATGGCCTGGATTATAGTGAGACTTTCTCACCTGTAGTCAAGCTTACAACAATACGCGCTCTTGTTGTTGTGGCTCTTCACAACGGGTGGTACATTAATCAGCTTGACGTGAACAATGCTTTTCTCCATGGAGAACTTGATGAAGAAGTGTTTATGCGAATTCCTGACGGTCTAGAGGTTGATGGGACGAACAAGGCTTGCTTACTTAAGAAATCTTTATATGGGCTTAAGCAGGCTTCGAGGCAGTGGTTTTCTAAACTTTCAAGTTTTCTTCAAACTTTAGGCTTCATTCAGTCTAAGAATGATCATTCCTTGTTTTTTAATGACATCGACGGAGGAAGGATATTCATGGTTGTTTATGTGGATGATATTCTTCTTGTGGGGCCTCAACAGGAGGAACTTGACAAGATAAAGGCTGCGCTGGACTTGAATTTTAAAATCAAAGACTTGGGATCTTTGCATTATTTCTTGGGGATAGAATTTGTTCGCACAACAGGAGGCTATATTTTATCCCAACAAAAATATTGCATGGATCTCATTGAGGAGTTTGGTTGTCAAGATAAAAGGGTTGCACAAGGACCCATGATTATTGGCAAACCTCTTTTGGCAGGAGAAGGAGATCCTCTTTTTGATCCTACTGCTTACAGGAGACTAGTGGGCAAGTTAAACTACTTGTCTAATACCCGTCCGGACATTAGTTTTACTGTTAAGAATTTGAGTCAGTTCATGCAGAAGCCCACTACTGTTCACATGGAAGCAGCACTTCATGCACTCTGTTATGTCAAGGGCACTATCAATTATGGGATTGTTTTAACTGGCGGAGACTGTAAGGTTCTAAATCTTCTGGCTTATTGTGATTCGGATTGGGCTGCTTGTCCCAACACCAGAAAATCTGTGTCAGGGTACTATGTTTTCTTGGGTCAAAGTCCAATCTCGTGGAAGACTAAGAAACAAAGCTCTGTTTCTCTCTCGAGTGCAGAAGCAGAGTATAGATCTCTGCGACGTGTTACGGTGGAATTAACCTGGTTGACCCGTAGTCTGTCAGAACTTTGTGTTGAGAATATTGAGCCCGTACCAGTCAAATGTGATAACCAGTCTGCCATACATATCGCACATAACCCTGTTTTCCACGAATGCACCAAACATATTGAGATTGATTGTCATTTTGTGCGTGAGAAAATTCAGCAGGGGCTTGTCCACATTGTTTACACACATACTTCCACCCAGTTGGCTGACATGTTAACCAAGGTTCTCCCTGGTACAAGGTATAAAGAACAACTCCGCCGCATGGGCATGCGCGGTAGTTAAAATCCAAGCCTTGGTAAACTTGTTTCCCTGCGCGGGGGAGGGGGGGGGGGGGTATTGGAGTTATATTGGGCTTAGCCCACTTAATATTGGAATTAGTCCATTTAGTTTATTTATTTCGTTTCAGTTTTTATTCTTATAGATTTGTGCTTAGGAGAATCTATGTAAATCTTATCTTTTGCTAGTATCTAGCAGAGATAATACTTACTTATTTTAGCATAAAAGGAACGATAGGTTGTATTGATCAGAAGATGTATATACATGATGTTTTCTTCTAGTACGTTTGCTGCTCTTACACACAAACCCTAATATACAAACTATACAAAACTATACTTTCTATTACCCATACGTTGTCGTGGGCATTGAAGAAACATGTTATAGTCTCCCGATCTTCCACTGAATAGGAGTATAAGGCTCTCGCATGAGGAGTTGTTGAAACTATAAAATCTAATCTCTGAGCTAGGGTTGATTTTGAAACCTCCTCTCCATTTATACATTGTGATAACTTAAGTGCAACCTTCTCGGCTTCAAATCTGTATCTACATAGCAGGATTAAGCACTTGGCGCTGGATTATCACTTTGTTCGTCCACCAGTGTAAAATGGGGGTGCTGCAAATCGTTCATCTCACCTCTGCTCATCAAATCGCAAATTAACTCACAAAGCCCTCATCTCCACTATACTTTCTTAATTAAGTATAGGCTTCCTTTGTTAGGAAACTTTGACTAGCAGGAGGATATTAAGTGACGATACTAAAGTGGTCCATATTCCTTAGCAAGTCTCGAGTCTGTACATGTCCTGTATATGAATTGAGCCAAATAATAGTCTAAGCCCCATAGTCATTGTAGTCATTATATTTCTCGTAAGTCCACGGTAAACAAATTTGTATGACAATTCTTACAACAAATAGTCTTATTAGTTCATTATCATTGTTTATAATTTGACCTGATAATTTATAAAAATTATAAGTATATGTTTAAATATTTTTATTAATCAAACTTTGGAATCTATAAAAATTTACTATGAAATAAACCTAGTCCTTAATATTGATAATTTTATAGTTGATCTTTTTAGACGTTATTAAAAATAGTATATGTCATCACTCAACCCATCCAAAATATCTACGTGGAGAGATGAAGGATAGTTAATATGTGAAGATTCGGGTAATCGGTAGAGGGATAAGATTGAATAAATGTGGATGATGAACCAGGACCCTAATCTTGACATCCTTTATTTTTTTTTTTTGAAATATCATATATTATAAGATCAAGAGCAAATGTCAAGTACATAGGAAGGGAAGTCAGCAGACTTCCAGCAACTCGCACAGAGCTGCATATTTCTAGCTAAGGACGCTAGGTTGTGAGCAATTAAATTATCTAAACGACTGACGTGAAAGCATTGGACTTCCTGTAGAGGGGCCAAAGCGGCCAAAGCATGATGTAGCAAGAGTTTTGCATGGTCAGAGAGGCCTGATCGACCAAAGCCCGAGAAGTAATCAACCACATTCTTGCAATCAGACAGGACCCGCACATGAGTATACTGATATTGCTTGGCATGGTGAATGCCTAACTGAAGGGCCGCTGCCTCCAAATGTGACGGATCCGATGCCGTCAAACCTCCCGTCAATGCTGCTGCAATCACAGCGTTTTGGGAGACCGCGACAGCCCCAAGGCCAAACCGACCAAACCTGTCCAGACCCGCATCAACAGAAATCTCGATGAAACAAGGGCCCAAAAGACGAGCCGCAGCCAAGGATGGAGATATAGCAATAGCCGAAGCAGCAGTGCTAAGGCTCAAAAAGCTGTCCGCCTGAAACCATCCTGCTTCAAAAGTGGCGACACGGTTATGGGCGTACTGGCAGCGGGCATACCATAAACGCCAAAGAAGCGAGACAAGCAAGGAGAGACGATGTCGCGGCATGGCAACGCAACAATCGGTAAACCAATCAATAAACGTGTTGTCTGTCTTTAGGGGCGGGGGATAGGGGATGCATAGGCGATCCCAGTAAGAGCGGACTGTAGGGCAGCGAAATAAGGCATGGAGAATGGTGTCACTGCCGCCACAAAGAACACAGGGTTGGAGATCCGGACGGTGCAGGCGATAAGCCAAGAGAGCAGGGCATGGAACAACGCCATGCAACAGTTTCCATCCAAACAGACAAACACGGGGCGGCATATCAAGTGCCCATAAACGGTTATTTGCCTTACTTTGAGGAGATGAGGTCATAGACGAAGATGAAGGTTGCGCAAGGCGGCGGAGGGCGACATCACAATGATAAGCACTTTTAACTGAATACTGGCCGGAAGGAGAGAGGCCCTAAAACCAAGAGCCCAGTGATGAAGTGAAACATTCCATGTGGAGGGGGAGAGCATAAAATCAGAAACTGGGGTCTGATGTAGATGCTGCGGAATTGACCAAAGGTAAGGCGTACCCCCCTCCTTAGAGGGGAGCCATCTGTCACAAATGCGTGTGGTTTGCCCATCCCCAATCTTTTTGTAGGCCGCAACCTGCACGAGATCCTGAACAGTGAGGAGCGCTCTCCAAATGGGACTGGAGTTTGCCTTTGGTTGAATGTGACATGGGGGATTGTGACCGAGATAACGGGCCCTGTAAAAAGTGGACAAAAGGGACAGAGGCTGATGCAGAATACGCCAAAGCTGTTTAGCGAGCAAAGCGCGATTAAAACTATGCAAGTCACGAAAGCCTAAGCCACCAGAGCGGAGAGGGAGACAGAGGTGCTCCCATTTCTTCCAGTGCAACCCTTTAGCAGTGGGTGAACCGCCCCACCAAAAGCGCGAGATCATCCCAGTGATGGAAGTGAGGAGCGATTTGGGGAGCGTAATGACTGACATGACATATGTAGGGATTGCCTGAAGGATTGATTTAATCAGAGTTAACCTTGCCGCCTGAGAAGTGAGACGAGACCAACTCTGAATGCGACGTGCAATGCGGTCCTTAATATAAGCAAACACAGCTTTCCGATCACGGCCCACGTGCACTGGGAAACCCAGATACATACCCAAATCTCGAACCACACGGCCTCTCAGAGCTCCAGCAACTGCTCCACGTATCTGCGGCTGCAGATGATGTGAAAACATAAGGGCGGACTTGTCCGCATTAATACACTGGCCTGATGCGAGCTTAAAATCATCAAGAATATAAGATAGCTCCCAAGCATTGGTCTCTGTTGCCTTTCCAAATAAAATACAATCATCCGCAAAAAGTAAGCTGGTAATAGGGTTTGGAAGCCCCGGAAAAGAGAAACCCTTATACTGATCGACCTGTGCAGAGAGATTAATGGCCGAGGTCAAAACCTCCATACAGCAAATAAAAAGCAATGGGGATAAAGGATCACCCTGACGCAGGCCACGATGTGGGCTAAATGAGGGGCCCGAGTGGCCATTAATTAGCACAGACATCGTGGCCGAAGTAAGACACTTGCGGACAGCGTTAATCCAAAACGGATGGAAACCCATGCTGGCTAACACTTGTAGAACAAAAGACCATTCGACACGGTCAAACGCTTTAGACATATCGACTTTATATGCGAAGAAACCCCGAAGGCGAGCTTGAGAAGTACGCATAGAATGCAGGATTTCATGAGTAAGGAGCACCTGATCAGAAATTAGCCGGCCCTGCACAAAAGCTGCTTGATTGTCGGTGATGACAGCCGGCAGAACATGATGCACTCGGTTGACCAAAACCTTGGATATGACACGATATACAGTGTTGCACAAGGAAATGGGCCGGAAATCCGTGATCGAGGTCGCCCCCGGCTTCTTTGGGATGAGGGCGAGATGAGTGTGATTAAGATCCTGCGGCGGCGATGCATCAGTGTTTAGAAAGGCCAAAGCAGTGTCAATGAAATCATCACTAATGATAGGCCAGTAACTGCGGAGAAAGACTCCATTAATGCCATCAAGGCCCGGAGCCTTGGTAGGATTTAGTTGCTTGTAAGCTGCAATTACCTCATCCCGAGTGAACAGCTGACCCATAGGATCATAAGAGTGTAACGGAACGCGGTCCTCCACACATGCCAAAAGATGCAGATTCGGCTGAGGGGCAGTAGAAGCAAAAAAAGTCTGGAAATAAGAACGAGCCACAAATTCTACACCATTCCAAGTGGTGGCCACTGGCAAAGTAGGAGAACACAGACTGTAGATCGCATTGCGACGAGATCGGGCCCTAAATTTATTAAAGAACAGGCTGTTGTTTTTATCACCTGCTTGTAACCAACTGATCCGGGACCGCTGCTGAAGTCGGATTTCATCCTGCTGAAGCAAAGCGTCAACAGTGGCAGAACATGACTTCCATTGAGCTACGGAGTGGGGGGTGGGATCCTGTTGGGCCAGAATATTAAGGTGAGACTGGGCCTGATGAAGGGCCTTCTTTTCCACCCAAATCTGCCTACATCCCCAAGATCGTAAACGCTGGCCACACACCCTTACTTTAGAGGTATAGTCCCGCAAATCCGCCCGGTTAACCCAAACTGATCGAACTAGGGCATGACATTGATCATTTGAGGCCCAACAATTCTCAAAGCGAAAGGGTCGCGGCCCACGCCGAGTGGATGGATGCAACACCAAATTAATGGGCCGATGATCCGGACGTCCCCAACGTAGGTGGTGATTCTGTGCATTGGGAAATAATGCTAGCCATGCATCATTAGCCACGAACCGATCTAAGCGACTTTTGACATGAAAAGGAAAATCAGTGCGTTTCTTGACATCCTTTATAGTATCGAGATTTCAAAGTAAACACCACTTATAATTATGTCAATTTTAATCGGTAACCATTTCTTTCTAATTTTTCAGTGGCAATTTCATCATTTTTTATCTTTTCAGTAGCATTTAATGAACTAGCTAAACAAATTGTGACATTTCATGAAATTTCTATCTCTTTAATTATTACGAAGGAGTTGATCGAATTCCTTAAACTTTGAATCAGTTTTTTTATTAGATTTGTTGAAAATAGGAAGAAGAGAGAATTGTAGAACAAAGATAATAATTTATAATGTCAATATAAGGATAAAAGGTCTCTATTTGTAAACGGTAAAGTACATGAGAAAATTCTGATGACTTAATTAAATAATTTAGTTACTAGGTAGACGTAAAGTTCACTATAAGTATATCTACTATAATATTTCCCCTGGACAAAATATTTTTTTACATGTTGGTTTGTAAAAACCTTGCCCTGAAAATTTGATGGGATAAGAACCTTTGCAAGATAAAAAGAAGTATAGTTTTACAATAACTTTAAATAGCTAAATAATCAACCATAGATAATTTTACTAGACATTCACATTGTATACTCTGAATTCATTGAATTTTTCTCATTGATTGTCTTAGTAAAACTTTACCAAGTAAAACCTAGTACTACAAACATCATGGTTAATGAAAAAAGGTACAATCATCATTATTCCCCTCATAAAGCTTCACTTAGTTTCTCGACTTCAGAATCCTCAATTTTTGGATTAGTCTTAGATATTTTTATTTTTGGGAGCACCTGGTTGTATAAAGCCATTAAATTCCCATTTTAGCATATTTGCTTTATATTATTGTCAAATACCTTTAATAAGTAGAACTCTAAAAGCTAAATTTTATATTATTCATATACATATAATTATGGGTATTAAGACACATACCTCAAGCAAGCATACTTTCAATTAATCTTTTAGATTGAGGTTTTTTATGTTTATGTATCTATATATACCATATCCGTGTTATTCATTCTACTGAAATATTGTTAAGATATGACACTTCATGATCTTTGATCAATAACCATTATGAGACTCTTTAGGAGATCCGATTATACTCTTACACACTTGTTATAGCAACACAGATTATCCAAGAAAATTAAGACTAATTTCAATAATATAAGAAAATTAAGACTTAATTTAATAATTTCCGCATTATGGTGAGAATGCCACAATCAATGAATAAGTTCATGAAATGATTTATTAACACAGTCACATGAGCATTCCCTGCAAGACTTCACTTCACCTCCTTTAGATAGCTAATTAATTATTCCTTCTGAATCTTATGTAAAAATCACTATCAAAGTGATATATATAGATAGATAGATAACCTATAACCTTAACAAATAATTACAATTATAAGCACACTCATATTTTGAAAGTAATCAACTACTGTTGATAATGCCAATATAATCATGGCAACTTTTAAAAATTTATTTACACCGACACATATTATACTTTAAGATAATTTATTCCTTCTTTTTTCATTTCACATGAATACACATTTGTATACATTTGCATTTACAACATTGTCATGATTTCAAGTCCGCAACATTAGTATAACTTTAGCACTTCCGTGAAGACAATTTTCTACCCGTTAAAAAAGTACGCACTCACACGTCCGATATTCTTCCTGTTTTTCCCCAGTCTTGTTTTCACCAGCGTCCTCTTACTGATCTGCACCGCTAGTACCGCCGCCTGAGCTCTTGGTGGCCCCGCAGCCTAATGGACTGCCGCCTGGTAGGGTTGGCACCCACCACGGGGTGCTTCCCCCATTCTTCTCCCTTCCTATACCTCTATTTACTCTTTCGTCGTGTCTTCAGATGGCCCAGCGTCAACCCAGTACCAGGGCCACCCCATCGCCGCCCTCTCCGCGCAATCCTGCTCTAGCGCTGGTGATGTCCCTCCCTCCCCTCTCTTCCCCTGCTTGTGCTAGTGGTCCCGCTCCTTCATCCTCTACTGCCTGTTTTGGGACAAGGGTTTCTGCCGGTTGTGAGACTGGCACTGTTGAGTTGGGTGTGTGCGCTGGTGCGGAAGTTAGAGAGTCTCGCTGCGCACCAGATCAAAGTCTTAATGCTACTGCCTTGCCAACCGTTTATGGCATCAGTGACATGCCTGATGGTTCCGCTGTTGACGGTATTGCCTCTTTGGGCATTGTAGATTTTGGTTTCCCGGTTTAGAGGTTTCTCCTTCGATAGCTAATTCTGCTATGAATTTGTGTTCCAATCTTGATGAGGTTATTGGTTTTACCAATCCAACTTCACATGCTCTACCTCTGGATAATGGTACTAATTCGGGAGTGGTGGTGGTTCCCACTGATTGTATAGAGCCAATACTATCAGCCTCCCTTGTAAGACTATCGGGTATCCCTTGTCGATTGGGACTGATTCTGCTAGTGTGGTCTCCTTGCCTTCTGGGAGTGGCGGTGCAACTGGCCCCCCAGGTTATTTTTCATAATAATGGGAGTGTCCAAGCGATCCCTGATAAGCTGCCCTCCTTAGCTCCAGCTTTGACCTTATGGTCGACCTCTCGGGCCCCCCCAACTGACTTGGCTTTGCCGGAGTATCTACTTCTACCAAATCCCTCTTCCCAGTTCAAGAGGACAAGGATTTCCCGCCTTTCTCCAAGGCCTCTGAGTCCACAGTCCCTAGAATGGGAGGCCTTGCTCCAGCCAGTGATCAGATTGCGTTTGCCAAAAGAACCCCTCGTCCCACCATCCTGAGCAAAGTGAAATCCCCTAATCTGATAGGTATGAATCTAACCATTCATTCCTTGATATGCTTCTCGCTAAACAAAAGTCGAATACTAATTTATCTTTACGATTAGATGATAATGGCATTATAGACTCTGATAGCTCATGTATGGAGGAGAACTTATTGCCAGAAATAGACAATTGAAAAATGTGTTAGTTGGTTATATTCTGGGGAAAATTTTGAGTTCAACATAGTCAAAGAATTTGTGAAAAGCGCTTGGAGCTTTGTGACTACCCCCCGAATTTCCTCCATGATGAGGGTTGGTTCTTATTCCAGTTCGACAACGAGGAGGACCTCCAACAAGTTCTGACAAGGGCCCCTGGCTCCTTTATTTCACCCCCCTCTTTCTTACAAAATGATCCCCTAATATTCCTTTAATCTGAAAGACCTCAATAGTATCCCTGTTTGGATCCAGCTCCCTAGACTTCATATTAGTCTCTGGTCTCAATCTAGCCTAAGGAAGATATGCTCTAAACTCGACACTCCCCTGTATACTAACCAATCTACGACCTCCAAATCTAGAATCTCCTATGCTAGATCCCTAGTTGAGGTGGATTTCAACCTCAACTTGGTTAGGAATATTGAGATCCGCACCCTAATGGATCTTTGTCGCAGCAAGTTGTCTATGAATGAGAACCAGTTTCCTACTCCTCTTGTAGCTGTTAGGGCACTCCTTGGCTCGCTGCCCGAGTCTTGCCCCTCGGCCAGGGCCTGCTCTAAAGCCCATCCATCCCCTCTCTCGCCCTGCTCCTTCACCTTTGGCCCTACCCTCTTCCATTCCCCTTAAGCCTACCCCAGTCCTTCCCGGTCATTCTTTGAACTTAAAATCCCAGCCTATTTTAAACCTGCCCTGCCATCCCCCACGGATGACCGCTCAGCTTGCCATAACCTAGTCTCTAGATCTCTCCCCCTCCGAAGGTAGTCTCTCAGCTAGGCCTTGCCCACCTCTAGCTCCCTTGTTGGCCAGGCCCCTCCTCTATCTGGACCCGCCCGACTTGTTGATGTCTCCCTCCATGTGTTGCTCGAGCCCAACCCTGCGAACTCTTGGCTTGTGGTTCCCCCAAAAGGAAAATCTTCGTTATTTAAAGCCCCAGAGGCCCCTGAAGACTATCCTCTAGCTTACAAGCTCTTGTGCTATCTTAGATAAAGGCCTCATTCTCTCTGCTCCCTCCCCTCTCACTCCACCTCTCTCTATGAATTTACAGTTTTGAATATTAGGGGTGTAATGATCACCCCAAGCTCAGAGAGATCCAGAAGTTTGTTGCTATCAATAAGCTTTGCGAGTTTGGCCTACTTGAAACCCATGTTTCATTTGGTAATCACCAATCTATTCTAGATCGCTTCTTTCCCTCTTGGAGTTTTGTCCATAACTATGGGGCGCACCAGAATGGGCGTATATGGGTCCTTTTCAACCCTTCCATCATCTCCCTCTCCCTTACCACTGCTCCGATCAAATTCTCTCTTGTAAGGCTTCTCTTGTTGGTACCCCTGACTTTAACATCTTGATAGTCTATAGAAGGAACAACCCCGCCCTTAGGACCCAACTCTGGGAGGATATCCTAAATCTCAGCCAAAACTCCAATGGCCCTTGGGTGGTGGCTAGGGACTTCAATAATATCCTTTATGCTCATGACCAGCTTAGTAATCACGGCCCTCACCCTGAAGACTACCGTGACTTTGTAGAATGTGTCTTCAGGGCCGAGTTGCAGGACCTTCATTTTTATGGGCAATTCTACACTTGGTGGAATAATCAATTTGACCATAGACACATCTTAAGGAAAATTGACCGGGTTTTAGTTAATGAAGATTAGATTCAGGCCCTCCTGACCAGTTTTGCCTCTTTTCTCCCGCCCCTCGTTTCAGACCACAGACCCATGATCATTTCCATTTCTTGCCCAGCCCCTCGTAGGAGAAACTTTAAATTCCTCAATATTTGGACCAATGATCCCTCCTTCCACTCTCTTGTTCACGAAGCGTGGAATATCTCGCCTTAAGGTAGTCATCTCTTCACTACTGTTTGTAAACTCCGACAACTTAAACCTGGGCTCATTAATCTTCATAAAAATGAATGTGGCTCCCTTGGGGACTAAGGTCAAAAGATTTGAGATGAGCTCGGTGACGTCCAAAACCGTTTGGACCTTGACCCCTGGAACCCGTTCTTATTCTCCCAAGAAAAATCCCTAAGACACACACTCCTAGCTAGAGATTCCGACGAGCTTATGTTCCTCGTCAGCTCTCAAAAATTGTTGGCTTAAAAGTGGACTCCAATACTTCATTCTTTCATAGAGCCATTAAAACTAGGAGGAATAAAAATTCCATTGCTTCCATTACAAATGATCTTGGGGAGGTTCTCAATAACCCTTCCAACATAGAGAAGTGTGTGGTCACTCACTTCCGACACTCTTTTGGCACTAGAGCCCCCCGGTACTCCCTTAATGACCTAAACTTGGACAGCTCTAGAACTCTTGACCATGCCTCCTGGACTCCCCTAACCCAGCCTGTTGACAATAATGATATAAAATCAGCTCTCTATTCCATTGGAGATGATAAAGCCCCAGGGCTGGATGGGTACACTTCCAAGTTCTTCAAAGCAGCTGGGCCACTATTCGCGAGGACATTTGTGGTGCAATTAGAAGCTTATTCCCAACGACAGGCTTCTCAAGGAGATTAACGCCACTCTCATCACTCTGATCCCCAAAAAAGACAACGCCTCATCCCCTAGGGACTATAGACCCATCTCTTGATGCAATACTCTGTGCAAAATAATTAGCAAAATCTGGCAGAGAGGCTTAAGAATGTCCTTCCCTCCCTTGTGAATGCTAGCCAGGGTGCCTTCATCAAAGGTCGCCTCATTTCAGATAACATCTAGTTGTGCTTCTGCTTAACGAAAAACTACCAAAGGGCTCTATATATCCCATCAGTGCATGATGAAGATGAACATTAGGAAAGCTTTTGACACTGTGGACTGGACCTTTCTCCAGAAAACCCCATCCTACGTAAACTTTCCCCTATAATTTATTAACTGGGTTATGCAATGTGTCACCACCACCTTCTATTCAATAAACATCAATGGCTCTCCCTCGGAATCTTTCAAAGGTGAGCGAGGATTACACCAAGGAGACCCCCTATCTCCTTACCTCTTTATGCTTGTTATGGACATGCTCTCACGCTAGCTCGATCAGCTGCACCTTACCCCCAGCTTCCACTACCATCTTTCTTGCAAATCTCTCCACATTTCCAATATTTTCTTCATAGACAATGCCCTATTATTCTGTAGAGGCGATCAAAGCTCCATTAACCTCATGCACAACAAAGTCATCCTTTTCTCTGAGGCCTCTGGCCTTATGCTTAACCCATTGAAATCAGACTTATTCCTTGGGGGAGGGGGGTTCACTCAGCTCTTGATGAATCCTTACTCAATCTCTCGGGTTTCAACCAAGGTTCTTTTCCCTTCCGCTATCTAGGCATTCCTATTATGGCTAGGAAGCCTAGAGCTTCAAATTTTAACCCCCTTACGGATAAAATCCACAATGCTGTCACATCGTGGGGAAGCAAATCCTGCTCCTGTGCGGGTTGACTTTCCTTAACCAAAAGTACCCTTTTTGGTATTGTTGGCT
This sequence comes from Limonium bicolor, assembly GCA_023374045.1. Lineage (NCBI taxonomy): Eukaryota > Viridiplantae > Streptophyta > Magnoliopsida > Caryophyllales > Plumbaginaceae > Limonium > Limonium bicolor. The sequence goes on from CM041778.1 coordinate 366,371,464, forward strand.
TCTGGACCTCCTGCATCTCTATTCCTAAGAATGTCATCAAATGCTTCTGATCTATAAGGAACACCAAGGAAAATGGTGCCCTCGGGCTTAAGGACATCCATATTTGGAACATGTGCTTCATGCTCAAGACTATCTATGTCATCACCCATGACCTAGAGTGCCTTTGGATCCAATGGATCCATAAGCTCTTCCTGCCCAACCCGGACATTTGGACATCCACTGCCAAGGGCAGTGACCCCTAGACCTGGAAAGCTATCCTTCATGCTAGGGACTAGTGGACTAAGTAGTGTGGGTCATCCTATGACGCCTCCTCACTCTTGAACTCCTACCCTCTCCGTCCTAAGGTCGGCTCATTCTATAACGACATTTCCCTCCCTCCCTGACCCTTCCCTTGGTATAATGTCTGTTGGAAAACTTAGGTTATTCCAAAAGCAAAATTTATTTTATGGCTTACTCTTAAAGGTAGGCTAAAAACTTGTGATAAGCTCCAATCTTGGGGAATTTGTCTCGCTAATAGATGTTGGCTCTATGAGCATGCTCAAGAGACTAGCAACCACCTTTTTTCCATTGCAGGTACTGTAGCAAGGTTTGGTGGACTATCTGTGACAGGTTGGGAATTCATACAAATCGGGCGAGTCTCTACAACTGCTCAAACTGAATCAAATGCTATTGTAAAAGGCACCATCCGATTGACTTAGTAAAAAGAGCGGTTGTCGTAAACGTTGTCTACCATATCTGGATCGAGAGGTTCAAGCGAGTCATGGCTAACCTAGCCCGTGAGCCCTCCCTCATAATCACCGACATCAAAGCCGCCATAAAGCCTATCATTTGACAAAGATGAGAAGATCCAGCGTAGATTTTGGATGGCTTGATAGAGTTCTTTGCTCTTAGGCACTTTCTGTAAGGTTGGATTGATTATACATCTTGATGTTTTTGTATTTCAGTTGGGTTCTTATGTCAGCACCACACTGTTTTGTTAGTTGCTAGTGGAGCTTTCGTATATCCACCCGCTCCCTAGCTTCCGGGCCTTCTTAGATATCAGATATATGGGGCTTCTATGTATCTATCTCCCTCAACATTCGCCATTATTTATCTATAAAATCTTATATTGTTCAAAAAAAAGTTTGCAACATTAGTAGTTCAAATGAGTTCAATACACTGCTCCACATTGACTATATGATTGTAAATTCAAAAGTTTTGATTGTATTTAAAATCACAACTTTGTAAACAAGGTTGTTCATCAAACTAACTCTAAGACTAGGTTTTGGTTAGCTTTTTTGCAGTATTTTTATGCAAGATATACAATTGTGTATATATAATAGTTTGAAGAAGAACAACTCACTCAAAATATTATATAGGTGATTTAAAAAAGGATAATTATATTGCCTACCTGACCATGTGATAAGGAAACATTATAATACCCATCCAAAAGATATTGGGAAATTACTATGCTCACTTTTGTAGTAAATAAAATGAGGTGAAATCCAAACATGTAGAGTAAGTATTATTTTAACTAATAGAGAACTTAGACGACGTCGAAAGTTTAAAAAACTCTAAATTTACTTTATATGTCCTCTTAAAGAATAAAATTAGTGAAAGATATCTAAAAATAAATAAATAAAGATGCAAAACCAAAGATGAAAGAGTGAACATCTATGCAATTCCTCATAAATTTTGATGTGATTTCCTTCAATTTCTAACTCTAACATCGCATGGTGTAAAATTTGGGCTTTTTTTATTGGTTTAGATTGTGAAACTGTTTCATCAGTGTAATATTTACTTAGATCTTTTATTTCATGTTATTTTAATAAGAATAAGTGCATGAGTGAATATTATAAATTTCTAAAACTCATAAGTAAATATTGTGATTTTCGAATATCTCAGAGTTGACAATATAATTTTTTAAAAGCTATAACAAACTAAACTGAATTCAATGTAATTTTCGAATACCTCAATTTATCATCATACGTGCACAAATGTAACCGTATCCGACTATCATACAATCGGTTTTACAATGTTTATATACATTCTTGAATAATCTTCACAATTAATTTGAACAATCATTATCTAAAGTTAAACAACTTACATAATAACACATGTAACTTTTGCATTAGCATAAACAATCAATACAAAAACTTAAACAACGCTTGAATTTAAAATGAACTACAACCAACCGGTTGTACAATAGAATTTGCCGGATGAGAGTGTGTGATCGGTCGTCGGTTGGGAGGAGAACTTTGATTACTTCCATTATTTTTTCCTTTTTAACAATTTCTTCACTTACATTACTATAAAGAGACGTCACTTTCTCCCAATGTTGATCGTGTCGTGACATTATTTGATATCCACCATAATCAGTACTTCCCCTGTTAATTAATAACTGTCATTTTAGATAGTGATTCTTATTCAAAAATATCTGTCATTCTAGCTTTTTGATACATCTTTTTCTACTTTTAACCCTACTATTCAATATAAAAGTAATTATTATCTAGATGGAAAAGTAAAAAATAGGGATACATGCGTCATTTTTCTACTTTCCTTAATAAGTGTGCAAGTTTCTAAAATGACAGATATTATTGAACGGAGGGAGTGGTTTATAATGTTGAAGCCATACGACCATGCACTGATGCACACGAACAGAGGATTACTCTGACAAAAACAAAGAGCACATGATTAAGAAAAGATTGGTCAATCGTAAGCCTCTCGTTGTTAGTGACTAATATAGTTAGTACATTACAGATTGACATCTAGAAAGAAATTATTTCACAGAAGTCACGAGTAACATGAAAAAGAAACTAACGCATTCCATTTGTTCAAAAAAAAAAGGGAAAATTCACGAGATACCCCTGTTTTCTTTCGTAATTCACAATATACCCCTGTGGTTTTAGTAATTCAACTTTAAACATGCTTAAATGTTGTCCAAATTGATGAAACTTTACATGGACGATGCTAAAGTGTTATATTTGGTCCAATACAAATTTGAAGTTTTTTAAGCTCACATGTGACCTAGGGACCCAATGAACAGTCACATATTCATTGGGTCCCACAGGTCACATGTGAGCTTTAAAAAACTTCAAATTTGATATTGGACCAAAATATAACACTTTAGCATCGTCCATGTAAAGTTTCATCAATTTCGGAAAACATTTAAGCATGTTTTAAAGTGAATTACGAAATCAGAGGGGTATATTATGAATTACGAAAGAAGAAAACAGGGGTATATCGTGAATTTTCCCAAAAAAAAAAAAGAAACTAACGCATTCCCGGCCAATTGTCTTTCTTGTTTTCACTATTTATTATGTTGAATAGACTAATTCGTTCATATACGTGTGAACTTGTTAACATTACGTAATTGTAGCGGGGGCTAGTTTGGTTAGCTTCCACTAGATTAAATTAATGGCCAAAGCCATTTCAATCATCAATAATGGCAGCTCAATAAATTAGTCCTAAAATGTCCGCAGGCTAATGACACTGCTGTCATTGATTGGGAAGATTATTAGTATTTGATTAACAGACTCTCGGCTAGGTTTTTCTGTTAACATCGATACGTGACGCATACACGCGTTATTAGGGAGTGATCTCCTTTTTAGAAGACTACTTTTTGTTTTAAAGAATAAATTCACAATATATCACTAAAAAATTTGTTAATTTATAAAAGATCATAACTTTAAAAAAAGTTTTTCAGATACCATAAAACATAAATTTAATTCATCAGATACCACAAATTACGAACCCAAAATATTTTAAGACTAAAATACCCCTACTTGTTAATAAACATAGTTCACAGGATACCACATAAATATTATTAATTCACAAAATACCATAAAATTTAATAAAGTATATATTAAGACAAGTAAAAAAAAGAAAAATTTAAGTTTATCATTTTATGTGATAAAATTTATAAAATAAAAAACCATACAATTAATTAAATTTTTTGAAAAACATGAAAAAAAAAAGACGTATATATCATTTAAAAGTTAAAGAACAAAAAAAATAAAAACAAATTAAGGGAATGATAACTCAAATTTTTTATAATACTTTACTCAAAATATTTTAGTAATGTAAAATAGTATTATCATAAATTAAATATATATATATATATAATATAAAGTAATTACAAAGTTAAACAACCATTATATTAATCTATTTTAATCAAGTTTTTGGTTTCTCGAATATATTATACTTTTTATAATTATTTAGAGATTCTTTTGTTATATAGTATATGGTATTTATATTTTTTTTTTCAATTTAAACCCATATATAAGAGAAATTTAATTTTGTTACATACTTTTTAAAAATATGTTTAATAAATTTTGTTTTGAATTAAAATATATAAAAGGATATTATAAAAAAATGTCAGGCTATTGTACTCATAACTATTGTTTTATTTTTTGTCAAATTATTTAGTTTATATATAGTGTATAATAATTTTTTATAATATCACTTTATATATATGTTTAATTCAAAAATACAACAAAAAATATAATGTCAATTTATATATATGTTTAACCCATATATAAAAAGAAGTTACTTTTACTACTTACTTTTTAAAAACATATATTTAATAATTTGAGTTGTATTTTTAAATTAAACATATATATTAAGTGATATTATAAAAATTATTATATATTATATGCAAGCTAAATAATTTGAAAAAAAATAAAACAATAGTTATGAGTATAATAGTCTAATATTTTTTTATAATATCATTTTATATATTTTAATTCAAAATGAAAATTATTAAACATATTTTTAAAAAGTAAGTAGTAAAATTAACTTTCTGTAAAAATTGAAAAAATATGAATACCATATATGTAACAAAAGAATCTCTAAAGAATTATAAAAAGTAAATATATTAGAGAATCCAACAACTTGATTAAAAATAGACAAAAGCAGTAAGTATATAATGGTTGTTTAATATTTGTAGTTCACATTAATATATTTAATTTTGTATAATACTATTTTACATTACTAAAAATACTTTGAATAAAAGTATTATAAAAACTTTGAGTTATCATTCCCTTAATTTGTTTTTTATTTTTAATTTATTTTTTAGATTTTAAATGATATATACATATTTTTTTATATTTTTCAAAAACTTTAATTAATTGTGTAGTTTTTTTATTTTATATGATTTTATCAAATAAAATGATAAACTTAATTTTTTTTATTTTTACTGCTCTTAAATATATTTTATTAACTTTTGTGGTATTTTGTGAATTAATATATTTATGCGGTATCATGTAAACTATGTTTATTAACAAGTAGGGGTATTTAATCTTAAAATGTTTTAGGTTTGTAATTTGTAGTATCTGGTGAATTAAATTTATTTTTGTGGTATCTGGAAAACTTATTTAAAAACTATGGTCTTTTATAATTAACAAACTTATTAGTGGTATCTTCTGAATTTTCCCTTTAAAAAATTGGAGCACTTGCACTTCTTTCTTCGTTGAGAGTTCTCTTTTCTTTCGTCATCCGTCATGAAGATTCCTGTGTTAGCCTTATTTGATTCCAGTGGTTTTCTCTTGAATTCTATAGGATTATGAATCCCTTTTCTTATATGGTTTTCTTCTACCCTTTTCTTCATTATCTCCTACTCCTGGATTCTTTATTTTCTTCTATGTTGTCAAAACAATACACTCTGTATGTCCAATGTTTCTTCACTTTTCATCCAAGGAGGCCATACTTTACTAGTTTCTATGGTTTTGTCTCAAATTGTGAAAAAATGAATCCGTAGATACCGTTTGTAATGTATGTTTTTGTTATGGCGAAACCGAATGGAAGAAAGCGACTGGTGTAGAGACACCGACATAGCAGTGACAGTCGCCAGTCAGGTTACTCAGGTATAGTATAATAAAAGGGTGAATTTTGCCTTCCCGCTGTTGTTTTGGACTTCTCCGTCTCGGTGGGTATCATTCTCGGTTTGAAGTTCTATGCCCAGCAGTCATCCAAAGATTCAGATGCAGGAGACGCTGATTGAAGATTTCCGCAGGTTAATGACACTGCTTTCATAGATAAGGGAAGATTATGATTTGATTAACGGACTCTCGGCAAGGTTTTCTCTAACATCGATACGTGATGCATACACGTTATTAGGGAGTGATCTACTTTTTAGAAGACTACTTTTTGTTTTTAAAAAGAAAATTACATCCTCACCCATGATGTTTGGCGAAATTACACACCTACCCACAAGGTCTTAAAAATTATTTTCACCATCCATGTGGTTTTCCCTTTTTACATCCGACAACTTTTATAATTTTCATTCAACTTAAGAGATGTTTAAATGTTGTCCAAAATTGATGAAACTTTACATGGATGATGCTAAAGTGTTATATTTTGGTTCAATGCTAAATTCAAGTTTTTTGAGCTCACAAGTGACATGTGGGACCCCATGAACAAACATTCACATGTCACATGTTTTATTGGATCCCGCGGATCACATGAGCTTAAAAAACTTTAGATTTCGTGCCGGACCAAAATATAACACTTTAGTACCATCCGTGTAAAGTTTCATCAACTTTGGACAATACTTAGATATCTTTTAAGTTGAACAAAAAATAAAAGTTACCGGATGTAAAAAAGGGAAACCAAATGGAGGGAAAATAATTTTTGAAACCACGTGAGTGGGGTGTGTAATTTCACCAAACGTCATGGGTGGGGATGTAATTTCCCCTTTTTAAAAATTTGGAGCACTTGCACTTCTTTCTTCGGGAGAGTTCTCCTCTTTTCTTTTGTCATCCATCACGAAGTTTTTTGTGTTAGTCTTTCTGATTCGAGTGGTTTTCTCTTGAATTCTATAGGTATTATGAATCCCTTTTCTTATGGTTTTCTTCTTCCTCTTTTTTTCATTCTCTCTTACTCGTGGATTCTTCTTTTCTTCTATGTTGTTGTCAAAACAATACACTTCGCATGTCCAATGTTTCTTCACTTCTCATCCAAGGAGGCCATACCTTTACTAGTTTTTATGGTTTGTCTCAAATTGTGAAAAAAATGAATCAGTAGATACCGTTTGTAATGTATGTTTTGTTATGGCGAAACCAAATGGAAGAAGTGACCGGTGTTGAGACACCGACATAGCAGTGACAGCCAGGTAAAGTATAATAACAGGGGAGAATTTTGCCTTACCCGTTGTTGTTTTGGACTTCTCCATCTCGATGGGTATCATTGTCGGTTTGAAGTTCTATGCCCAGCAGTCTAATCCAAAGATTCAGATGCATGAGACCCGAGTGAAGATTTCAATGCGGGTCTGCATGCTGAATCGTTTGTGAAGAACAAAAATTAAAGCAAAGCCAAATGTCGGTCTTGATGATATTGGTGTTTTGTGTAAGGGTGCTGCAAAGATACCAAAGATGTTGTGTTAAGCACAACGATACAGCCGAAACCTAGATAGTGAAGTTACACACCTACACACCATTCGTAATAAGATTCAAACAGATTGAGGAGACACTTTAGACCCCACAGATTAGAGCAGGTCACCGCCATCCCCAAAACAAAATTGACAAACAATTTTATTTTTCACCTATTCTAATACTCGTATCTTTTCAGTTGCAAGCATCTTACTCCAACATGCAATTGGATTCATGAACATTTGATGATTTATGTGTGTTTGAGATACCTTTCCACTTTGCCGTAGAATACGATCATGGTTGGCTAGCGATTTGCTCTGGTATGGACTAATAATGCCCAGCCATTGGCCATATTTGAAGCATTTCCTTGCCTCGGTTGATGGACTACAGTTCATATGCTGGTTGTTTTTTGCTCGGATTTTAGTTTGCTTGGAGCTCTGTGCTTTATCTCCTCCAGGGGAGATAACAACTTGTAGCTCAATCTCTTCTAGCAAGATGGAGTCAACTGGCATGGGGAAGCCATTGTTGTGGCTGATTGGTGATCTGATGCTGATGGGTTGAATCTCATTATCTGCTTTGGATGATTGCCCTTCTTCTGATAAGTTGAGATCAACCTCACTCCTTTTTTTACGGTGAGCAAAGAGCAGATTTTTCGGGGCTATGTGTTTCGTCTTATTGGAACTTTCCACAGGTTCTTGGGATAAAACTACCTCTAAGTGGATTGCTTCACAGTTAGGGCCCAAGTTTTCAAATTGTGATGATAAGATATTGATTACCCACTTCCAAATAACTTGCACTTTTAGTCTGTTGAGCTTTCTCCATTATTACCGGCGACTCAGAAATAATGTATCATAATATTAAAAACATCGTTACGTTTAGCTACTGTCAGGAGAGTGATGCTTTGTGTCCTGTCTCTATTGCCTTGTCGAGTTGTATCTGTTGGATAACATTTGTATCAAACCAATTTAAAAACCGAGGTTGATTCCAAAGCGTCCACCTTCCACACGTGGGCCTGAGCTCCAAACAACATTTAATGCCACATGTGTCATTCATATAATCACCACGCCACTTTCCCAAGTGAACTCCTCGATAATCCTCTTAGTTTTTCCCACAGTAGTTATCAGTGTTTTGCAGTCTGATGTGGCAGTATTTCAAAGTTCCTTTTCAGGAGGATGATCCTTCGATACTGATCTTTCTGCAAACTCCTTCGACGTGTTTGCCGCCTAGCGTCGGCATCCCATTTCATCGGACCAATATTCCTCTACACCAATAGTCCACGACCTGCCCCCAAATTCCACTTCTATTACATCATATAATTTTCTTAATCTTGGTCCTAATCTTCACATAAGCCTCCACCACTGTTGCTACTATAAAGCGTGAATAACAAATGAACCCCTTAGGGTTTGTACTGTATTATGTTGGTATATACACACAAGGGACAAATGACTAAGTTGACCCTATACATAATATACATAATATCTTAACAGCCCCCCCGCAGTCGAAGCCGGAGGTTCCCGGAGGCAGAGGACTAGTACGAAATTCTGTAAAAAGTGTGGTAGGTAATCCCTTGGTCATAATATCAGCAAACTGGCTGGTTATGGAGGGAACATGTAAGACCCAGGCATGTCCCAAAGCAACTTTGTCACGGACAAAGTGGATGTCTATCTCTATGTATTTAGTCCGTTGATGCTGGACCGGATTTGAAGTCATATATACAGAGCTAACATTGTCGTAGAAGACGATAGTTGCACATGTGGCTGGGGCGTGAAGTTCCTAAAGGAGTTGGTGGAGCCAACAGGATTCAGCGACGGCGTTGGCAACGACACGGTATTCGGCCTCAACACTGGAGTTTGAAACAGTGGTTTGGCGTTTGGAAGACCATGAGATTAGGTTGGGTCCAAGGTACATGCAATAGCCCAAAGTGGAGCATCGGGTGTCGGGACAACCAGCCCAGTCGGCATCCGAGTAGACGGTGAGCTGATAGGAGGTGTTGGGTATTAATTGAAGACCGAAGTGTAGAGTTCCCTTAATGTACCGAAGGATCCGTTTGGGATCAGTGTAATGCGGTTTGCAGGGGTCGTGCATATGGAGACAACCCTGTTGGACGGCGTAGTAGATGTCAGGTCTGGTGAAGGTGATATATTGGAGTGCACTGGCAAGGGAACAGTAAGCCGTAGGATCGCTGACTAGGGGGCCGTCTGTGGAGCTGAGTTTGGTGGAAGTGTCAGCGGGTGTCTGACAGGGATTGCAATTGGCCATGCCAGATCGGAGAAGAATATCCTTGGTGTATTGGGTTTGGTTAAGGTGAAGCTCGTTGGAATGGTATGTTACGGATATACCGAGAAAGTAGTGAAGTGGCCCAAGGTCGGTCATGTCAAGTTCATGACCGAGAGCTTGGATGATGGTGGTGAGGAGAGATGTGGTGGATGCAGTAAGGATGATGTCGTCAATGTAGACAAGTAGGTGAGCTTGGTGATTGTGGCGGTGCAGGACAAAAAGAGAGGGGTCAGCGCGGCTCCGGGTGAAGCCTAGACGTAGGAGAAAGGTGGCAAAGCGAGTGTACCAGGCACGGGGGCCTGTTTGAGACTGTAAAGTGCTTTGCAAAGGCGATAAACGCGGTTGGGATATTTTGGGTGGACAAAACCAGGTGGTTGTTGGCAATAGACAATCTTGTCTAAAGTGCCATAAAGGAATGCGTTTTTGAACTCTACCTGATGGATGGGCCAGTATCGGGTGAGATGGTGAGAGAGAGAATAGTCCGAATGGTGGTAGGTTTGACAACGGGGAGAAGGTTTCTTCATAATCTAGACCATATTGTTGGTTGAAACAGCGGGCCACTCAACGGGACTTGTAACGAGACTGGTTTCCTGCTGCATCATATTTATGGTGGAAAATCCATTTTCCGGAGACAATGTTGGCATTTGGAGGGCAAGGTACAAGATCCCAGTGTGATTTTTAATGAGTGTGTCATATTCTTCTTGCATGGAACGTGCCACTTTGGATCTTTGAGGGCAGTTTTGTAGGAAGTCGGAAGTTGGGTTGTGGAGGTGTTGAGATTGAAATGTTTGGCTTGAGATCCCGATTTGGAACAGGTAATCATTTGGTGGGTCAATTGTGTGGGGGAAGTTTGCGGGTGTGCGAGGGGAAGAGAGGATGGGTAATGCGTGTCAAGTCAGAAGAGGATGTGGACGGAGGTGGGGAGAAAGGATGTGGACCGTGGGCTTGTCTTTTGTGGGGATAAGTTGGGGGGAGAATGCAAAGGATTGATGGTGAGAGTGGGCGGCTGATGATGACGGCAGGGGGTATGTGACTTGGAGAATTGTGAACGTCTGGGTTATGGGAAGAGGGGTCCGGGGGCCCGAGGGGGGGTGATGGGTAGATTGTGAGTCAGCGTGGGATAATGGTGGGAGGGTGGAGAAGTGGGCCGAAGTAGCAGCAATGGAGTGTGTGTGTGAGAGTTTGGGCGGGGATATTGTGGTGTGGAAGTGAGTGGGGTAGTGTCAGTGGGTAAATCAGGGGGGAGTGTAAGTGAGAGAGGGTCCGACTTTGAGGGAATAACAGTCAGTTGGGGATTGAAGGCGGGGGAGAGGGTGTGTGAGTGGGGAATGACACGCCTTTTGAGGTGCTAACGGTGCGAGGGTTAGACGGATGTGTAGGGGAGATGTGTGAGTGCATGAGAAGTATGACAGGGTGATATTTTACGGTTAAGGAGAGGGAGAGATGGGGGAGGGCGGAAATATAGAGATATGGGGGGGGGGAGGAGGAATTTGCGTTCGAGTTTGTGGGTGTGGAACTGTATTTTTTGAATGTAGAGAGGGGTGTGTGGGTGCATGGAAGTTGAAGTAGGTGAGAATTTTGCAGCGGGTGAGAGAAAGAGATGGGTGAGGACGGGAATATCGAGATAGTGGGAGGGGAATTTTCGTCCGAGTTTGTTGGTTATGGAACAGACGTTGTGAATATTTTCGGATATGGAAAAATGGTTTCGTATAAAGTATTACGTGGCTGAGATAATTATTTATGTGTGAAGGTCATAGCAACGGTAGCCTTTGTGGTTGTTTTCATAACCAAGGAAAATGCAAGGGTTGTTTACGAGTTACAGTTTGTGGTGGGTTACGGAGGTCAAACTTGGAAAACATAGACAACTGAAAGGACGTAAGTGAGAATAAATTGGAATGAATGAAGAAAAGTAGATGGTATGGTATTTGGTTGTTTGGAGGGATGGGTGTGAGATTGAGTAAGTGGTGGATGTGGCAAGAGCTTCTGCCCAAAATTGTGGGGGAAGTTTTGCTTGAAAGAGGAGTGTGTGCGAATTGCGTTTGTGATGGTTCTGATGATAAGCTCAGCCTTGCCATTTGTTGAGACGTATGAGGACAGGGAAGAAGAAGAAGAGTGCCGTTGTTGAGTTAGATATGATCGTAGGTCGTTATTATCGAATTCACGGCCATGATCACAATGAACGTACTTAATTGTTGTGTGAAAATGTGTACGAAACATAATATGAAAAATTTAAGAAATTATGTCGTTTGAACTTAAATTGAGGGGGTATGTCAAAAAAACAGGGTGAAATCATCCAAAATAACAAGGTAATATTTAAAAAACCGCTGAACTTAAAATTGGCGATTGTCCAAAGAGTGCAATGAATGATATAAAAGAAGGTCGAGAAAAATGATCTGGAATTGGAAAAGATAACAACTTGTTTTCGAAGTTGGCAAGTATGACATGGTGTGGGGATGTTTAATCGGCGTGATGTAGCTGATGTGGAGGGGAGAAGTGTAGATGTGGATGATGAGCTAATCGGTGGTGCCATGATGGAATGGGGTAGGCGGGTGTGAGAGTTGATGTTGCGGTGGGATGTTTGTGTGGGCGGCAAGAAGGGATAAAGTTCTCATACTATTGCAGCGGATGAATCGTTCGGCGGCTGGAAAAGATCCTTACAGAAAACCAAGGGGATCAAAAACTCGACAGGCAATTATTATTTGTGAATGCGAACAGAATTAAGATTTTTATTAAATAGGGATAATAAGAATATTTCTTACAATTGAAGAAATGGAAAAGTGGACAATGTGGTGTGATCAATTCTCAGTAACCGGGAGACGATGACCATTACCAACTATTATGTGAGATGGATAGTGAGGATCGGTAGAGTGAGAGGAATACAGACTACCGGGATTTGAGACACATATTAGCAGAGGTTCCTGTGTCCATGTACCATGGGTTGTCGGTGGTAGGGCGAGGTGTGGTCATATTGTTCAGCGCATGAATGAGACTTGTTGGTCCCATGCGGTATTAGTCGTGGTGGGCGGGTGTTGTGGGATAGGTGAGCAGGGTCTGAGGTGGTGGTGGTGGGGCATGGGCCCAGAATACCGGCAGTCCATGGCGCTGCAGTGTAATAGTAGGGTGCAGGGATAGTAGACCAGGTGGATGTATTTTGGTTGCCACGATTGGAGGAGGAGCACCCACGGCTAAGCCCACGGTTCCTACCTCGTCCACGCCCACAAGAGGATTGTGTGGAGGATGGTGCAACATCAGTAGAGGAGACGGCGGATTGCAGCGCAGCGGGAGTAGAAGTGTTGACCGCCGGTGATGGAAGGAGTGCAGTGGCCGCCAATGGTGTGTTGTTTCGCATTGTTTCTTCTAGAAGAAGAGTGCTACGTACCTCCTGGAACGTAGCGGAAGGGAATTGAAGTTGAATGACACTACGGAGTATGGAAAATGAGTTATTGAGGCCACTAATTGTCTGAAACACCAAATCTCATCAGTGACGGGACTTTCAATGTTAGCGAGGGCGTCGACAAGGGTTTTTAATGAGGTGCAGTAATCGTTGATGAAGAGGGAGCCTTGGGCAGACCATGGAATCCGGCCTCGAGTTGGATTGCTCCTACTTTCTTGTTATCACGAAACAAGTTCTCAATCGTGATCCATACATCGTAGGCTGTAGCGTTGGGACGCATAATGAGACTGAAGATTTCAGGTTTGATAGTAGCACAGATCCAAGAGAGGACAGTGTAGTCGAGGAGAGGCCAACTGGCGTCGTCAGAGGGAGGGGAACCGTCAATGTGATTGAGGAGGTTCAACTTGCCAAGAGTGACAAGAAACATATGACGCCATAGGGAGTAGTTGGGCGGGGTTTGAGTGAGTTCTATGCGTATGTGGTTCGTAATGGAGCTCACATGTAGGGTTGTTGGAGAGCAACAACACCGGGTGTAATGGTGGGCGGTTGAGAGGGAGGAGGGGATGAGTGACGCTGTGGTGTTGGCGGGCGGCGGGGTGGGCTAGCAATGAGTGTATTTTCAGTGTCTGTCTGAGAAGCAACATCAGAAATGGTGACGAACAGGGGAGGGTTTGAGCGGCGAGGAGAGGAAAGGGAAAGGGAGAGGGAGAGTAGAATAGAGAGGATCGATGAGGAATTGCGAAGAAGGCTGATACCATAAAAGCGTGAATAACAAATGAACCCCTTAGGGTTTGTATTGTATTATGTTGGTATATATACATAAGGGACATGACTAAGTTGACCCTATACATAATATACATAATATCTTAACAGGTACCTCAAACATATTATTCTCATTCTCAGCACATTTCCAATTTGTTCCACCACCAGGTCGACACTTTCTTTCTTACACCACACATGGATAGGGATCCCTCTAACTGCAACGTTTGTAATTCTTTTCCTCTTGAGTTCCACACCATTCATGAACATCCATCCCAAGTCCCTTAACGGATAGGAATGGACAAAAGCATCTCGACCTTCTTTGCTGCCAAAAATCGTAACAAACTCATGTTTGTGACTGTTCTATGACCTCCTCCACATCTTTCCAGAAGCGTAGATCATGCAAAATGGAATTTCTGCAGCTCCTATGCCTAGAACCAATACACACTACATGCTCAAGTTTTGGAATCATTAAGTTTAAAGGAGTGAGATGGATATTCGAATTAACTTGTTCTTAGTTGGGGTGAGATGGATATTGGTGTGTTGATGGATATTTGTGTGTTAACGACGGTCTCAATCATCACGAAAGTGGACATTTAACAATTAAGTTTTCGTTTGTTCATGTCAAATGCAGGAAAACAAGGGTATGCCAACATCACTATGTAGAGAAGATGTCAAATTTGTCAACCTATTGATCAACCTATTCTGATCTCATTGGAGTTTGTTGCGATGTTCAAAGTTAAAATGGAGTTTTCCTCTCAGCTTACCTATTTCAACAAGATCCTCAAATGGTTGCAACTTTTTGGTAATGAGGAAAGGGCACAAATCAAAAGCGATGTATGCTTGGGTTCAGTTAGATATACACTGGTGAAGAAGCAGGGAAAAATCATGGTACAACCCATGCTGATCATAATGTGTCCGGCCCGGCAGCCCGGTCCGACCCGGCCCGTAAAAAAGCTCGACAGGCCCGAGCCCGATTGGGCTTCCGGGCGGGCCTGGACATAAAATCAGGCCCGAATAACAAGCCGGGCCGCGGCACATTTTTTGAGCCCGTGGACAAGCCCGGCCCGGCCCGATTTATATCATTATTATTATTTTTTTAAATGTAATATATACATATTTAATTTTATATAATATATACAAAAATTATATATTATATATAAATTTTTAAATGAGTTATATATATAATATATGAATTTATATTAAAATATATTAATTTTAAATTTTTATTAATTTATATAAAAAAATTTAAAAACCGGGCCGGGCGGGCCGAGCTTCGGCAAAGCCTGGAAAAAACCGGGCCTAGCCCGGCCCGGCCCGCCGAGCAAGTAAAAAGCCGGGCTTGGTTGTTAAAAATAGGCCCGACGGGCCTAAAATTTACCTTTGGCCCGCCCGAACCCGGCCCGCCCGCCCGAATGATCACCTCTAGTAACTGCACAAATCAAGATTCAAACCCGTGATGTATAGGTATAGGCTATTTGATCATTGTGTCATGGTAGTTATTCATAACATACATACAAACTATGTATATATTGGCACTACAACAATATTGCTTTGTTGGGGGCAACTTCTAGATTACCAGTTAGTGCAATTAAAAAGTTGCACCTAAAGTTACAACAAATGGGGCAATTTTTAAAATGCACTACTTGACCACAACAAAAGGTGCTCCATGAAATACTTGCACTAATAGATAGCATCAATGGGAGCAACTGGTAGTATTGTCCTATTTGTTCATGTCATCTTAAAACCACACACAACATGAACGATTTTGCCCCAAATGTGGACTATCTGTTGGTGCATTATTTTTCTTGCACTAATAAATTGTATTACTTGGTGCAATTTTTTCTTGTCGCCATATCTGTGTCTGATCAAACGTTTAGAAAATTTATAGGTGCAACCTTACCCTAGTCCTATTAGGTTTGTCAAATACTATGTCTCTATATTATCACCCCATTAGTGCACAATATACGTATTTATATCACATCAATCAATAGTTGCGATATAAAAGTTCACTCCAAATGGACACTATTAGTTAGTGCATTTTTTTGGCTTGCACCATTTGATTGCATCAAATGGGGAACCGTTTACTCATCGCTCCATTTGTAAATGATCAATAGTGGTGCATCTCTTTTTCGACTAAAAAATTAGTGTATCTCTTTTTCTAGCACTGATAGGTAGTGTCGGTTAGTGCATCTGCTTCCACTCGCCCTCTGTTATCACAATATATGATTCCTTTTCTCCATCTCCAACCTCAATGAGCTAATTTTCCAAAGCTTCATCTTTTTCCGATTCTCCCCAGTGTCACCATTGCCTGAAGAACTCCAATCTTGTTTATTTTACAGTCCTATTTACTTTTGAAGAACTTCATGGCGGAAGCCACTGGAGAGGAGTATTCACCAGTCCTACATTCTACTTTTGAATTAGGTATAGTTTGTTGATCTAAGCGTGTAGTTCGAGGTGTTAGGTTGCCATTATTCCTTGTCGAATGATCGAAAAATCTTCCGTAGGAGCTGCTCGTCGATTAAGATTCGGGATTTTTTTTTCGCGCTCATGGATTAGGGTAATTCGAGCCAATGATCTTTAGAGATAGAGGAAGAATTCAATTTTGTTGTGTGTGAGAAGAGTGTGTAGTAATTTGTGTTTGCAAATTAGATTATTCTTATATAGTTGATGGTACGGAGTGTCATGGATGGATTGGCGGGTGGTTCACCTTTTACGACAATTCCCGGACTCGAGAATGGATGTGTGGTGGTTATTAGACATTCAACGAATTGATTTTTCCTCTTTGATCTCGGTGCCTGTTCGTTTGCTTCTTCTATACAGAATCTATGAATCCTCACCCTTTCTTCCCTCCCCCTCTCCCTCATTCAATTTTCTTGCATCTATTATCAAATCTTCGTACACTCATAGAGGAGTCGGGAGGTGATTTTCTCAAGATGCGAGGATTTTGGATAATTGAGTGGCGGGTGATTCAAGAGTGGTCAAACGTGTGTGGAATTTGATTTGAAGCAGATGTATGAAAGAGAATTCTTCAGATGATTCTTTAAGAGTTGGGTCAAGTTGGTTAATTGTGCAATTTTGGAGGGAGAGAAGATGATATTAATACTTAATAGGGAGGTGTTTGAAGAAGGTAGACAGTCCTAGTGTCAATTTGGCAATTCATGGTAAAAGTTCACGCGTTCATTTTGGTTATTCTCTCTCTTTCTTTGTTGTTTTGTTCTCCTTCATGGAAAGTTGGGACTTGGAAATGGGCTAAATTGACTTTGTGGCCTGATCCTTTTTGTACATTTTTTTGTTTAGTTTACAGTAGGTAAAGGAGAGAGTGGACATAGAAGAACTGGAGAAGACTGTCGAAGGAGAAAAAGTCAGAAGACCAATGGGTCTGTCAGCCCCAGAACAGAAATGGCTTGAAGACCAAATAACCCGTCGGTCTCACAAAAACAAAATAACGTCTACATAGCATGCTACATGATAGCTCAACCCAGCCATCCACGGCTTAGAATGCACAGAAACTACGTCCTCAAAATTGAAGTTTAAAAAAGCAGAACAAAAGATGTTGCAAAACACCAACACCTGAGCACAAAGGCTTAATACAAAACAAAACTGATCTTATAGCAGAAACAGAAGTCTTAACCAAGACTACCCAAAACACAGAAGGTCAAACCGAATTCGGAAGCCGAAACACGCTCTTAGAGCAAATTAAAGGTAAAAAACGTAACAAAGGCTTTTGAAATGAAAGTAAACTAAAACAATGCTAAAACATTTCAAAACAGATAATACACAATGAGAGGAACACAACGCCATAAATGGTGATCAAAACGGAGCTCAGACGAAGAAGAAGTTGCGCAAAAACAGGGACGTGTCCGGACATGCGTCTGACCTTGCATGTTCGGACATAAGCCGAGAGCCAAAACAGTAGACATCAGACGTCTGTCCGGACTTACATGTCCGGACAAAGTCCAAGAAAAACATACGTGGGTGTCTAGACTTGTGTTCGGGCTTACAAGTCCGGACACACATCGTCCTCGCATCCCGTAAAGACTTACATGCCCGGACGGAAGTCCGGACAACACACAAAACAAAGGGAAACAAAGGCGTCCGAAGCTACGTCTGGACATACATGTCCGGACGCAAGCCCAATACTGTGAAAACTATAAAATCCAGAGCGTAAATAGAGACAATCAAGGGGTGAATCACCATAGCCATAGTACCAATTACCATAACAAAATACACAATTCAAAACACTTCCCACGAGGTTTTAAACAAATCAAAAACATGAATAAAAAACAAGTCAGATTTGCCCCAAGACAAAGAATCCCACAAATATATACAGAAAACGGAAACCAGAAACTCCTGTGGGTGAACATATGCAACCAAATCCGTCTACCACCTACCTCACATCCAAAGCAAAAACACTCTCGACGGACTCTACACATCACTCTCCTCGAATTACTGCCCGAATCACGTACAATTGAACAAATTGGAAGAAGACCGCAACCGGAAATAGGAGTGAAGAACCGAAACGAATAATGGCAACCACACTCGGAATCCTCAACCTTGAGATCCATAAACTTGGACAACAAAGCACTAGCGCCGTTGAATTACAGAGAGGATAAGATTGAGAGGAGAGGCAAAGGGAGGAGTTAAGAGGGAGGAGTTAAGAGGAGAAGTGCAAAGCGGGATGAAGAATGACAAAACTGTCGAGGAAGGAGGAGGGAAAAATAAACAAAATGAATTTAGAAATCATTTCCTTAACTAATAAATAAATACCAAGGAAAGGACAAATTAAACCCTCCTCCTTCTAACTTAATTAGAATAATATGCCAAATATAACATAAACACATTAGAATAAGATAAGAATAACATTAAGAACCCTTTACAAATAAAAAAGGAAATAAAAAAATCTGGGGCATAACATTACCGCCACACCCATACCATGGGTGATAAGGCTACTTCACAATTCAAAACATTCCAAAAGACTAAAATCCAAACTAAGTAACATCAGTAATTCTAATCCATTGCACAATTAACATCAAGTTCAAACCTACGTCCAATCCAACATCTATTCTAGGTGGTGACGCGTTACCCAACCCTTTCCATTGTCATTAATACCTGCGGCCAGAAAAGTACATAACAACACACAAAGGGATCACACAAATCAGATAAACTGAAGTAAACCATTACTGTAAAATTCATTTTATTTGGAAAGGCCAGTTTCCCATTACATATCTCGGTGCTCCTCTTTCCTCTTGCAAGCTTTCAGTTCATGATCATGCTCCTCTTATTGCTAGCATCACTAAAAGGATTAACTCGGTGGGAGCAAACTGGCTCTCTTATGCAAGAAGAGTTAAGTTAATAAGATTGGTTCTTTTTGGTATTATGAATTTCTGGTGCCACGTCTTTCTCCTGCCTAAAAATGTTGTGCATCATATTTCTCGCCTTTGCAGAATTTTCTTTGAGGGGAGGGGGGGGGGTAATATTCTCCATAGAAAGGTCTGCCCAAATGCTTGGTCTGTTGTACGCCAATCTAAGCAGAATGGAGGCTTGGGCTTTAAAGCAGCCATTACCGAACGCATCATGCAAATTGAAAGTAAGGTGAATTATGCTTGGGTAAAATCGCTTCATGCTTATAATCTTTGAGGTATTTCCATTTGGGATGCCAAAAAGGAATTCTACATATTCTTGGAGTTGGAATAAAATTCTCAAAACAAGGGATGATATCATTGCTTCTGATCTTAAAGAGAAAGTCTTGGGTCTTACTTTTAATAGTCGTCTTGTTGCTATTTATGATCTTTTTCACTCATTCTCTCCGAAATTTGCTGGGCAGTTTTGATGTAGAATTAGGTTAAGATTTTGAGAAGCTCTTTCACTTGGTGGCTAGTTGTTAACAACAATCTAGCTATTAAAGATAGACTATCAAAGATGGGGATTATATCGGATTCAAAGTGCTAGCGTTGTGATGCATCTGAATCCAAAGATCACCTTTTTTTTCTGCCCTTTCTCTAGTCATCGCTGGTATTCTTTCCTGGTGGGATATATCTACCCTCCAAACTTTGATGGTTGTATGAACGCTTTCCTCAGTATGAGAGCAAAAAGATCTATCAAATTTAAAGTTCGTGTCGCTGCTCTTGCTAGTTGTATTTACCACATCTGATCTGCTAGGAATAGCTGGATTTTTAAGAGTCATTCTATTTCTCCATTTACTTGTATTTTTTTGATTAAAGCTGATATTAAGTCGACAATCCCTAAATTTTTGAGGCATTCTAGCTTAGACTTTTCCTTTGTTTCTAGTAAACTTTAGATTTTTGCTTTTGGTTGTATTTCTCTTTTCTTCAATAAAATTTGTCTTACCTTTAAAAAATACAGTATTAATATGGTATATTGGAGTATCTTAAATCACGGTTTCTTACTAAATTGTGATTTTAAATAGTTAAGTGTCAATGCGTGTGTGTAACACCCCGGATTTTACCAAAATATATAGTACAAAGGTTTAGAGAAGTAATATCGCACACGGATTGAAAAAAGGAAGCCTAACGAGCCTTGAAACGGAGATTTTTAAAATGTGTTCGACCTTGTGTCCGAACATGGAAGTTCGGACAAGGTTTAAAACTCAAACGTATATGTCCGGACTAGTGTCTGTACTTGGAAGTTCAGTCACCAGTCAAAGCTTAAAACTAGAGTCGTTCGAACATTGTAGTTCAGATGCCAGTTCCGAAGGAATCTTCTTACGCGGTCCGAGCATGTGTCCAAACATCGAAGTTCGGACACTAGTTCCGACAATTTCCTCCCACGCGGGTTTGAACATACGTTCAAACGTGTAAGTTCGAACCAATACCGAGACTTACACACGGACTCGTCCTTGCATGTTGTTCGAACACATAAGTTCAGACAGATGTTCGGACACCATGTTCTTAAAAAAAATCAAGTTCTATTCAAGACCTGTCTGAACTTGTACGTCCAGAAGGATGTTGAGACAGGTCCAAAACCTCAAGATCAATGTCAAAATCCCTTTGTTAACACACCCATGTTCAATAACAACAATAATGATTCAAAAATGGAAACTTTCAACAGTCAGTCAATGATGAACCAGTTCTTAAGCAATCACAACAAAAACCACTACAATCTGAGGCATTACCGCCACACCCATACCCATGGGTGATAAGGCTACCCCACAATTCAAAACATTCCAAAAGACTAAAATCCAAACCAAGTAACACCAGTAATTCTAATCCAATTCACAATTAACATCAAGTTCAACCCTTAGTCAATCTAACATCTATTCAGGTGGTGGCGCGTTCCCCAACCCCTTGCCATTGTCATCAATACCTACGACCAGAAAAGTATACAACAACACACAAAGGGATCGCACAAATCAGATAAACTAATGTAAACCACCACTTCGTAGTGTAAAATTCATTTTATTTGGAAAGCACTGAGTTTTAATTCCACACAAAAGTTGAACATAGAGCAATGTCCAATACTCCAATACAATCATTCTCACAACACATTCCAGTACACAGGATCTTTTCACGGCAACAAAAATATTCACCAGCGAACACCTAATAACGGGGCAGCAAATTCCACCAACAGACACCTAACAAAGTAGGGCCGCAAAACTGAATTCCACCTCACTCTAAGTCCTTAAGTGTGCACACCCTTCTAAGGGTACTTCTGACCACGAAGAAGTAGATCTATAGAGCTTAAACTGCGATATAGTGGTCGCAGCGCAATATGTTTTATTCCAATGTACCAATGTGTACGAATAATCCCAGTGAAAGTCTCCCAAACCAAATATCACCAAATCTAGATATAATATTCATCTTATTCCACCAGATTCCAACCAAAACCCTTTTCCACATCCATTCATAAAATAATCCATCGATGAGAAAAACAATTCATCCGACAATAAATCAATGTTCACACAGAAAAATTTAAGGGAACGTAGTAGCTTACCTGAAATCCACGTTAAACCACAATCAAAGATCAGGCAGAACCACTAACAACCACCGTCGATAAAGTTGAGATCTAGATTTTAACATAACCACTTCAATAATATATCCACCAAAACAATCAATATTGTGTGAGAGGAAGAAGAAGTTGAAGAGAGGCACAAAAAAGAAGAGAATGGTAACGACATGATTGGTTAGGAAAGAGAAAAGGAAAAAAAGGAAAAGAAATGAAAAAAATATGATTTTTCATCTTAATCCATCCAATTAACAACCATAGTTTACCAAAATTAAACATATAATATATACTCATAATTTACCTAAATTTTATGGTAATTCAACACGTGCTCAAATAAGCCTTAAAGCATGAAATGAGGACTTAAAAACACAGTTTTGGGCTAACCATGCTTTAATGTGCACCACACGCATTTAAAAGCACGATTAACCCCAAAACCATGCTTTTAAGTCGTCAATCAAAACGTGGGGTGATTCTCGCCCACATTATACAAAACAGTTTATCTCATGATGCGTTTTAAAACATTATAAAGCCTGTTGTGGCCAACACCGTGAATTAAACACCACACTTTAAAGTTTTTTTTTTTCTAGCAGTGTTCGATGTAGGCTGCTGCACTTTCTTGTTATTGCCAATTAAGAGTGGTTTGTTATTGAAGAAGCAGCGTCACTACAATAATATAGATGGACGAAGGCAAATTGTAAACTATCAAATCGAACAATAAAAATATTGCCCCTAAATATAGAATTCGACAGGATAACTAAAAATGTCACACAACAAATAGCCAGAACCGGGGATTCTCACTAATGGGCCCCCAAATGAGTTTATTGCGGCCCAAAATAAGGAGTGAGATTGAAGTGTCATGCAGCACCTTGGGCAATGAACGGGGGCATCGCATGAAGATAGCCCAGCCAGATTGCAGAATAAGGCTCCCAAAAACTCAAATGGGACTTGGTACTTCTGTGGTATAAATGTGACATTTTTGAGTTTGGTATTTTTGACAAAAAATGTCAAACCATCACCTCTGAACAACAATTTTAAAACAACCACAAATATATCAGCACAAAACAACCACAAAACAACCAACAATTTATGCTGCAAATATAATGAATACCATAAACAAAGGCGGAGCCAGAAAACTGTAGGGGCGAGAATATTTTAATAATATTAATTAATTTTTAATAAATTAATTTAAATTTTCAATATTTATAATTATATTTTAAAAATGATATTATATATTAAATTTGACTAAAATCAAATTAAAATTGAAAATATAGATTAATATATTATAAATTAGTTTATTTTCCTTTTTTTATTTTTAGTTTTTTTATAAAGATTGTTATATAAATTATAAATTAATGAAAATAATATAGAACAATAGTTTTAAACTAGTAGTATTTTTTTAATTGTTTATTCAGATACAGATAAATAGTCTCTTAAAACTATTACTATATATCAATTCTAATAAAATATTCTACAAGGAAAAGAGCAAACTAATAATAATTACGATGTAAACTTTCAATTATATCAAAATTATTAGAGTACAAAATATTTGTAGTATATTTCAGAAATATCAATTATAAGTATTCAACTTGCTAAGTAATGATTAATTACAAAATTGTTTGTACAAACTATTATAGTTTGTCAGTATATCAAAGTTATTATATGTTTTATACCGTGCTTAATAATTAAAGAATAATTTTATATGCTAATATACGTTATTTTTCATTTCTTGGCATATCCAGTATTAAATTTAAATTTATGTTTTTGAATTTCATTAAGTAATATTTAATTGAATCGAATATATTGTTTTAACTACAAATATATGTTTAAAATAAATATTTTATCAACAATTAAACAATATATAATAATAAAAATAATAAGTGATATCTGTACATATATATTCGCTTACAGTCAATTATTTTATTTCATGAGAAATTAAAATAATCTTAAGTATTAATACATTTGAAATGTTATATTAAATACTAATATATAATCCATAAAATTATATTTTTATGTATAACATCTAATATATTTGCTCTAAATACAATGGTTTATTTCTTTATTTTTTTCAAATATATGTAAAAAATTATTTATAAATTAATATGTATACATATTATAAATTAATTGTCACTAAAATATATTAATTATTATTAAAGGTTGTAATTGAATATCTACATATATTTTAACTTTATCAACAAAAAATTGTTTTAAAATGTAATATAAATTTTTTAATTGTAACAACGAAAACGGTAAACGCACTGGACAAAACTAACTTATTCAAAACAGCCAGACGAAACCGCCGCCTGCCGAACACTAGCTTTCAAAACAGCCACAAAACAACCAGCACAAAACAACCAGCAAAACTACCACAAAACAGCCAGCCAAAACAACCAGACAAAAAACAACCACAAAAACTACCACAAAAAAGCCCCGAAGCCATGGTCGAATGAGCTGGGAAAGAAGATATAGGTCTCATTGTTTTGCAAGTTACAGCAACTCGTTTATTTTATTAGTTTATTCTTTTTTCTATATGTCATATATATAATTGTCATGTTAGATTTTTTTTTTTCTTACCTATTTTTACACTCTATTTCTAAACATCAACTATCAGCTTCAACTTTACATAATCAAATAATTGCACAATTTTTTGAAGAAGAAAGTAATGCAATTTCAAACAACATTCCTATTAATTGTAACCAATAACGTCCCTGTAAATCAAATCTACATTTCCCACGGATTTATTTATTTTTTCATTTTTTTGTTTAAAGTTTTTTTTTTCTTTCTTTATCACAAAACTTTAAATTATTGTAATTTTAATATATAAGTCCAAAATGAAAAAAAATTATATCATTGTTAATCAAAATTCAAGCTCTTCAAAACAAGACTAGTCATGGATATATTTTGACAACTTTTTTTAAAAATATTTTTACATGTATAATGTACATAACATAAAAAAAAACTTATACAGATGGTCATACAAACCTGTACAAATGTTCATTAAAACATGTACATCCACACGTAAAAAGATGTACATCCTTATGTTAAAAACATACAGATGGTCACATAAACCTATACGAATCATTAAATATGTACATCCTTAGATTAAAATGTGTACATATAATGGAGAAAACTTGTACAGATGGTCATACAAACATGTACAGATGTTCATTAAAAAACATATACATTCTTACATTTGAACATGTACATCGTCACATTAAAACATGTAAATTCTCACATTAAAATATGTACATACATCCTCACATTAAAATATCATCGTATATATGTAAAAATAATTTTTTTTAAAAGTTGTCAAAACATATTCATGACTGGTCTTGTTTTGAAGAGCTTGAATTTAGGTGAACAGTGAGATAATTTTTTTTTTCATTTTAGACTTATATATTAAAAGTTACAACTATTTAAATTATTGTTATTGTGATGATAAAGAAAAAGAAAAAAAAGAAAAAGAAAAAAAACTGCACGTAACAAATCGTGTAGCTATGGCGCGTGCTTGTTGCTGATATCCCTATCACTTGCTTTAATTTAACTATAATATCCTTAAATGTACTTAAATACCCTTGTATGTAGTCACCTTAGCTACATTAGGATGTAGCTCAGACCCACTGTTAATTAATAAACAAGTGTGTGCTGTGCGTGTGTGTGAAGTGTGGAAATAAGACAAATTTATGTATATTGTATGATTTACAAAACAAACCAATTACGAAAGAAGCGAGAATCACGCATTTAAAACAGAAGGTTACAAGATGCTCGCTCTTAGCTCACATGCATGTCCACAAATTGACGCGTAAACTGTGTACTAATCAGCAAACGTGCACTATTAGTTTTATTATCCGCTCGAGCATGTAATACGGGCTTCTCTTTGTTACTATATTATTTTCTTTTTTTCTCAGAGAAAAGAAGAGTCCGTATGAACACAGCAGTTGAGTAGTGTATCGTGTCGATCCAGTCCAGATATGAGTTGTCTTTTTAGGAAGATCCAGATATGATATGAGATTGATTGTAAATGTAGCTTGCAAGATCTTCTTCAAGCGACGTATACGTACGGTTAAAGATACGGATCATCACATTTTTGACACTTGAAGCTCATACAAGCCGTCGACTCTAGTGCACTACACGTTAATAAAATGGGCGGGTTACGTTTTTCACGTTGCTGCATTCTGGAATAATAAAATGGAAAACGGCATCTTAATTTGTGTAATATTGATCCATTCCAACTTCATAACTTGGTTCTACAATGTAATACTAATGGCTACCAAAACAAATCCACAATTTACCTCTCACAAACAGCAGTATGAAAATTTTGCGTGTATTAGCTAGCTTGCAATTCAACAGTTGTGGTTGTGCTATGAAGATTGGAGCAGAAATCTCTTCGAAAGAGTAGAGATGAATCAAGAAAAAAACATGACAAAGGCTGGAAAGAATAACCGTGAGAACTCAAAATGAATTCTGTCTCCATCGATTTCATGTTTTATTCTATATGCAGCGGAGCAGGATAACAGCCGGTCAAAAAAAGAAACGACAGCGAATGTGCGACTTGAAACTTTGAAAACAATCTACTACGCAGAATAATTACATTTCATATGCCCATCCTAGGTACTTGTTGTTGATAATTTCGACCATTAAGACTCTTTGTAAACATATCAGCCAATTGCATAAAGCTAGGAATGTGACCAACTTCAATAAACCCCCGGTGAATTTGTTCACGAACATAGTGGCAGTCAATTTCCACATCTTTCGTTCTTTCATCAGTTACCGGATTTGTTGCAATAAAAGCTGCCGACTTATTATCACAATGAAGAGGAATGGGAGCAACAACAACGACTCCTAATTCGAATAACAATCAACTTAACCATGCCAGCTTGTTGGGAAAATTACTAACATAAGTAATTAAACCTAGCCAAACGGGCAAGTGCACCCAATTCGTTGCAATATAACAATTGTCGTATCCACAAGGAAATTGGTTTCTAAATCCCAAGCTTCGGTATTTTAGTAAAACACAAATAAAAACAGTAAACGAGGGTTTGGCCAGATGCACGCTTGTTGTTTGTCAATGGAAAAGCAATAAAACAGTAAATTGTTTGTTGATGGAATGGATGGAAGAATACCCTAGGATAGTGGGGAATCACCTAATTCACTCAAAGAATCTCATAACCATAACTCATTATCTTATTGTATATTAGAGTTTAATTCATGAATCCCCATATCATGGGAAACCTAATTCGTCAAACCCCTTAATTAAAGGAGGTTTAAGTCACTAAGTAGCATTAAGCAAACACTCTTAAATAAAAGCCCTAAGATTTTACCCCCAAATCAAGACAGAAAACGTTAGGGTTATCCCCCTTTTAGTCAAATTCCAAACTCATGCTCAAATGTTGAATGGAACCACCATAAATGCAATAAGAGATCAATTTAGAGCATTAATAGATATTGAAGGGAATAAAACAAGAGTATTAAATGAGTTAGGTTTCTAGCATTCAATGAGCAAAAATAGGATCAAGCCCCATCCTAGGATACAGATGGAACTACTCAGCTATTAATAAAGGAGAGAGAAGGGAAGAGGGAGAGTTAGCCATGGGAGGAGCTCTTGAGCTTCAATGGAGGTTGAATCTTCAATCTCTTCTTCCTCCTTTTCTCCTCTTCTTTTCTCCTCTTCTTTGCTCCCTTATTTTCGCCACTCTCTCCTCTTTCTAGCTAGTATCGTGGGTGTTAGAGAATGGGAATGAATGCCCTAAAATCCAACTTTTCAAAACAAAAATCTGGGCAAATTTTCGTCCGACCGACCCTACCAGGGTTGGTCTCGTGGGTCGGTCGGACTCTCTGGTGAGGGAAGCACGTGACACTTTTAAGCTCGACTGACCCTACCTAAGGGTCGGTCGATTTCAGTAAGGTGCAGGAGAGCTGGATAAGGTCGGACCAACCCTCCTAGGATCGGTCCTTTGGTTGGTTGAGTCTAGAAAGCTCTTCTTTGGGCCAAAATTCTCCTGATGTTTCTCGTTGGCTTGGCATCCTCCCCGAAGTGTTCGAATCATTGATACATCCTCAAATTAAGCTTTCGAAATGTACTAACATGAGTATTTACGTATTCAAATATGTCAAAAGTATAAGCTGACTAATAAATCATAAAAGTACTCCATAAAGTGGTGAAATAAGTTATGCACCTAGTAAAATGAAGGTGAATAAAGACCTTGAAATAGCATTATTCACCACTTATCAACTCCCCCACACTTATCTATTTGCTTGTCCTCAAGAAAAATTAGCTAAGAACCCACAAGAAGAAGGAACATTTAAAGCAAGAAAGCGTTTAGATGAATTCTTGAATACAAGTGGGCAAAATTTGTGAAAAATCTCAAGAGGAGTGCAACCAACCTTCTCATGGTGATATGGGTGTGCTCAGGGCAAATAATAATATAGAGTTTCGTGGTATGATCTAGAGTGCTTCCAAGTTCTTACAGATTATGGAACTTGGAGAACTTTTAAGATGCCCAACTTCTCTCAAGAATGAGCATTGAGGAAAAATAAAAGGAAAAATAGAGATTTGCATTTGATTCACTTTTGCAACAAGAGATGAGGAGAGATAATTTGGCATTTTGCCTTGCTTTATTGAACACTCAACTCTCATTTGTTGGTTACCTATGGTGTCTCTCAAGTTTCTTTTTTTAAAAAAATTCACAAGGAACCCCTAAGCAATAAAAATTCACCAGGAAAGGGAGTTATGGATGCATCGCACATAAATGCTCCTCAAGAGAGAATTTTTGAAAAAAACAATTCGGTGGGAAATTCCAAGAATTCATGGAAAAACTTGCTTACTATAAATGTAACTCCTACATGGAAGCTATAGACATGCATAAGGAGATTGAGCAGTGCGCTAAAAAGAAAAGGTCGTTTCCCCCACACTAGAATGGGACAATGTCCGCATTGTTCAAAGCAAAGTTCAAGGAAAAACAAATAGAAGACCTTTTCGAAGCACTAAGCATGGAGTAGGCAAAAAGTGTAAGACATTGTATGAATGTTAAAAGGTTTATGAACTAGTACTTCCCTGATAAAGATGAGTTGTTGGTGAGGTTCCCCCACACTTGCTAGTGTGCGGGGTCATTGAAGCACTAGCTCCGATAGAAAGAGTCGAAGATCCTAGGAAAACTTTGCAAGAGTTTCTCTTAACTCAACTTTTAGGTGTTCTTGAGTTCAGTTGATAAATATCTACAATGTAAATCCAAAAAGAAACTAGACGCAAAATGGTTTCCGAAGAATTCACAAAAATGCCATAGTTAGATAACCAAAAGGGGACTCATAAATGAGTCCCATAGCAGATAGTCAAGAGGTTCTAAATAAAAACATAGTGCGGAATGTAAAGTACTACAATGTGAAAGTAAATGAAGTTCAAATGACAAACATAATAAGCATCCAAACTGAATACAAAAGTCTATAAAAGAGTCAAAAGATAGATGAAACAACAGAGAAATAATGATGCGCCGGTCTGATGATCAAGGGATAGCTACTGAGGAGGGGGACCACCACGCACCACCTGCTCACTGAGGAACTGCATGTGGGCCTCCATCTGATGTTGATGCTCTGCCATGAGGCACTGGTGCTCAGCCATCTAGCGCTGAAATGCATCGAGCTGCTCCGGGATCACGGTGCCGGTCGGCGGTGGAGGAGGTAGGGCTAGGAATGAAGTGTTAGAAGTGGAGGGGCCGAATAGGAGGGTGCACCACTGCTTTGGCTCTATGCAGCGTCGTTCTTCTGCCACCCAATGTTAGTACTAGGGTAAATCCCATCTTTCGTAGAGAGGTGGCGGAGATAGGGTCCATAGGCGGGCTGGCTAGCTCACCCTCCCTAGGCCGGACTCCGAAGCGAACAAACTGTCTCTCCAGGAAGTAGGGGAAGCCTAAATGCTGGGTGTCCCTCTTCTTGATGATGTGGCAGAGGTGGCTGATAATAAGGTCTGAGAGGGAGAGCGGCTTCTCCAGGTCCGGTGTGACTAGATAATCCATGAGATAACAGTCTGTGGAGTTGAGATCCTTGCTATCTCAGGGCAAGATGTTATGGCGTAAGAGCGTAAGCATGATCCTCACTAGTAGAAAAATGATTAAAAAATACGGCTAATAAACAACGGTTTACAACATAACCGTATCTAAAGCATAGAGGTGGGCGCGCGTGCGATTCTAAAACCGTCTTAAATACCTCCTTCCGCGCACGGGTGACTTTTTAAGACGGTTGATGACAAACCGTCGTTTAAAGCTATTTTTTCGGCGGTAAGACATCTTTTAAGACGGTTGTAGAAGAAACATCCTTTATACTATCTATTTAAAAGATGGTTATTGGTGAACCGTCATTTATTATCTCACAGTTTCATTTTAAAAGACAGTTTTGACAGAACCGTCATTTTTAAACCTTAAAAAATGACGATTTTTCGTTAACCGTCATTTTATCTTAGATGTTAAAAGACGGTTTCAAATGAACCTTCTCTTAAAACTCTTTTTTTAAAATATATTTAAACACTAAATAACAAAGTTTGAAAAATAGTATAAAGTAATAAATATTTAAATTAGTTTACATAATAAATTAGTAAATTATAGTCTTTTTATAATTAACATTGTAACTATATGTACATATATGTAATCTTATAATATCTAGCTTTAGTATGTATATAATACGATGCTTATTTACCTATTACGATGTTTTACTTATTATAATTTATATAGGAGTGAACATAATTTTGAATAACAATTAGAATTCCGATTATTAAAAGATTAAGTTATAAATGCTACATATATATATATATATATGTTTTGCTCATAAAATAAATGAGTTTCATGTCGTAGCATAGTGGTTAGGGGGTGCATGTGCACGCGTGGGATGTCTTTACCATGGGTCGAGGGTTCGAATCCCAGACACCACCAAAGATTACAAATTAATCTAGGTGCATAAGACTAAATTCACTTATTTTTGCGCTCAAGAGCTTTAAAGACGGTTCGACGAAAACCGTCGTTTAATATCATCTTAAAAGATGGTTTTTGAACCGTCATTTAAGATGGATGATAAAAAACGATGGTCGTATAAAAGATGGTTCGGAACCGTCATTTTTAAACACTTTAAACCGTCATTATTGAGTCCGTCCGCACCAGTGCCTCTTCACCGGATTGCTCACCATGTTCAGGGTCATAGTGACCCTGACGTCTTTCCTGGCTTGGTTTTTTCCGCGTGTCTGGACCGTGAGGGGGTGGTGAGGTAGTGGTGTCGGTAGGCGATCAGATCTCCAGGGTGGATGTATGAGAAGTGCTCAAGGTCATCGCGAGGAAGCTGAAAGAATTGGTGGACATCTACCCTCCAAATGGTGATGGCCCGTCCACTGACAAACGAGGTGACCTCCCCCCGCTTATTGTCTGCTGACGCATTGGCGTAGAATTCTTTAATTAAGCGGGGGTGGTCTTGACCACCCATGGAGAGCACGCAGCTCCAGCCCAAATAATTAAAATAGGGGGCTAGCTGGAGGTCGGCAATGAGCAGGGTCAACAGAGCGCTCTTGAACTATCTCACGCTTATGGTCGGTGTGGAACCAGCGCTTGGCATCTTCGCTGACGAACATGTCATTGATAAGGCCCTGTAGAGAAAAGTTCAGCTCCATGTCGGGCTCAGTGGTGCGCCTCCTAGTAGCTCAGCGTTGGCAGTTGGCCATTGTTCTGCAAAACAGAGAAAGAAAAAGAAAAGCAAAAGAAGAAAGAACAAATAGCAAACAATGAAGAGTTAGAACAAAAAGAGGAAAATACTAAGCACTTGGGTAAAGAGTAAGCATTAAGAACAACTGGGAGCAAAAGAAGCAGCATAATTCTAAATAAATTCCGGCAGAGTTTCCCCCATTTTTCTACCCTTTCCCGGTTCTAAAAACCTCTACAAATTCAACCTGGAGGTTTTAATTCAAACATTTGAGCAACCGAAAGCACAATTCAGCTAACAAGTGCAACACTCACCAATCAATTCAATAATTTAGCTAATTTAAGCACATCGGGAGTGACCACAATTCTCAACTACCAACGTGCACTATTCTAGCCAATTGATCAATATATTGTACTCACCACACCTAGTAAATCCCCAAAAAAGTTTTGATAGCATAATTTGAATGCCCTTAATTAAAGCCAAACATAGCATAATGGCAACTTAAGCTATTAATCACATAAGGCTTGCTAAAACAAACCCGTTGCCAAGTTTACATCGAATTTTTGCACACACCCTATAATTAATACTTAGAGTCAACCCAAATCACCAAATTTGCACAAATCACAATTTTGCACCTAATGCCCCGTTTGGTTCGATCTAAACCTAGCCCAAATTGTAACTTGCTCTAAAATTTCAAATATTGATACATTAGTGTGAGAATCTCATACCTTAGTGTTTTAAAGAAGAAAAGATGAACAAATTGACAGGTTTCGGGCACAAATTAGGACAAAATCGACCAGGGGCGATTTAAGGGAAACATTAGGGATTCTAGGGAAAGTAAGGGTGGTGGGTGTTGCAGACTAGTGCGCGGACGTCGGGGCTCGAGCTCGATGGAGCAGCAGGTGGCGCGGACGGTGTCGGGGCTGGCGTTGGCTGGCGATAACCGGAAGAGAGGCTGGGCGGTGCTGGTGGGTGTACACGGCGAAGAACGGGGGAGGAAATTTGGGGCTGGGGGGTGGTGAGTAGGGGGAAGAGGGAGTCGGGGTCAGGGCTGAATGACAGGGGAAAAAAAAGAAAATCGATTTTAACCGAAACACTGTGTTTCGCTTTTTTTTAAAAAAAATTCTAACCCGACCGACCCTACCAAGGTCGGTCGCAAGGTTGGTCCAAGCCAGTAGCTTGCCGATTTGAAATTTTTGACCCGACCGACCTTGTCAAGATCGGTCGCAAGGTCTGTCGAAGTCAGAATGTTACGGATTTGAAAATTTTGACTCGACCGACCCTCCCAAGGTCGGTCCTCGGGTCGGTCGAAGTCAGTAGCTTCTGATTTTGTAAAAATTAGACTGACCGACTCTTGTAAGGTTGGTCCTAGGGTCGGTCCCAGACTAGAATCTCCCCAAAAATGAAATTTTTCTTTCCCATAAAACTTGTTCACGTCTAGAAGTAGAACACACAAACAAAAACAACCAAAAATACGCAATAACAGGTGTACGAAACAATCAAATTAATTAACAAAATAAACTACGGTATAGGTAAAGAGGGAAATAGTCATAAGGTAAGGTAAAGAGGGAAATAGTCTGGGTTGCCTCTGGAAAGCCGTCCATCTTTTTTAGGTCTTTGGCTTGACCATAATATGGGTTAGAAGGAACCTGGAGGGTGGTTGTGAGGAGGAGATCCGAAACACAAATCGAATCCCCACTTGGATGCACGTTTACTTTTCTTTCCCAGTCCTCTTTTTCTCTTCAACAAGAGTTAATGGTGGTTCATCTTTGATGGTCATCCCTTCGGGCAGAGAGTGATGAAGAGAAGTGAAGGAGATTAATGAGGTTGGGCTTCCTTCTCCACAACCTTGACTGTATCCACTTTGCTGTTTGGGGATCTCCCCGCCGTAAAGACCAATCTCTCATCATAGGCTTGCAATGTGATGGTCTTCTTAGCAATTGCGATCTAAGCATCGGTGGCGAGGAAAGGTCGACCAAGGATGAGTGAAGTAGTGGAGTTTTCTTTGATGTCCAAAATGACAAAATCACATGGGAAGTATAGATGTTTCACCTTGATGATCACGTCCTCAACCACTCCATTTGGGTAGACCGTGACCCATCCGCCAGTTGAAGGACCATCTTGCTCTTCTTCAATTCACCAATCCCTTGCCTCTTGAAGGTGGAGAGAGGCATAAAATTTGTGGAAGCACCTAGATCACATAGAGAGTGTTGAAAAAAGGTGCTACCAATCATGACTGGGATGGTGAAGCTCCCTAGATCGCTGCATTTCGAAGGTAATGGCTGTTTGAGAATAGTGGAGCAAGCCTCATTAAGTTGGATAGTGCCGACCTCAGTTAATTTTGTTTTGTTGGAGATTAGGTGCTTAAGAAATTTAGCACAGTTTGGCATCTTGGCAATGAGGTCTACAAAAGGAATGTTGACATTTAATTGCTTCAGCATTGCCAGAAACTTCCCATACTCTGCATTGAATTTATGTTTCTTGACTTGGTTGGGAAGGGTAAAGGTGGTTCATACAGAGAAGGTTTTGGAGTGGATTGGGTTGTATGAGTGCTTTGAGAAGCTTTCTCTAATGGGAACTCAGTCCCTTCTCCATTATCCTCCTTGGATACACTCGAGTCTTGTGAGTTTTGGGGCACTTTTGTCTGCTTGCCACTCCTCAAGGTGATAGCTTTCACTCCTTTCTCATCATCATCCAACTTGGCTTTTCCTTTTCATAATTAGAAAGAAGCCTCATCAGGTGCTCCCTCTCATATTGAAGTTCGTGCTCACGGATCCTTGAAGAAGTCTCAAGTTGGCTACCTTTCTTTTCAAAGCTTCAATAAGCATAGCCCATCCTTGATGAAGATGGTGAATTTTAGGGGCCTCAATCACATTCACCTCCCTAAAATCTTCTTCGACACTTTCTCTCACGAAGATAGCCTTGAGTTCTCTTTCGGGTTACGCATTGGTTGACTAGGAAAAGTGTCAGGAGGCCTTTGGGCATGCTGTTGAGAAATCCACTCAAGCTGTCCCTCAATTCTCTTGTTGGTGGCCTCTTGACTAGCCTTGAATGAGTCAAACTCTGCTACCTTAGTTTGCACAACCAAGACAAGATTCTTTATCATGTCTCTCAACTCCGTATTTGGATATATAAGGAGAGGAGGGGTTGTTATTGCTGAAAGACCGGAGGTGCTCCTTGTGTTCGGTAACCCATTAATGGGTTGGACATTTAAGACGACCCTTGTGACCGATATCCCATGGGATTGTTGGAAGCATTGCTAGATCCCCCTTGGGTTTGGTCATTACCTCTCCATGAGTAGTTTGGATGGTTCCTTCATGGGAGGTTTTGTAGGTTGCAGTTGTATCCGAGGCGGTTGCCTACAATGTTTACGTCCTCATGTGGGTCGGCGTAAGCTTTGCCTTCACAAAAGTGGGTCTCGTGAGGACCTGCAAAAATTGTACACCCCTCTTGAATTGAAGTTGAAGCTGAAGCAGATGATGAAGAAGCTATAAATTTTGTTGTTTCTTTTTGAGCTATAGCTAGCTTCTCCACCATTTTTATGAGTGAAGATAATTGAGCCGAAAGATGGTCGGTGGGCTCAACGTGAAGGAGACCCGCTGCTCATGGTGCTCTTCCCCTTCGGTTTAGACCATTGCCTTGTGTTACTAGTCATCACCTCTAGGAGGTCCATCCCATCTTGAGGTGACTTAGTCATGAAGCTCCCTCCAGTTGAGGAGTTCACAAGGAATCTATTCGAGTTGTTGAGACTGTTGAAAAATGATAAGCACAAGGATTGGTCATCCAAGCCGTGGTGGGAGCAATTCATCAACATGTCTTTGAATCTGTCCCATGCGTCGTATAACGTCTCTCCCGGCTCTTGGTAAAAGGTGTTGATCTCTCCAGTCAATTTCCTCGTTCTACTTGTGGGGTAATACTTGGCAAGAAATTTTTGAGCCATTTGTGCCCAAGTGTGGATTAAACTTGACGGTAAGCTCCTATACCATTTTGATGCAGCGTCTCACAATGAGTGAGGGAAGAGCTGCAAGCGTATCCTCTCATTGACTCTACCAGCATTACCAAATGAGTTACAAAAGTTGAGGAAGAACACTTAGGTGATTGGGAGCTTCATCGGGATTTGCTCTGCTGAATTTTCCTAAGTCTCGGACAGAGGTGAAGTAGTGGGTCTTGAATACCCATTGTCCAGCCTCTTGAAGCGTCAACTCTGGTAGGACTATGGCTGAAGGTCTCCCTTCAGTGTCCGGCTGGTTGTAGTCTTTGAAAGCCATTTGTTGTGGGTTCCCGTTATCTTCTATCCCTGGTTCTTTATCAGCCATGATTAGATTTTTTAAAGTCTGGATGGGTCACAACAAAGAACGCTCGAGTTCGGGTCTCGGAATAACAAGTGGAGATCCCTTGGCTCGGGTGTTTGGCATACACCAAGAAAACAGAAGGTACCGAAACCACACCAAAACCAAATGATCTTAAGTAATAGGAAAATCAAGAACAAAGAAAAACAACTAAACACACAATTAACAAAAAAAACAAGATAAAAACACTAAATACACACAAATAAAATTCCGAAACTGGGGAAATGATAGAAACTATCAATCTCCCTGGCAACGGAGCCATAAACTTGTTGGGAAAGTTACAAACATAAGTAATTAAACCTAGCTAAACGGGCAAGTGCACCCAATTCGTTGCAATATAACAAGTTTCGTATCCACAAGGAAATTGGTTTCTAAATCCCAAGCTTCAGTATTTTATTAAAACACAAATAAAAATAGTAAACGGGGGTTTAGCCGGATGCAAGATTGGTTGTTTGTCAATGGAAAAGCAATAAAACAGTAAAT
Source organism: Limonium bicolor (assembly GCA_023374045.1). Classification (NCBI taxonomy): domain Eukaryota; kingdom Viridiplantae; phylum Streptophyta; class Magnoliopsida; order Caryophyllales; family Plumbaginaceae; genus Limonium; species Limonium bicolor. Next base: position 366,407,706 of record CM041778.1, read on the forward strand.
TGTTTGTTTGATGGAATGGGTAGAAGAATACCCTATGATAGTGGGGAATCACCTAATTCACTCAAAGAATCTCATAACCATAACTCATTATCTCATTGTCTATTAGAGTTTAATTCATGAATCCCCAAATCATGGGAAACCCAATTCTTACCTAATTAGTCAAACCCTTTAATAAGGAGGTTTAAGTCACTAAGTAGCATTAAGCTAACACTCTTAAATAAAAGCCCTAAGATTTTACCCCCAAAATCAAGAGAGAAAAAGTTAGGGTTTATCCCCCTTTTAGTCAAATTCCAAACTCATGCTCAAATGTTGAATGGAACCACCATAAATAGAATAAGAGATCAATTTAGAGCATTAATTGATATTGAAGGGAATAAAACAAGAGTATTAAATGAGTTAGGTTTCTAGCATTCAATGAGCAAAAATAGGGTCAAGCCCCATCCTAGGATACAGATGGAACTACTCAGCATCCATTAATAAAGGAAAGAGAAGGGAAGAGGGAAAGTTAGCCATGGGAGGAGCTCTTGAGCTTCAATGGAGGTTGAATCTTCAATCTCTACTTCCGCTTTTTCTCCTCTTCTTTTCTCCCTTATTTTCGCCACTCTATCTCCTCTTTCTAGTTGGTATCGTGGGTGTTGGAGAATGGGAAAGAATGCCCAAAATCCAGCTTTTCAAAACAAAAATCTGGGCAAATTTTCCGTCCGACTGACCCTACCAAGGCCGGTCTCGTGGGTCGGTTGGACTCTCATATGAGGGAAGCATGTGACATTTTTAAGCTCGACCGACCCTACCTAAGGTCGGTCCCAGGGTCATTCAATTCCGGTAAGGTGCAGGAGAGCTGGATAAGGTCGGACTGACCCTCCTAGGGTCGATCATAAGGTCGGTCGTGTCCAGAAAGCTCTTCTTTGGGCCGGAATTCTCCCGATGCTTCCCGTTGGCTTGGCATCCTCCCTGAAGTGTTTGAATCATTGATGCATCCTCAAATTAAGCTTTCGAAATGTACTCACATAAGTATTTATTTATTCAAATATGTCAAAACTATAAGCTCACTAATAATCACAAAAGTACTCATAAAGTAGTAGTGAAATAAGTTATGCACAAAATAAAATGAAGGTGAATAATGACCTTGAAATATCATTATTTCACCACTTATCATATCTCTATAGTCACCTTTCGCATCACACGGTATTCTGCCTCAGTAGAAGACTAGGAGATGCAAGCCTATTTCTTTGCCTTCCATGACATAGGAGAACCGCCCTAGAGTATGTAAAAGCCACTTACAGATCGTCGAGTAATTGTACAAGAGTCAAGTCCGAGTCACAAAAGACAATGAGATTTAAATCATAGCTATTGTTGAACAAAAGACCATGATTGATAGTGTCTTTGATGTATTGCAACACATGGAGAGTGTTAGAATAACAACTCTCACATGGTTCTTTCAGAAATTGGGATAAAAGCTGGACTGTAAAGCTCAAATCTGAATGGGTGTTAGTGAGGTAATTTAGCTTACCCACTAGTATGTGGTATGACTCAATATCTGATAAAACAACTCCATCTTGAACAGATAATTTCTTTCCTAGTTCTACAGGACTAGTTATTGCCTTAGAACTAGTTAGATCGTACTCTGCAAGCAATTCCTAGGCAAATTTTCACTGGGTAACCATCAGACCTTATGTGTCTCATATAAACTCCATACAAAGGAAGTAATGAAGAATCTGTAAGTCTTTAGTCTTGAACTGTCGGTCCAACTAACTTTTCAGCCTGGTAAAGTCTCCATCGTCATTACCGTAGATCAATAAATCATCCTAATACACACCGGTACGAATAACCATGTCATTCCTTTTTCTGGTAAAGAAGGAATTGTCATTACAAGAGCTCTTATATCCTTGTTCTTTGACAAAAATAATGAGTTTGGCATACCTATTTCTAGATGCCCAATTCAACCATACAAAGACTAGTGCAAGTGGCATACTTTTCATTGCTCACAATCTATACCCTTAGGCAGTTTCATTTACATTTTATCATGGAAATCTTGGTGGAGAAAGCATTTTCCATGTCTAATAGCCAAATAGTTTAGTTTTGCTTAACTACGACAACAAGAAGAGCCCGGATTGTTGTCATGTTGATAACGGGTGAAAATGTTTCCGTATAATCAATGTCATGCCTTTGGGTAAATCCTCAAAACAGTACTAGTCTTACCTAGTAGCGTTCCAAGGTTCCATCATCCCGTAATTTAACTTTGTAAACCCACTTACAATTGATTGCCTTTTTCCATTTAGGCAGATCAGTGGTTTCCCATGTACCATTTCTCTCCAAAATATTAAGTTCTTGGAGCATAGAAAGACGCCAATTGGGATCTTTATCAGCTTCTTTGATTGTTGTGGGCTTAGAGATGTATCTCTTGTCACATTCAGTATCACAGGCAAAAGCATAAGAGGCAGTATACACCTTGTGAACTCCTTTGATATCGGTAAGATGGAATAGAAAGAGACTGGTTTAGATATTTCCACCAGAATCCGCCATCAATCTACTGAACAATAAGCTAGTAAATTGTCTGCTGCTTTTGTTTTCAAAGTTGTTTCTTCAACAAAAAAATCATTTAGATGAGAAGGAGTCTTGTGATCCCTTGTCAATCTTCGAAGATTATTATTTTGACTAGCAGTGGGAGGCGGTGGAACTAATTGAGTATATGACAGTTCTACCTGCAACTGTCTTCAATAGGTCACTTAATAGGAGACTCACCATCAACATGAGCTTTTGTAACATCAGTATTTATGATCACTTTTTGATCTTGTTATGTAGAGATAGGCTCATAAGTAGTTGGGATTTTGTAAATTGGATCATCATCGACATGAATAGAGCATAGAGGAACAAGTAATCATGCTTTAGGATTTCATTTTTCCAGAATGGAAATTACGTTTTCATAGAATATTATGTCTCGACTACACTTAGTTGTTGTCCTATCTCCATAACTTGTGGCCCTTATGGAGCTGGGTCCAAGATAGAAAAATCTATGAGCTCGTGGTTCAAATTTATGCTTATATGGCTTTACATTGGTGACATAGGCCAAACAACCAAAAGTCCTACACATTGTGTGGGTTGGCACATGGTTGTATAGCATCTCATATGTTGTTTCTCCTTGTAAAACAACAAAAGGTATACTATTTATAACGTATGTGGCAAATAACACACTTTCTTTCAAAGCTTCTAAGGTATGTCGGATTGGAAGTAAACTGATCTTGCAGTCTCAAGAGTGTGTCAAAGATTTCTTTCAATGATTTCATTTTGTTGAGGAGTGTTAGGACAAGACTCCTCATAAGTGATTCCTCTTTAAGCAAAAAATTCCATATTCTCCTTTGAGGCTCCCAATTCATAAGCATTGTCAGATCTCACAACTTTTACGTCTCTTTCAAATTGTGTTTCTATCATCAAAGTGAAATTTCAGGTCAGCTTAGCATCTTCCGATTTCCATTTCTTAAGAGACACCCATAAAAATCTAAAATACGAGAAACCATAATATACTCTCTTTACATGGTCCCTAAACATCAATATGGATCAAATCAAAACATTTTATCCCTTCGTTCGTGAAATCGAAAATGGAAGCTTGAGACCTTTGGCTTTATTACAGGAATCACAAATAAGAATGTTTGAAACATCTTCTTCCTAATCAGACCAAGTTCTTGAAGTTAAAAAAAAAGACACATGGCCTAATTTGTAATGCCAGTACATACTTTATCAACTGTAACAAGGTTGCAACTATTCTTTTGCTCCTTCATCTTTTCTTTCTACCGAAGAAAACTTTCCAAATATGTTACATCCAAGATATTGAGCCTGTTTACCTCATGTGTAATCCGAGCTTCAATACTCAATTGTTGATCCAGCAACATACGCCAACGTTCATCAAAGATCAATCTACAACCAATTTGCCTGATACATTGTTGGCTGACAACAAACTATGCTCGAAACTTGATATAAATAGAGCATTATGTAGTTGACTTTTGCCCAAGCAAATATCTCCTTTAGTACTGATCAATTATGTTCTTCTGTCTGGCATGGTAACACTGTGATCTCTCTCAAGAGATACCTCATTCCGATACAGTTCATGATTGTCACTAAGTTGATAAGTGGATCCCGTGTCCACAATCCACTTGCTGTCTGCAACTTATTACAAATCATATTAGCTACAAAGCATTTATGAATACTTAAATAAGAAATATCATTATTTGCAATGTAACAACCCAAAACCACCCTAGTTTTAAGACCGTCACACGTCGTGAACTTATTATCTAAGATACGCAAGACTATTCTAACGATACCCAATACTGAACAAATATCTCATATATTAAGTAAACTAGAGTTTACAAACGGGTCATACAACTTACAAAGTGGAAGCTACAAAAACATATGGGCCACAAAGCCAACAATTCAAATACAAATTCTGGACTCAAAACTAAAAGATGAAGGCAGAGACCTCCAGCCAAATGCTAAAACCTGCAAATTAGATGGAGATAGGGGTGAGTAACCACATCTCAGCAGGTGATAAAATTCATCAGTATGAGCATGCTCAAAACATTTTAAAGAACGTAATATACATATAAGTATGCGCTTAGCTAGTCAGAAACAAAATCCAAAGCAGAAGCTCTTCAAAATAAATTAAAGTCTAAAGACATAGTAGAGCAAAGAAGAAGTCAAAATAGACAATTAACAACAGAAGGCATTTCAAAAATCAGATGTCACATGAAGCTATCAGAAGTTCAGAAACAAAACCAGAAACAGAAACCATGATTCTTAGTGTTCACAAAAAGGAATGTTCTCAAATCAGAGCGGAAGTCAAACAGAGTGGTTTACAACAAATCACTTTCCAAACAGAAGCATAACTTTAGTCAATAACACTCATATACAGAAGGGAGAAAGCCCTATGGATCAAAGGATCCCACAACAACAAGGATAGAGATCCTTGTCAGACCCGTCGGTCGCTAATCATCCCAGGAAACCTGAGGAACAGGACGTCAAGCACAACATACTACAGGATAAATCAACCCAGTCATCCATGTTTATAAGGATAACTCACTAAGTCCCAAAACAGAGGCTCACTTTCAGAATAGAAGTTCATAACGAAACTGAAGTCGTTGCCAAAAAAGAAGTTGAAATACCCCTAACTAATAAATGATGAATAAAAGATCTAATAATGATATAATAAGGCTAAAATGTTCCTTAAAATTATTGAGGAACAATCCAAGACCACAAACAAGCAAAAATATGCTTTAAAACCACTTAGGGAAAAAATATGTTGTAAGAAACCTTAAGGATTGTGTGACCTCAATTAGGGTCCAAAGTGGATTTCTAAGCCTTATATAAGGTATGAAAAAGATAAAACCATTACCAAAGCAAACCAAACTCTAGAAAGAGTTAAAACATAAATTTGAGTCTTAAAACTCCTTAAGACACATTTTTATGAAAGTGTCTAGAAATTGACTTTGGGTGGTTAATTAGGCTTGTATACACATATATAACTTGTGTACTATATTTTATCACATTAGGAAGCCTAGTTCAAAGAAATCATAAAAATCATATATATATGACACCAATTTGTGAATAGTACCAAAATAGTGCCAAACAAAGCCTTAATCTCATAGCATAGTCAATGGTAAAACTCAAGCCCTAAAATATCTAATAAGAGGCGGTAAAAAAAGGGTGACTCGCTACTAAATCTTCTTCTCTTGATAAGAGTAAAATAAGGAGGAAACTATTCATCACCTTACTTATCACTTAAGCTTTAACTATTTTGTTCTCTCCTCTCTCCAAGCTGCCAAGCACCTTCATCCTCTTCATCTTCTTCTTTCTTAATTTGTTCTTAAGCTGAAGAACACCAAGAACACCCATGGTGACTTGAACCCACACATCAAAATCCTTCCAAAATCTTCTCCTTTTTACCTTAAATCAAAGAGGAGAACTTTCTAAACGCTTTTCTTCCATAACTAAGCTCAAAATAAATATTTATTGGAGTTAAATTTTCAGAAATCACTCATACAAGTAGCAATAAAGATCCTTCCAAGCTTAAGGTATAAAATGGTGCCTTAAGCTTCATCTTTTTCCTTTGATTTATTTTTGCCAAGAACAACCAAGTTCTTATACCCATTTTCTTTATATTTTCATGTTTTAAATGAAGGGTGTTCTATTTTCTCTTGTTGGGCAAAATTTCACCAAGGAATCATCTTCCAAAAGGATTTAAGGGTAAGTCATTTCTTAATGTTTCTAAGTGCTTAACGTGCCTTATATCCATAGATCTACGAGAAAGCTAAATCTCCTCTTATTTCCCTTTAGATAGCCGAAAGTTTTGAAGAAAATCTCCCTTAGATCATCAAGGTAAAACTCACTTCCTTAAAGCTTTTTTCATCTTCAAGATTTCTTATCTTGTGTAACTTCTTAAAAGACCCTAACTTAAATATTTCTTCTTGTTAAAATTTGGACCGAATGGTTCTTTGAAACCCTATACTTTACCTTGACAGGGAGGTGGAAACAAGCTTGAAAAGTCAACCTTTGGAGGGTAAGTAATTTAGCCAAGTCTTAAGAACTCTTTAATAAAGTTTAAGCTTATGTTATGGGCAAAACTCTAACCTAGGCCTATTGTAAATATAGTGATGAGAAGAAGTGGTGATTAGAGTGGTTTTTGGAGCCTTAAACAAGTAAGTTAGCTTAAAACACATTTGTAAGCTTTAAAGTAATTTATGTTGTTCAACTAATTAAGGATGAGAACATGGTGGTGGTAATGGGTTAATTTGTCCTAAAAATTATGGTACCATATTTGGCTAAGTTACCTAGGTGTATAATGACTTGAAATGTCATAATATAATTATAATAAAGGGGTGAAAAATGTAATTATCAAAAAGTTGGGTTGGAACATGGTAAAGTCGAGAGTTATTATATTATTATGGCCATTTTTATGTAATTTAATGCTAAGTTTGTGGTTTGTACTAAGGCCATGTATCTAGGCCATTTTATATGTTATTTAAGGCTTTTATTGCATTAAAAGTTAAAGTTATGTTTAGTATAATTTACGGTGAGGTAATCTGGTGTTAAGGAGTTATTTGGTGAGTTTAAATCACCTAAAAGTGGTAAGGATAAAATACCTATGAATTAAGTAGTATTAGGTGGAGTTTAATGACATAAATAAGCTTTAAAAGTAATTATAAACTTAAGAGATGTTCTAGTGAACACATGGACTTAACTTAAGGGGTTAAGTGTAAATAATACTAATTGGGGGTGTCAAAGTGTGATAAGGCTGTTTGGGATTAGAGTGCAAAATATGACTTTTAGAAAAATTTAAAACTTAAATGAAAACTCTAGTAAAATTTGTGATCAAATTCATAATTACAAAAAATTATGGTCAAGGCACTATGTTGGAGGTCAACTTTGACTAGACTTAGGGTGTTGACCAAATTAGATGAGAGAAATAATTAAACTATGAATTTAATAAAGTTTAAGAGTTAAATGTAAGATTTATAAAAGTATTGGGGTTAATGTGTAAATTTAAAGAATTTGGGGCGGACTGGAATTTAAACAGACTAGGGTCTGTTCATAAATATTGGGATTTGTGGGGTTGAATTTGGAATTAAATTGATAAGATTGTATAATATAAAGTTTAAAAGGATTAAATTTAAGGGTTGTAAACTAATGTGGGTCAATTTGTAAATAAGAAAGGTTTGGGATGAGAGATGTAAATCTGGACAGAAATGGTTGATGTTCGGCAATTATATGATATGGAGGAAAACCTTAGGTTAAAATTAAATAAAAGTAGAAATGTTATAATATAGTGGTAATATTATAAAAGTTCGTGTGGAAAGAGTATACAATGCAAAAGTGTAGGGGTGGATGCAAAAATAATGAAAGTATGGATTTTAGTTTATGGTTGAAAATGTTATAATGTTACATTTGTATAAAGTCTAAAAGGAATTAGGTGGGAACTAGTATAAAGTTAAGGAATATCATATTTCACATTACATAATGTGAGCATTTGGGAACTAGTGGAGTTATAAGATAAGGTTGGAAATTTAATAAAGTTTAGAGTTAATATAAATATGATATAACATTATACAATATTAAGAATATAGTCTTAATATTGGTTTCTGAAAAATAGCACAAATAAAGAGAATTAAGTGCTTCACATGAAATGATAAGGAATATCATTTATAAAATAAATTTTATAATTCATATAGACTTATATGAATATATGTAGTTTGAAGAATTATATAATATGATTGGGTAATCATATAAAGATAAGGTGTAGGATGATATAAAGTGGAGCATTCAAGTATAAAACATTAGATATAAAGATCTAGTGTTAAGGTTATAAAGAATTGAATAAATAATGAATTATATAATTCAAGGGATTATATTATGAATTATATAAACATGTTGACTTGGATACATTAACAAGTCAATCCAATTGACCAACTAAACTTAATTGACCAAAGAGGGTCAAGTTGACCAACTCATAACCTAAATGAGAGTTTGAAGTTTAATAATACTATAAGTAGGGGTGGCAATTCGGGTTGATGGGTCGGGTTGAAGCTTACCCATACCCAATCGGATTAAAATTGTATTGACCCATACCCGACCCAAAAAATAATCTGGTTACAAACTTTCAACCCATACCCAACCCATATAAAATCATTGGACCCCAAACCCGTTTAACCCGTTTAAATACAAATACTCTTGTTTTTTCTGTAGAATGATCAGTCATCCATAAATACGTACACATGATGGTCATTTATTTTGAATCATTGTGTACCGTTTTTCTAAATGTCAACATTCTGTTAAATGAGTCAATAATCTTAACTCATATCCATTATTTGCGTGGATGAAATAGTGTGAACGGTGGAGTTTGTGCAACTAATGATTGACATAGTATTTAGGTTTTCAAACAAACAGTGAATGGAGGATATAGATGACCTAGAGAATGTATTCGAATTTATAAAATAATTATTTGTGTGGGCCTAAAAAAGTGATAGTTTTCCATTATACTAATGGTTATAGAACTAATATACAATATATACATATTTATTTATTTATTTATTTGTAATTAAATTAAGTAAACGGATCGGGTTAAATTCAGGTTTAGACCTTCAACCCATACCCGACCCATATATTTAATAGGTAACCCATACCTGACCTAAAAATTGAATGGGTCAATAATCTTAACCCATACCCGTAATTTACGGGTGGGGTTTAGGTCAGGTTATTGGGCTTGGTAAAAATTGTCACCCCTAACTATGAGGTCAATTATAACATATAGTAACAAACTATATTGTTATATATATACAGGAGTAATAACCTATGAATAAATGGGATACTATGTGGATTAAATTCTAAGTATTTAACCAGCACTACATGTTGTTGATAACAACAAGAAGATGATTTAACTAATCCCGAACACAATCGAAAACCTGAGTGATAAGGACTAACCGACTAAGAGGTTAATTACCGGGGGGATTAGTGTTTATTCGGGAACTCCGAATTAACTCGAGATCATAGGAATTAACACTTAGTGTTACTCGTATATTCCAGATCTTAGTGCGTAGAGAACGGTTGCGGGGTAGCGGTCGCGGGGTCGGACGTCTACTCTTCCTTACTGAGCGACGGTGTACAGTATGTTACTGTGTGGTCTAAACATCCTGAGGGATTTCGTTGGGTTCAGAAGTTTGTATGTTTAATTGTGTAAGAGTGATATGTGCGATATATGCTTGTTTATGCGATTTACTTGCTCGACAGTCATACGTTATTTAACTGTGCGTGGACTTCTTAAGGACTAAAGTGATACCGATTATCACTCGACTTAAGATACAAGCAAGATTAGAAAATATCATTACTTATTGAAGTACAATGAATATTATACAATCCTAATCAACCTAAGTAAAAGACTTAGGAAGAGATTTGTATTACCAATCTCTAAAGCAAAAAACTCGGACATGAATATGACCTAGACGATGTAACACTCCAATTCATAAAGCCATACTTATCTCATAAACCTCCATTCACTTATATTAACTTTGCAGCGGATTTCTTACAACATTTGGTGTTACCATTGTTAGTCACCCACTTGACCAACTAGGCATACTAAAATCTCCAAGATCTAGCTACGGTCTGATGGACCCGAATATACCGAACATTAGTACTTACAAGCCTTAACCAATTACATAACAATCTTACAATCTTCTTTCATCCTATACAACTTACTAACACAAATTACCATACGAGAGTACATGCACAACTCGTAGATCACACTTAAACCCGTAATACATCTACCCCATCTTACTCTCAGGTCGATCGCCTTCTGTTAATCACCTGCAAATAAACAGTTGCCCCCGAGGGGGTCAGCACCTTTGCTGGTATGATTCTCTTATAGCCCCAAGCTAAGAGGCTACGACGACTAATTGTTGATAGCATGAAGTTGATTAGATGCACAACATAAATAGAAAGTGCAATAAACAACAAGCCACATATGAACACACATGGTTCACACACAAAGAACGACTTAAAAGCGTTCCCTTATTAGTGAGTTAGTCATTTAACTCCTTAAGTTTTTATTCCTCTTAATCTCAGTCCATTCTTATCTTACCTCAGTCCTATGTACCAACCTTCTTTAATTAGAATTGGTTGTACTTTATCTCAAACCTATCTGTAACACCCCGTCCTAAGCCAATCGTAGATATCGCAGACTTATAAACTTAATCACAATCGTCGCAGCGGAATAAACTAACACCGGGACCTTGCGACGGTCTGATCAATAGAATATACTGAACTTAAATACTTACAATGCTTATCCAAAAGAATACACACTATATCCAAAACATCCACCAACCGAGTTCATAGTTTCTCGAGCAACAGCATAAACTACCATAAGTCTTAATACCAGTAGACGGGTGCACAGGCGTAACCTACTCAAAATAGAAGTTCCACCTAAGTCTACCCGCTCCTACTCTCATGGTGACTCTTCATGGGCAGCTTACCTGCAAAAGTAAAAACAGACCCCAAAGGGGGTCAGCAAGAATGCTGGTACGACCCTCTCGTGGCCCCCAAGCTAACGGGGCTACGACGACTAATTGTCGATAGCATGGAAGTTGATTAGAAACACAATCATAATATGAAGTGCATTAAAACAACAAACCACAGATGAACAAACATAGTTCACACACAATTGAACGACTTAAAGCGTTCTCTTAATAAGTGAGTTAGTAAGTAAACTCATTAAGTTCCAATTCCACTTATCCTCAGTCCATCCTTATCTTAATCTCAGTATACAAACCGTTCTTTAAATAGAAATGGTCGTATCTTATCTCAATGTTTACTTTGTCGGGTCAAAAGCAACCCTAGCCAATGAGCTATTAACTCCATTGGTTGAATAAACAACTTATCTTATAATTTAGGATTTAGGTGATTCTACCGCACCATCTTAATGCCTCCTACCTTGGACTAGAAATCCAATGTAGCTGAGCCGACATTCGACCCTAGGAAACAAGTCCGAAGACAAGTCCTTAAGCGGAAGTCGGATCTGATTCAGATACCGACCCCTTTCCTTAGCATGCATGACCGGAGTCAGTCCGGGGTTCCTCACTCCCCCCTTAGTTCCAGTTAGTGAATACCTTACAAACCACGTGTTAGTTAAACCTTAACGGGTATTAACCAACAGTTACCAACATACAATTCCTCTTCTTAATTCAATAAGTACTAAGCTTAGTTAGTAGCTAAACTCAAGTCTCGCGGGTTAGTGTAAAGAAAACACATTCACAACTAGAACAATAAAAACCGGTTGCATGCTTTATCTTGTTTAGTCATAGCAAATAAACAGATAGCACGCAAGCCGAGGGACACCTGTTAGCAGGCAGGTCACAAGAAAGATTGTACCGTTCACCGTCGATTGACCCGGTTGTTTGATCTCCTCCGGTTCCAAACTTAAAATCCGAAATGTTCATCCAACTTAGATTATTAATTGCTTACACATTACTTAATCTTTAACTTACTTAACCCTTAATGAGTCCCCACTTAACACCTCTTAAGTTCTTACAACTTAATCTTATAAGCTTAACCTTAACGTTTTAAGCTTAAACAAAACTAATCCTTTAGGTCCTTATCTTCCTAACCATCATTACCCTCTTAATGGCATACCATAACCAAATTAACATCTTTAGAATTTAAAGTTTTTTTATAAGTTTTGGGTCGACCGACCTTACTGACCGACCTTACCCAAGGTCGGTCCATTCCAGAACATATTACCGTTTGAAAATTTTACCCCGACCGACCTTGCAAGTTCGGTCCACAAGGTCGGTCCATTCCAGAAACAATTCCCGTACAAAATTTTAGGCATGACCGACCTTGCAAGTCCGATCCCAAGGTCGGTCCATTCCAGAGACTCAATCCGTACACAAAATACACGCCCGACCGACCTTGCAAGTCCGGTCCCCAAGGTCGGTCCATTCCAGAAACTTTTCTGGCCGGGTAAACTGGGCTAGACCGACCTTGCAAGTCCGGTCCCCAAGGTCGGTCTGCCCCAGACCTTTGTTTTTAATTGCCCATTTGACTCCAAACTTAACCCTATATATCCTAGTATGTTCTAACCTCATTTGGGCACTTCAACACACCTTTAGCCATCCACTAAACTCCTTAAATCACTCACCAAAATTCACTTTAGCCATTAAGCATTTTCTTGTAAAAATGTTAACACTTGTAATGTTTTTCACTAGGTTTCTAAGTGGTGTTTCATACCTATAATAGCCACTATGCCAAAATGTTTTATCACCACTATAACATCATCTCCCAAGCATCTTTCACCATCTAAAATTCTTTTATGCAACTACTTGAAGTTCCTTCACAAGTTTATACCTCCTCCATACAACACCTTGTTTTCTCATTGTTTATCAAAATTGCATAACTCTTAACACAATCCCAAAATGACTTTGGTGTATCCCAAAAACACTCATTTGATTCCTAATTCCTCCTTGATAATGCCTAAGTCATTCTAATTCTCAAGGACACCTTAAACTCACTCTTTTTCATCAAAACGACTCCTAAAGTTTTCTAGCACTTCCTTAGTCATAATATCCCCTTAGAACATCTTAACATCAAGTTTCTTCACCAAATTTTTGACATAGGTTCCCTAGTATATTGTTACACCCAAACACTTAGTTTTTCACTATCAAACAACCATGAACACTTCAATTCTCATTACACCATCTTAACACACAATATACACCCAAACTACACTACATCACAATATAGTGCATCAATTTAAATTGCTTGGCACTTAGGCCCTTAAATGACTTGGCTCTTAGGCCCTTAAATGCATAAATCTTAAACACTGAATTTCCTCAATATATATAGCCTTTGACTTGCAAATACACACAACAAGGCTCTCATTGTAATATAAATGTTCTTATAATTCACCTTGGCATTGCTTAACTATCTCCTTTCTCATTTGCTCCTTAGTCACAAGTTCTCATTATAAAAATGTTCTTTCTCCTAAGTTTGATAAACCCTTACCTAATGTAAACTCTACACTAAACTTGTCATATATCTAAATCCCATCCCTTAAACAATAAAACACCTTAAGGTAAGCAATTTACCTTGTCCTTCTACAAGCTCCACCAACTTTCCTCCTTAGATTTTTCCTTGGACAATCTCGGTCACCAACCAAATTCTCCTTGCCAATGTTCTAATCAATATGCAATGATTCTAATGAGTGCTAGACAATGTACTAACCTTAAGGAGCAAACCCTAGGTTAAAAATGTGTTTTAAGGTATTTAAATGAGTATTTTACCTTGAAGTCTTAAGGTAGGCTTGGATATGAATCAACAAGGACCTCCTCTATCCCTTGGAGAATAGAAAACAAGCTAGAACAAGGCATAAAATGAAGCCCCTTGAGTAGAAATTTTCGGTAATGGAGAAGAAATGGTGGAAACCTAGTTTTTCTTACATATTCTTTACCTTAAGAGAATTGAGAAGCTAATGAGCTCCTCAAGCTTGTGTTTCCTCCTCTAATGGCGGTTTGCCTTGGCACCAAAATGAAGCTCTTGGAGATTTGAAAGGATAGAAAGAAAGAGCTTGAGCTAACTAAGAAGAATATGCTTGGTTTTGATTTTGGAGCTAAGATGAATGTTTGGCAAGCAAGTGAAGAGGAAGCTAGCATGGGGTTGTCTTCTACGTGAATGAAGAAGAAAGAGAGCCAGAGAAATCGGTGAGGGAGATGAAGAATGAAGAAAGGAGGAGAGAGGTAAGTAAATAAGAGATATTTGTTTCTAAAAGTAAATAGTAACTACTTACTTTTTCCTTCTTATTTTATAAACTAACTTACTCATATGGTGACTCATCCCCTTAGAAACCGGCCCCCTTATTTAATTAAGGTTATTCATGGCCTTGTTTGACCATTTAATTAGACTTAATTGACTAAAGACTAAACTAGGCACTATTTAGTTACTATTCACAAACTAGTGCACATATTTGTGAAATTTTTTATTTCCCATTGATTTAGACTTCCTAATGTGATACTAAGTAGTACACAAGTTAATTAAGGAGTAATAATGGGAATTTAGCAACTTAAAACCCCTTTCTAAGACAATTTTTCAAAAATGTGCTTTAAGAGTCCTTAAAGCACAATTTGTGTTTTAACTTTTTTTTAGCTTGGTTTTCTTTGGTAATTGATTTAACATGACCATTAGGATATTACTAAGGTCTAAGAATGATATTTGGGTGCTCACCCAAGTTACTCCAAGCTTAGAGTACATTTTTGCCTAAATTGTTCTTATGGTGTTTCCATGTGTTTTCTTCGGTTTAAATTGTTTCCTAACGTTTCCCAGGCATTATTTAGCCTTATTATATCTTAGTTTATCACCTAAACACCATATCTAGGTTTGGGGTATTTCATTATCTCAAATCTTATCTCAGTTCTTATCTCAATTAAGTCAACCGTTCTTTAATTAGAATGGTTGTTCCTTAATTCATTGTTTATCTTGTCGGGCCAAGTAACCCTAACCAATGAGTTATCAGCTTCATTGGTTTACATAAACAATATTTGTTAGAATTAGTTGGGATTTAGGTAGATCCCACCACACCATCTCAGTATGCCTCCCTCCCAAAACAAGAAGTCCAAGGAGGTCGAGTCTATATGTCGACCCTAGGCGACGAGTCCGAAGACAAGTCAAATTTGGAAGTCGGAACCTGATAAGAATACCGACCTCCCCCAATACACATGTGCTGGTACCATTCCGGATTCCTCACTCCCTCCAAGTTCTAATTAGTAGAAGTCTCAAAGTCAATGTTTGTTAGTTAACCTCTTTCGGTTACTAAGAAAACAATATTTGGGAGTGTTCCTTATTCTCACACAATTCTTTACTAAACATTGTTAGTAAGTTCTCACGGTAAGTTGTGTTAGTGCATCACAATCACACAACAAACATAATATTCTGGTTGCATGCTTTATCTTGTTTAGTCGGCACACATAAACAGTTAGCACACAAGCCGAGGGACACCTCGTTAGCAAGCAGGCTACAAGAAAACCATACCGTACACCGTCGGTTGTTCGGTTGCTTACTCTTTTCCGGAGTCCTAATACTCAAGTCCTAAAACATTCATTCAATTTACGTTGTTAATTACTTTCAATCAACCTAACTTACTTAGCCACTAACAATCTCCATCTAACAACCACTAAGTTCTTATAAACTTAACCTTAAACACTTAAAACCATTTTACTTAACTTAATCTCTTAGTCCTTATATGGTTATCTTTCTAATCATCATCACTCTTCTAATGGTGGACCACTAAGTCATTGTAATTTAAACTTAATCATATAAGTTAATCACTTCTTATTATACCTCATACTTGTTCACACCTCTAATGACCATAAAATTCCACCAAACAACTCTTAACAACCTTATAATAGCATTACCCAACAAGCCCCCTTCATTTACCACCTAAAAAAACACATTTTCTTTGTAAAATCGCCTGGTCCGGGACATGGTCCGGACCTAAGGTCCCGGACCAATGTGTCTGATTACTCTCGGTTACATTTTATGGGGTGGTCCGGGTCTTTGTACCTAGCCTAGGTCCCGGACCACCTCTGAAGCAGATTCTTGGCTGGTTTTTGGTGCTGGTCCGGGACTTTATCCAAGGACCAAGTCCCGGACCACACTTTAAACTGTTAAATTTTACAGTTTTGAACTTCATTCTCCACTTGTTCCTTTGTCCAATCTTCTTCTAATCTTTCCCCATGTATTCACACATGTTCTAACACCATTTTAGCACTTTAAATCCTCCTAACTCATGGATCAACTCACCTCCAAATTCCTTGATCATTTACTCAAGTTCTTACTAAATTCTTAACACTTATAACTTAATTCCTTACACTTCCAACATGTAAATTTTGCATAAGACTCCAACTAACCAAAGTGTTTCCTTTCAACCAATATAACCACTCCTCAAACATCATTATTCATCCATCTTTCCTTTCCTAAACCTCCCAATGTTATCTTGCATCTCCATGCACAAATTTCTCTCCTTTCCATTTGTTACTCATCACTCCTAAACTTGAACATACTTATACATTTCTTCCCATCCTCTTAACACCTTAATATTGTTCTTCATTTACCTTGACCATGCTACACCCTCCTTAGACATTTCCATCTCCTTTACTCAATTTACTCACCATTCTCATGATCATACACTCTTATACATTCCTAGTCATCCCCTTGACAACTTATTACATTCTCTTATAGTTTTTCACCTCCATCACCCAAGTCCACTCATTACCATCCAAACTATAACCTTATTAATCCACTACTAGCATCTTCACCACTTACACAAGCTACCTAAAAATTCACGTTGTTGTATTCTCTAGTTCATACCTAAATCATCTTAAAACATTATACATCATTTCCTCCAGATTTTTGCTCAAGTCTTATCATTCCTCATACCATGATTTTGGTGTGTTTAATACACCCACCAATCCTCTAATTCCTCCCAGATAACTCTAGGTCATTCCAATCCTCAAGAACACCTTTGTTAACTCATTTCCACTCAAATTTCTTTTAATGATTCTTAGGAAATCCTAGGTCATATTAATTCACAACCACCACTTAAACACTTTGTTTTCTACTCAAATTTCGTCATAGCTCCTCTAGTATATTATCATGCCCATATGCATAGTTTTTCTCACAAATCAACACACACATAGTAAATCTATTTCTCATCATAGGCCCTTAGGCCCTTAAATGACTTAAACTTAAACACTGAATTTCCCACATAATAAAAGCCTTCAACCTGCAAATACACACATCAATGCTCCCATAGCAATATAAGTGTTCTTACATTCCATCTTATGCTTAACTTACTAACTCATTTCCATTGGCTCCTTAGTCACAAGTTCACAAGCTTGTTTAAATTCTTTTTCCTAGGTTACATAACCCATTACATAATGTAAGCTTTAAGCTACATTAGTACTTATCTAAACCTCATCCCTTAAAACCTTAAACGACCATTAGGTAAAACATTTACCTTGTTTTCCAAGCTTTTCACACTTTTCTCCTTGGATTTACTTGCTTGACTTTCGGCAATGAACTTTAATTCCCTTTCCAATGTTCTAATTCACATTCAAATAATCTAATGAGCACTAAGCAATATTCCCAAACTCATAGAACTCATTCTTAGGCTAAAATGTGTGTTTTAAAGCTTAAAAGTGGATGATTACCTTTGAAGTCTCAAGATAGACTTGGGTATGAATCAAAGAGGACCTCCACTAGTACTTAGTGATCAAAACAAGCTATTTCAAGGAGTAAAACAAAACCCCCATGAGAAAGAAATTTTTGGACATGAAGAAAAATGAAGGAAAGTTGATTTTTCTTTCACTTTCATTACCTTGGATGAATGGAGAACCAAAAGAGCTCTTCAAACTTGATTTTCCTCCATCAATGGAGTTTTCTCATGGCACAAAACTTGAGCTTTGAAGGATTTGAAAAGATAGAAATGAAGGTCTTGCTCCAACTAAGAATAATTTATGCTCACTTTTGGATTTGGAGCTAAAATGAGTATTTGGTGAACAATTGAAGGTGGTGGTGCCATGGATGGAGCTCTCACGGTTTTGGAGCAGAGAAGGGGAAGGAAAAACGGTGGAGGAAGAAGAAATGAAGAGAGAGAAGAAAAAGGTAGGCTTAAGTGAAGATATTTGGTATTAAAAAGCAAATAGTATATTTTCCTCATTTCCTTAAGTTGCTTGCACATGTGGTGAGTCAACAGCCTTAAAACCGTCCCCACCCCCCCTTTATAGATAAGATATTTATGGTCTTTGTTGACCAATTAATTAAGCTAAGTTGACTAAAGCTTAATTTGGGCACTATTTGGTTACTATTCACAATTAGTGCACATATTTGTGTAATTTTTGGTTTCCCATTGATTTAGGCTTCCTAATGTGATACTAATTAGTACAAATGTTGATTAAGGTGTAATCATGGGCATTTAGCCACTCAAAACCCATTTCTAAGACAATTTTTCAAAAATATGCTTTAAGAGTCCTTAAAGCATAATTTGTGTTTAAGCTTGTTTTTGAACTTGGTTTTCTTTGGTAATTGATTTAACATGTTCATTATCATGTTAATAAGGTCTTATAATGATATTTTGGTGCTAATCAAAGTTACTCCAAGCTTAGAGCACATTTTTGCTTAAATTGCCCTTATGGCGTTTTCTTGTGTTTTCCTTGGTTTAAATTGTCTACCAATGTTTCTAAGGCATGTTTTAGCCTTATTACATCATAACTTGATGTTTACATAGCATACTTAGGTTTGGGGTATTTCAGACGACTTCTAGGAATTGTGTAAGACCTATAAGGAAACTAAACGAAAACATATTCTCCATAACCTAAGAGAAGATCTTAGGTAAATTGATTAAGTGACTTAATCACATGGCAGAATTGGTATATGATGAGGGGGAAATCCAGGGTAGTCTACGGACTAGCTAGTTGCGCAGTGTGATCACCATAGAGAACTTCCAAATTTGGGGTCCACTCATTGAGGAAATCCGACGAACCAGACATGATCGTTGGTCAAAAGGTACTGTTGTTAGTACACGGCTAAGGCCTCATGGGACGCCTTTATTAGGCAGAGAGGAAGTCCAAAGATCTTCGAATTGTTGGTCATAGGGCACTACTGTTGGTGCACATAGGATGACTATCCAAATTTAATAAAGATTATAAGTGATAAAGGGGATTTTTCTAACATGACACCCACTATAAGATAAAGAGTAATTGTAAAAACGGGTGAGCCTATGAGTATCAGATATATCGTAGTGCAAGATTTCAATATCCCTTATAACATGGTTAACAAACAATAGCCTCGAAGGCCGAGTAATGAGATCTGTTCATATTATAGAATATATAAACAACAATGCAAAGTGCTAAATGTGGGCAAGTGTACCCAATCGTAGTAGTAATAAGAGTGTCGTTCCACTAGGTAATCGATTATCTATCTCCCTAGTTTTGGTAAATGGTAAAGAAACGGTAATTAAAGGGGGTTTAGTAGGCGGCAAGCTCAGTGATTCAATTCAAGAAATTAGCAAGATAAACAAGGAAATTAAAATTTTGTTTTAATGAATTGGAAGGGAATGCACCCTAGGATGGTTATTATCACCTAACCTCACCCCACCCACTTCACTCAAGTTGTCTATTAGGACTAGCGTAATGACTTCCAAATCATGGAAAGTCAAATCTTACTTAGATAATTCCAACTCTTTAATCAAGTAGAATTCGTATCACTAAGTAGCATTAATCTCAACTTCACAATAATAGCCCTAAATTCATTAACTAATCAAGATAGCACAATTTAGGGTTCATCTCTCTCTCTTTTGGTCACAATCTTCACACAAACTCACATATTGTTGAAAACCTCCATAAATGCCATAAATGATCAAGTTATAACATTAAATAAGTAAGAGAGAGAAAACAACTATCATAAATGAAGTGTGGGTTTACAAGCTAGCTTGGGGGATTTAGGATTAAATCTCCATTTCAAAGTGCAATAGAGGACTACTCAAGCATCATAAAGAGAAAATAGACAAGAGAGTGAGAAAATCCATGGAAATGAGATGAGAAGAGCTCCAATGGTGATGGGGATTCTCCTCCTCCTTTCTCTTATCTTCTTGCTCCAAGGTAAGCCTTTTCTCTCTCTCTCTTTTCTCTTATGTGGTCGAGGGCTCTCTAAAGTTAGTGAAAAGATGCCAAGTTTCCTCTTTTAAAACACACTGTCTGGGCAAATTTGCGACTGACTGACCCAGACTGAGTCGCTCCCGTGGGTCGGTCGGCCTCTGGTAGGGATGGCACGTGAAGCACTTAAGTCACGACCAACCCACATCCAACCCACGCTCTGGGTTGGTAGATTCCAGTAATTGGGCTTGTGGAGATCACATCTGATCGACCTAGTCTGGGTCGGTCCCATGGGTAGGCCTTGTTCCAAGGTTTGCTCCAACTTACGCGAGGCTAGAATATTCATCGTGGCTCGGAATTACTCCCTGTTTGTGGCATTTGAAATCTTGAGAGATGAGGAATCTGTTGATGCGCTCTAATAGCTCTAAAAAAACCCAAAATTATGCTCAAAATGAGCTTTTACCTATCAATAGACTAAAATATATAAGTTCACAATTAATCATAAAAATACTCTATTAAGTGGTGAAATAGGTCATGAACGCACTAAAATAGTGGTGAATAAAGAACCTAAATTCACGTAGTTTCACCACTTATCAGTTCACAAGAAAGAGACTCTCATTTTTTTTCAAGGTATTTATTCGTTTATTGTTAAGTGGATAATCCATCTATGGATTGGTGTGATTATTATTGGTTGGACTACTATGTGTTTAAATTCTAGCATTTACAGTTTTAATATATACTTGTAAACCGGGACAGCATGAAATGAATTACATGTCAAGATGGTTAAATGACTTAAGTGATCTAAAGAATCTAGGATTCTTACTTTAGCATATTCAACATTTTGGTGAGCCTATACGACAATATATTATAGCAGCATGATCGAGATGCAAAGCTGGAGTGCGGGACTTTTGGGTAGATGATGTTTGCTAGTTGGATTATTGCACTCTTAGACTTGTACTACAAACTATGGTTGTATACTTTGGGATTTGTTTAGATGCTCACTTGTCTATGTATTTGGATTTTGGTATTTGATTATGTATATATTAGTGGTGGTGTAAATGTATGTGTTCTACAAACTAATAATTTTTGATGTGGCACACTAGTGGAGCGTCAGCCTTACACTAAGCAGGAGTGTTTTATTGAATTTGTGGGATTAACAAATTATTGTCACGGCATACTTGTGTAAATAATATCCTGGATAAATAAGGTTGTTAAGACATCTATTAGCGAATACGGTATTCACATTGTGCTTTGGCTTAAGTAAACAAGTATTCTAGGCTTATTAATCCACTAAACGAGTTTTTCTAGGATTGTTAAGATTACCTTTCTTATTCTGTATATAAGGTCATATAGGTTGGTTATACGGGTATCATTTTTCCGCTGAACATTTGAAGCGAGGCACATTTTACCCTAGAAAAGATAGAGAGCTTTTTCGTTTGATTGTTTGTGTTTAGTCTAAGGTGTTAGACTTGAGTGTGATTGTTCAAAGTGTTGAACAGATCAGGTGAGGAGTTTTTCAAGCTATTAATAAAAGTTTAGTAGCTGAGTTTTCTTCAATAATGTTGTTTCTCTTATCTCGTATATTGTCACATAGTCCAGTCTAGTACTGAGCTATCTGGGTTGATATATCACAAACTTACAAGTGGTATCAGAGCAGGTTTACCTTATAACGAGGCCGATGTTTCAAGGTTGATCGTGAGAATGAGTTCGTACAATGTTAAAGCGCCCAGCCTGACAAAATTGAACTACTCAATATAATGTGAGCAAATGGAAGCTCAACTCATGTCGGTAGATTACAAAGTCTGGAAAGTCATCACCAAGGGAGACTTTAAGCCAAATTTTACAGTCGAAGGACCTCAATAAGACAAGTTTGAGGAACAGTGGACTGAGGATGATAAGAAATTGCTTAGTAAAAATAAGCAAGCTTTGCGAATATTGGTGTCATCTCTGTCTGATGAAGATCAAGGAAGGGTTCTAGGAATTCAAACCGCTAAAGGAGTTTGGGATTTTCTCAAGATTTCTTATCAAGGAACTAAATCTTCGTAAGGTTAAAGAAAAACAATTTAAAGGGGAATTCAATAACTTCAAGATGTCTGAAGGGAAGAGCCTTGCCTCAACAATTGAGAGATTCAATCAAGTTTTAATGGTGATTAAAACTGTAGGAGCTTCTCTCACAAATGAAAGATTTAGGGACACTCTCACCAAGGACTTGTTGAATTATATGTCAATGTTGGAGAAAATTAACAAAGTATCTTCAATATCTTTCGAGGAAATCTAGAGAATGAAGAAGACACGTAAAGCATGTTCCTTGTTCGCAAGTTAGGATTGAAAAATTACCGTGAGTGAAGAAACCTGGAAGAGAGGCGCAAAGCATATGTTCCTTGTTCGCTAGTTTAGGGTTACAAAATTACCGTGAAATCTAGAGAATGAAGAAGACGCATAAAGCATGTTCCTTGTTCGCAAGTTAGGATTGAAAAATTATCGTGAGTGAAGAAACCTGGAAGAGAGGCGCTAAACATATGTTCCTTGTTTGCTAGTTTAGGGTTGCAAAAAATCACCATGTAAGAAGATATTTAAAGAGACTAAAGAGAGGCGTGAGTTTTTTAGCCAAAAATTAAAATTCTCGCTTAGACTATAAATGGCGGTTCTGTAGAAAACCGTCATTTATACTCAGTGGCGCGATACTATAAATGACAGTTCACCCAAAACCGTCATATATAGTTTGTGGCATAACTGAGTATAAATGACAGTTCCCATCAGTGACACGATACTATAAGTGACGGTTCACCTAGAACCGTCATATATAGTCCCTGAAGTGACTGAGTATAAATGACGGTGCTCCCACAACCGTCATTTATACTAAGGGCATGATAATATAAATAAGAATTCACCCAGAGCCGTTAATTTTTATAGTCAATATAAATGATAGTTCTAGGTGAACCGTCATTTATAATCAGTATAAATGATGGTTTGTAAATAACCGTGGCTTAAAGTTTGTGGTTTAAAACATATTTTCCAGTAGTGATAAGGAAGTTGCGATACAATTGGTTCCTAACTCCTATAAAATCCTTCAATCTACTTTTACTTTGTTAGTTAAGAGTAAGTTAAGTTCTATTCCAGAATGGGCAGAAAAGGAAATCCAGTTGTTCAAGGCAGATAATGAATGGATTCATCAGGATAACGATGACATACAAAGGTAGTGCGACACTTTAGACAGAAGAATGAATATCATGACCTTGGAAAATCCATCCTAGTACACGAGAAAAGTTAAACATAATGAAATTGTGGGAAAGCCAAACCAGAGTCGTAATGGATTAGGGTTTCGTGGAGTTAAGCCATCTACATCCAATACCATATCCACAAAACAATACACACAAGCTAGATTCATTCCAATCAAAACTTCTTCTGCGAATACCAAATCTCATAGACAAATAGAATGCAGCTACTGTCATATTCATGGCCATCATATTAATTCTTGTCATAAGTTACAGTGGAAAAATGCCAGAACTGCTTATTCTAATACTACTAAATATACTAGCATGTACTCACGTTGACACAAACAACAATGGGTCCCTAAGTGTTTTTAACATCTATTTTGTTCTGTTTCCCTTTGTATTTCAGGATTACACTGATGGGTCCAATCTGTGGCTTATGGATAGTGGTTGTTCATGCCACATGGTAGGAGACCATACGTTGTTTTGTGAATTGGAGGGCCTACATGGAGGTTCCGTTACTTTTGGGAGCAATGGAAATGGTCGTATAATTACTGTGGGTACTGTAGGTGACAAAACGGAAGTAGAAGATCTTTGTTTGGTCGATGGCCTTGGGCACAATCTGTTGAGTGTTTCACAAGTTTGTGATAAAGGACCTTCCTCTATCAGCTATGATTCTCATAGTTTTATAGTTACGGGTATATCTACTGAAGTTCCATTACTGAAAGGATACAGAAGAGGCGTCACTCACAAGATCTCAATGAAACATGCCTAACAGTGTCTACAGTTAGTACACACCTGTGGCATCAACGTTTAGATCATGCACACACTAGACTGATTAATAAGCTTCGATCACAACATCTTTTTGAAGGATTGCCATCATCTGTGTTGCATGAAGAAGGTCCTTGCAGTGCTTGTCTCTTGAACAAACAAACCCGCTCTGCACATGCTTCAAAGGCAGTTGTCCACATCTACGGTCTTAGATCTAGTTCATATTAGATTTGGTTGGTCCGATGTGCACTATGACCCGTGCTAGAAAGCAACACATTTTTGTAATCGTGAATGATTATTCTTGATTTACTTGGATATATCTGCTTCATAATAAATCTGACACATTTAATCTCTTTAAGGGTTTTTGTTTTTTTATAAGTCGCTGAAAGTTCAGTTTAAGAGCGATGAGGTTCTAAATGAACCTTTCTCACAGTACGGTAGTGGTGAGTTTTGAACCCAGGACATTTGGTTCAAGGATACCACTTCACTACCGACCAAGCCACCAAGGCTTGACCTCTTATAGGGTTTTGTATTCAGATTCAGTGTCAACTAGGATTACCCTTGCGTACTATTCGATCCGACCATGGAATAATCAGCATTTTCGTCAGCTCCGTACTGATTAGGGTATTACTCACACTTTTTCGGCTCCACGAACGTCACTGAAAAATGGTGTTGTCGAAAGGAAAAATTGAACCCTGGTTGAAATGGCACGTACTATGTTGAATGCTAGTGGTTTGGCACCAAGTTTTTGGGGATAAGCAATCAATACAGCATGTTATATTCTGAATCGAGCTCTCATCAGACCAATACTGAATCAAACTCCATATCAGTTGGTGAAACGAAGACCTCCATCTATTCGACATTTCAAGGTATTTGGATGCCAATGTTTCATTCTCCACAATGGTAAACATGCCACAAGTAAATTTGATACACGAGGAGATGAAGGAGTGTTTTTGGGATACTCCACTACTAGCAAAGCATATCGTGTTTTGAATAAATGCACTCTTGTTGTGGAAGAATCCATTTATGTTCATTTGATGAGACTAGCTTTGGGTTTCGTACCCCACAAAATATTGGTTCTGAGCTGAGCATACTTGACTCTTAAGATTTTGATGATTCATACTCAGACCCAATACTTCCTTCACCTCAGATATCCCCCAATACATCACAAGTTGGATCCACTACCACTCTGTCCTCGTAGTCACAGACTCCCACAGATACTGATGCTGCCCTCATGCAAACGGATACCTCAACTGAGTCAGACACGTCGACTGGGTCAGATAGTAATCCAAGTTCACCATCTGAGGGTGACATCTCCTCACCAGTTATCCCACCACATCGTGCCCCTAGAGTTACTCTCGATAAGCTTCTCTTAGATCTGAACTTGGGAAGAGTCACTCGTAACTCACTTTGAAATTTCAGTTCTCGTGAAGGTTTCCTATCTACGGTTGAGCCTCAAAATATCAAGGAATCCCTCACTGATCCTTACTGGATCCAAGCAATGCAGGAAGAATTGAACAAGTTTACAAGAAACGATATCTGGACACTAGTTTCTCGACCTAGTCATAAGGAGGTTATTGGTACAAGATGGGTCTATCGGATCAAACTTGATGGCTACAGACATATTGCCCAAAACAAAGCACGATTGGTTGTTCAAGGATACAATAAGAGGGAATGTATAGATTATGATGAAACATATGCTCCTGTTGCACGCTTGGAAGCTATACAAATTTTAGTTGCTTTTGCTGCCCATAAAGCATTTCCAATATATCAAATCAATGTAAAGTGTGTGTTCCTTAATAGATACATTGATAAGGAGGTTTATGTTGCTCAACCACCTGGGTTCATTGATCAGTCTAAACCCGATGATGTTTACCTTCTCAAGTCTATTTATGGTTTAAAACAAGCATCTAGGGTTTGGTATGCTCATCTCACTACGTATTTACTCCAGGAAGGATTCACTCATGGTCAGGTTCACAGTACTTTGTTCCTCAAATTTCACAATTTAGATATCTTATTGGTCCAAATTTACGTTGATGATATTGTGTTTGGATCCTCTTGCACAAAATTAACTAAATCTTTTGAAACTGTTATGACTAACGAGTTTTCAATTAGTATAGGTGAACTCACATTTTTCTTAGGCCTACAGATTCGTCAGACCAAGTCTCACACCTATGTCTAGCAAGGGAAATATGCAGCAAAATTGATATCCAAGTTCGGTTTTGATTCTGCCAAATCTATGACTACTCCAATGTCCAGTGTTATTAAACTTGGCACTTAATCTCATGCTGAAGCTACCAACCCCAAGGAATATCATGCTATGATTGGGTCTCTGATGTACTTTACTGCCATCGACCAGATTTATTATACAGTGTTTGCTAATGTGCTCGTTTTAAGCTAATCCATGCATCCCACATCTTCAAGTAGTGAAACAAATTTTTCGTTATCTTAAAGGTACTACTAACCTTGGTTTGTTCTATCATGTAGATACTTCCTTCACTATGAGGTTTTACAGATGCTGACTTTGACGGTTCACTCATCGATCGTAAAAGTACGTCTGGTTGTGCTCAACTTCTTGGTACGAGCCAAGTGTTAAGGTTTTTAAAGAAACAATCGTCGGTTGCTCTCTCTGCCACTGAAGCTCGGTATATTGCTACTACTACCTGTTGTACAGAATGCCTCAATCTCATGTTACCATCTACTATGATAATCAATCTACTATCACTATCGAAAAATCCGGTGCATCCTTCACGGATGAAACATATCGAGATACGTCATCACTTTCTTCGTGATCAAGTAGAGAAAGGCATTGTCGAGTGTTACACTGTTTCACCGATCAACAATTGGCTGATACCTTCACTAAACCTAAACATCTCCCTCAGGAAATATTCGCTCACCTCAGTCTAGCACTGAGCATAGTTAATGTCGATTAAGGTCCACTTCTTTTATTTTCCATGTTCTTCTCTTTAGTGTTTTTCAAACTTGGTACTTAGAAATGAATGGAGTGAGTCATTTACATTTATTCATTTCAGAGTGACGTTTCCCATGGATGTTATGATACACATAATGGCTGATCTGGATCAATCTTATAGTTGGACAATATTCTATTTTGTTTACCACGTTCAAGTAATTTTCCGTGTAATTATCTATATACTGCCCACTACTTTGCTTTTCTCGCTTCTAGTCTTTACTATTAAATTACATAAAAAACATGTCATCTTCAACCGTCATCCATTTTCTATTTCCACTACCATACGTTTTGTCAGTCGCTCTTTTTCTTCTCCTTTGTGTCAGTCCAAACCCTAGCTATTTCTCCTCCTGTCACATATTCTTCTTTCTCTCATCCTCTTCCCATTTTACTGTTCTTTCCACTCTGCTTTCGTTTCAACCATGGACATTGTACCATATGACCCAGCTTTTGCTTACCGACAACTTCTTGCTCTCACTTCTCATTTTCTTGTTCATTCAGGGACACCTTGAATCTCGATTGACTCTCCTCTACTTTCTCCCCAACCCGAACATCATATTACACTCACTATTATATTTCCACCATTACACCTACCGGCACCACTTCCAACTCCTACTTCTCCTGGCAAGAAATACGTGGATGATTTTCCTCCCTACTAGGTCCCATTTGTAGATTCATCCCCTACCTCTGACCCTTCATCGCCTATTCCTCCTTTGGTGACCCATGCTTCATCTCCACCACAGCCAGCTCCTCACCGAAACCCTAAAAAAGTGATCTCATCCTTTATCGACTACTTCCTTTCATCGTCGACAATCTATCCGGCCCTGTCATCCTCAACCCACACAACCCCCTACTACCCTGTTGCACCCTGTTGCACGCTCTGACGATGTTGAGGTTCCCCTAGCAGTTATTCAACAACGTAAGCATGCTGCTGCATCGTCTCAACATGCATCCACCTCGAAACGACGTCGTTGCATTTCTCCAGCAGTCTCTTCTTCAGCTACGGCTTTTGATGGGCTACCACAGGCTACATCTTTTGATTCCTCTCCTCGCCTATCCAATTCGGATTGGTTTGGTAACACTTTCCCCAATTATCCTATTTTGAAATTTGAGATTAAGAATGCACATATAGTCGTGGGGAAGAGAGCTAACGGTGCTTGGCTACGCAAAAATCATTTATCAATTATGGCTAGTTGCTTGTTAGCACTAGGCTGGTCTACTGTGTTTGAGCTTAGTACACATATTTACTGGGATGCTGTTAAGGAGTTTTATAAGAATTTATGCTTTGAAGATGACTACATTGCTAAATCAAAAGTTAAAAATGTTGACATCAAAATCAATCCAGAAGTTCTTGTTGTTATTCTTGAGATTCCAACTAAGGATTTTAAGGCTTTTTCCTGTGAAATCAACACTTTTGCTAAAGATCAGAAGGATGAAGAGTTGTTTAGCTTCTTTGTCACTGAACCAGAGACCAAAAAAATCTGTACTGCTTCTTAGCGTATGTTGGATGTTATTGGTAGATTGTTGCATATGATAATTTATCAAGGGATCGCCCCCCCCCCCCCCCCAAAAAAATGATCAATGTGGGACTGTTACATTGATGTGTGTCTTATGTGGTGCTTAATTCAGAAATATCCGGTCAGCTTACCACATTTCATAATGTTTCACATGCATCATGCCATTAGCCAATGTACTTCCTCTCTGCCCTATGCTACTTGGTTGACCAAAGTCTTTGAGTATTATCCTGTGGATCTCTCGAATGAATTAGCTAAAGCATTAGATCATAATCATGAGTTGTCTAAACCACACTGGCCAAGATGAGAATTGGACTGGTAGGCAACCAGTGGGTAGTGAAACAGTCTCCCAAGGCTGCTGCAGGAGCACCAGAGAACCTTGCCTCGGTCCCCAGTCAGCTCCAAGACATTCTCAAGATTGTGAAGGCAGTCAAGAAGCGTTTGGCTCATCTAGAGAAACATTTGGGGGTGTGACGTTAACCATCTTTAGCCTGAAGTTTTCCTCATCCGCTGGCACACTTAAACAATTTCCTTTGTTTCTCTTTTTACTTCAGTTGTTCTGTTGTTACCACGTGTTTCCCTTTCGGATATTATACTTTTATTGAATTCTGGTTGCTTATGGAATACTTTCCTATGCTTAAGATTGTATAAATGCCACTTCGTGTTTTCTGCATGCCATTTTACAATTTGCGGGCACTTAGATCAGTACCATTTTTTATTACGTAAAAGGGGGAAAATATGGTGAATACTTAGATTTGGATTGATGTCACTTATTCATGCACGAAGTATAGGTCTCTTCATTTCAAGGGGAATTCTACACTTTAGAGGGAATCCTAAAGTAATACATCTTTTCGTATCATCATATCAAGAAGTTTGCACCCATCAAAAAAGGGGGAAACAGTAAATGTATGTGTTCTACATACTTACAGTTTTTAATGTGGCAAACTAGTGGAGCGTCAGCCTAACACTAAGAGGGAGTGTTTTTACTAATTTCACAGGATTACCAAACTATTGTAACGACATACTTGTATAAATAATATCCTGGATAAATAAGGTTGTTAAGATATCTATTAGCGAATACGGTATTTATGTTATGCTTTGGCTTAAGTAAATAAGTATTCTAGGCTTATTTATCCATTAAGCGAGTTTTTCTAGGATTGTTAAGATTACCTTTCTTATTCTGTATATAAGGTTGTATAGGGTGGTTATACGAGTGTCATTTTTCCGCTGAGCATTTGTAGCGAGGCGCATTCTACCCTAAAAAAGATAGGGAGCTTTTTCGTTTGATTGTTTGTGTTTAGTCTAAGGTGTTAGACTTGAGTGTGATTGTTAAAAGTGTTGAACAGATCAGGTGAGGAGTTTTTCAAGCTATTAATGAAAGTTTAGTAGCTGAGTTTTCTTCAATAACGTTGTTTCTCTTATCTTGTATATTATCACATAGTCTAGTCTAGAACTGAGCTATCTCGGTTGATATATCGTGAACTTTCAGGTGGACTATCTCTAGTCATCACAACAATTATGAATCATGTTAAGGTAGTAAGCGGTCGCTTCATTACTCACATGGATGAGTAATAGCGTGTAGCACCCGAGTGAGAACGATTGGCTTTTTATTTTCCTTTGCGACTCGAACAAACTTTAACTATGCTACGATTGGCGAATATATGAGATTAGGAGTAAGGGTATTACAGAAGTCATATATCAATACTAGCAAAGCACGGAAAGCCAAAAATAAATCAGAGGCCGAAACACACTTTTAAAACAGTTCAGCGATCAGAAACAGAGCATATACTTTCTGAACGGAAATACAAGTAAACACATACTAAAACATGTCAAAAAAGCTTATATATATACTTGGGGGATCATAACCCCGCAAAAGGAGGTCAAAACAAAGCTCAAACTAACATTTTAGGTGAAATCAAAAGGGGTGTCCGGACATATGTCTGGACCTACAAGTCCGGACGCATGCCGAACGTCAAAGCAAAGGTGTTCGGACATGTGTCCGGGCTTAGAAGTCCGGACATGTGTCCGGGCTTAGAAGTCCGAACATATGTTCGATAAATCATATGAGGGACATCTGGACATGTGTTCAGGCTTGGAAGTTCAGACACAGGTAGGCCTGTCAAATCGTATTTTTGTATCGTGTAAATGATAGAAACGATACACGACGCGAAATTTACATGAAGATACACCATACACGACACGAAAATATTTTCGTGTATGGAATTCTATATATGAATACGAAATTCAAAATACCTGTAAACGAAACAAAATATACGAAATTTATTTGTGTATACACGAATTACATGTGTACACGAATCACATGTGTACACTAATTAATGAAATAAATATTTAACACGTATAAAAAGAAATACCAAAACATTATATTTACACAAATTAATGAAATAAATAAGTAACATGAAATTTATTTGTCTATACACGAATTACATGTGTACATGAATTATACATCTACATGAATTATTTACACGTATTTTGTGTATACACGATATGTATACAATTAGATAAGGTACACGACACGTTAATAAATCATGTATATACGATACACGATACGGAATTAGTTTCGTGTATAAAATTAAATACCTATACATGCTAATATCATTTCAGGTTTCGGGTCGTATATTCGTTTTCGTTACTCTTTTGCCAGGCCTAGACACAGAACATGAGTTAAACCGAAGAAAGTCCGGATTTTCGTCTCAATTTCAAAGGTTCCAATTCCTTTGACGGTTTCGATTTTCCATAAACACCCCTACCACTCACATATATAAGCTATACAAATTAATAGTAAAAAGAAAGAAAAATAAACTGTGTAAAACGCTACTACTAAAAAGTTGTCCCATAAAATATCCCCATCGTGACGAAAGAACAAAATGAAAGGACATCAGTGGTACAGATACATGCCTTGATTTGTATAGCAAATTCCAATCCATATAATATGCTTTAGGCATCATCCGTGAACCAGTCATTATTGTTCCAACACCAACTATGGCATCTTTCTACTCGGTATTGAAGAAAAAGCTTTAGATTCAACTTAAAATGAAAAAAAAACATATATATTTTCACCTTAATTTAAGCTCTTCAAAACAAGACCAGTCATGGATATGCTTTGACAACTAAAAAAAAATTATTTTTACATGTATAGTGTACAGAACATAAAAAAATGTACAAATGGTCGTACAAACTTGTACAAATGTTCATAAAAACATGTACATTCACACTAGAAAATTTGTACAGATGACCATACAAACATGTACACATGTTTATTAAAGAACATGTACATTCTCACATTTAAACATGTACATCGACACATTAAAATATGTATATTCCCACATTAAAATATGTACATACATCCTCACATTAAAATATCATCGTATAAATGTAAAAATGATTTTTTTTTAATTGTCAAAACATATCCATGACTGGTCTTATTGTGAAGAGATTGAATTTAGGTGAACAATGATATAACTTTTTTCCTTTTTGAACTTATATATTAAAAGTTACAATAATTTAAAATTATTATCGATGTGATAAAGATAAAAAAGAAAAAAAATAGTTAAAAAATGAAATTGGCACCACCCTATGCTTATCATTTTGTTTTGTGTTCTGTCCCACTATATTTCCTTAATTATAAAATTATCCTACTTTGTTAATTTGACTAAAATGTCTACATCCAGATATAGCTTAGACGGATGGTAGATTCAATTGCTCTGGCAACACAAGCAACTTTTATGTTAGTTATCGACTTCAGTAATAATACGTCTTAATAATTTAATTAATCAACTCGAACCTTACTAAAA
The DNA here is from genome assembly GCA_023374045.1 of Limonium bicolor. Classification (NCBI taxonomy): domain Eukaryota; kingdom Viridiplantae; phylum Streptophyta; class Magnoliopsida; order Caryophyllales; family Plumbaginaceae; genus Limonium; species Limonium bicolor. The sequence continues at coordinate 366,440,160 of CM041778.1, forward strand.
AAATGTATTAATGTCCAAAAATTCAGTCTAAAACTATAATCAATAGATAGATTTTGAAAACACTGTTAAGTCAAAATTACTATATGAATGGTTATTTAATTTTTTTACTTAAAACAAATAAATCTTAGTAGCCTATATATAGTATAATACTTGAAAAACAGAGATGTAACTACACAAACAAAAACAAAACTTAGATGTAGGATTAGAAGTTGATACACTAAATACATATCCAGCTTTTGAAGTTGGAGTGCCGCTCATAATGCAGTAAGAAAAGCATTGCTACACACAGATACAATTTTGGGATATCATGTAACTGCAATTTTTTATAATAATTATATCCCACTTTATATATAGTGTAATTCATTTTGCTATCATTATAAATCTTTAAACCTCAAAATTATAAATTCAAAGATTTAAAACTTAATCTCTGAGTCCTTAAATTTATAAGTTTGGGTTTAAATATAATATTTATTTAACAACATTACATGTAGTGGCATATGGTGATTTATAGTATAAATTAGTGGACCTGCATGGATCCTACGTTCACCTTCAATAAATGAATGATAGAATGGATAAGACTTTTTTTACTATGTGTTAGATAAGAGGGTGAGGGTGCAGTGATGGGGTGGTACTGGATTCAAACATTAAACCTTGTAGGATGATTTTCTTGGAATGAAAGTTATGTGCTATGTTCAAAACATTTGAATAGTGATTATTTTTATCAGAATTGTCAAAAATAAGATAACCGAGTTGATGAGTTATTCTTCACCTATGACAATAGGTTGTAGGTTCGATATCCCCTATCTCCCATAGTTTGTATATTAGGATCGTACTTCAACAGAAAATTCTTATCTGAAAATTATTAAGATGAATGAAGTGTAAGGTGCTCTGCTCGGTCTAGGCATAAACGTGACATATTTGATGGCATAAATATAGCATAAAAGGGTGGTTCTTCAGTGGGTCATGCGCTCTCCTTCAATAACATACTGCCACTAATAAAATAGTCATACCAAAACAACTGCAAAACAGACATACCGCACAGAGCCTAAAGAGGACAATTTTTTTTAAAAAAAAGTGAAAGCACCCACATTAGGGTCCGTTTGTGGTAAGCTTTCAAATACAGCTGTCAGAATAAAGCAGAGGAGAAATTGGAAGATGCAGTTGTTAGAATATAGCAGAGGAGAAATTGGGAGTGACACTTAAATTGATGTTAGCTGTTAAAACAGTTTTTAAAAACAACTGTTTAAATAAAGCAGATGAGAAATTGTGAAATCGGCATAAAAATTAGAAATCGATGACAAAAGTTGTCAAAAGCTAAAAGGTTTGTGCGGAAGAGAGGTACAAACATACTACTCCCTCCGTCCTGAATTGACCGTCTTGTTTGCTTTATGACACGTTTTTCCACTTCAATATTAAACATATAAGATAAAATAATTTTATGAAACTAAATTTTGTAACATATAGTTTATCATGTAAGGAATCATATGTAAAACTTAAATTTTTAAAATTATTTAATCTTATATGTTAAAAATTGAAGTCAAACGACATGTCCAAATAGTAAACAGGACGGTTCAGGACGGAGGGAGTATAAAAATGGGTATGATAGAATCATTTAACATAAAACGGAAATGACAGAAACTTAGTAATAAAAAACGGGAAATTCTAAGTAAAAGTTAAGTCATTAAGAACATCACCCATAATAATTATTGTTTAAAAGAGAGGTACAAAGTAAAGTACCCATAAAATTAAGAAAGTAAGCCCTAATTACCTAAATCTTGAATTCTGTATTAGAAGTTATACTACATCTAATTTTATTAAAATTATTCATATAAAAGTTATTTACGGGTGTGTTTGACGCTGCCATGACTAGTAACTTGAAAAAAAAGTACCCTTCTGTTCTGGGTAACAATTTCTTTGTGCGATTCTAATTATAGACCCTAGCCAAAGAAAATAATACTCCCTCCGTCCTGAATTGACCGTCCTGTTTACTATTTAGACATGTCGTTTGACTTCAATTTTTAACATATAAGATAAATTAATTTTGAAAATTTAAATTTTGCATGTGATTCCTTACATGATAAACTATATGTTACAAAATTTAGTTTTATAAAATTATTTTATCTTATATGCTTAATATTGAAGTGGAAAAACGTGCCATAAAGCAAACAGGACGGTCAATTCAGGACGGAGGGAGTAAATGAGATGGAGATAGCATTATTTTTAAAATGAATAAAATTGCCGCTTAAAATCGAACTGATCCTATATTATTATGGATATTATTCAATTTTATGTACAAAATTATTGAACTAATGTGAAAATATAAATATATAATGCTTTCTACCATATTCACCTTTGTATTCACCTTTATTTTGATGAGCTCTTACTGCGGCCTTTTATTAAAGTCATTTTATACACAAAGAAAGACAAATAAAGCGTGTGCCGGTTTTGCCAATAGTAATAAAAGATTCATGGTTGTTGACAAAGCAAAAACGTTTCATTCCCAATACGTCTTATCTTACGTCTCTCTCTTTTCTAGTTCTAATTACTTCCGTTTGCTTTTCCTAAGCTCTCGCCTTTATTGAATGGTCCCGTTCTTCAGTCCAACCTAATCTCCATCCCTACTTCTATTCTACTACTAATCTAATGCTTCGAAATTTCAACCCCTCTCTGTACTATTGTTCGATTTCAGGGGAAAAAAAAAGGTCGAATCGTTTGTGCTTTGCAAAATTGAATTGAAAATTCCCAACCCAATTCCGGTTTTTCACGTAAAGCGACACAGATAAAAAAAAAAACACCCGCAAAGACGATCGGAGACGAAAAGGTCAAGCAGAAGGCAAACAGAACAGAGCACAATTCTCGTTTGAAAGAGGGGGGAAAGGAAAAGAGATGTTCGGATGGCAAGTAGCCACAGGCATCGCGGTTGTGTTGGGTGTACTTCTTCTAGCTGCCCCTCTAGCCCTCGCACTCTTACGGTGGTATGCCACTTCTAAACACCGTACGCGAGTCACACAATCAACCCCACCGCCACGACCAAGGCAACCTCGAACAGCATTGACCAGCAAGGAAATAGCCGAAATACTGGAATCTCTCGGAATTTCTGGCGCCGACAACAACAGTTCAAAGACAAAATCATCATCAAATTTCAACATCTTCCGACGCGGGCACTCATCTAAACCTCTCTTCAACTGGTCCGATCACCCATCGCTGATCACTGACGCGTTTGAGAATGGATGGTCGAGGTTTGGATTTGTGGGTTACTCATTATCGGGTTCGACCAGGTCGTCTTTGCTGCTGGGGTTGGTAGGTGAGATTCAGAATAGTCAGCATCAGAGAGAGACACCTGTTGAGATTGGATGGGAGATTGGAGATGGGTCGGATGATTTTATGCAGAAAGTGAGATTAATTCCGGATTGAAGAAGATGATGATCAGTTCCGGTTCTGGGATTGGTTCTTCTGTTGCTCAAGTTACAGCTAGATCTTCGATTAGGACAGCTCTGCCTTTGCCTGGTCCATCCGTGGGGAACTCGTTTCCACAAGAAGCTTATTTTGAGATTACAATGGTTTCGGTATGTGGTTCACGGGATGGGAATGAGGAAGGAGATAAAGTAAATTGATTAATGTGAGGGATTCTGTTGCAAGTTCTTCCGTATCTGATAACAAAACACATAAAAACGGTAGTGTTCGGAGCTTGGAGGAACTTGATTGGGAAGCAGAGGTGGTGGTGATAAAGGAGTTCATCAAGTGATGATCTCTCTGGGTCTGGCGACATCATCGTTTATTCCTCATAAGATTCCAGGAACATACCGCGGCTCAATCGGATTCAATTCCAATGGCTCTGTAAACCTTGATGGTAATTTAAGCAACTAACCTTTGTTCTTTACTTCCATTTCAATTCCAATGGCTCAATTGGGTTAATTAATTACCTCAAAAAAAATTCTATCGCTAAAACGTGGCGTGGCGACAATTAAGCTTACAATTACTTAACCCTACAATCAAACCCCACTAATTCTGTCTGTCACACTCTCTGTTCATTATCATCTCAGGGATGAAGTTGGTGTTTGAATCCGAAAAGTTCGACTGGGGACAGGAATCGAAAACGATAGGATGTGGGTATGATCCGATACAGAAGAGGGTATTTTTCACGGTGGATGGGGAGCTAATCCACGTGATAAACTGCAAATCGGATGAGTTTGGGAGTCCACTTTACCCAGTTCTCGCGGCAAACGCGGACATAACAGTGATGATCAACATGGGACAGACCAAATTCCGGTACGACACCGCTAACGCCACCAGAACACCCAACCCATGCTTTGTTCCTCCATCTGAAAGGTCCAATTCCGCTGCTCTCGGGTCTGAATATGAAACTAGTGGGGAGCTTTTCTCGATGGGGAGAATTGATCCCACTTGGCTTAACCATGATACGGCGAGGGGTGGCAACAATGGTACTAATTATTATGGTAACAATGGTCGGAGCGGGGAAGTAGAGGAGTCAGGAGATGAGGCGGATTTCTTTGAGATAGCTCTAGATGTGAGTGATTCAGCCATGAGAGTGTAGAGAAATTATTTGTACATAATTTGGGGAAGAGTACTTACTCTATACATAATTAAGTAGTTCAGGGGACTGACATCGATAGGATCACGGGTGAAAAGATAGTGTTCATAGGTGAGGATCACTGAGTTTGGTTTTTTGATTGTGCAGATATTTATCAGAAAAAAGTATACAAAATATCTATAACAGAGAGGATTAGGATGGACATCAAGCTAATGATAAACCTAAGACATTTTTCAATGGCGAAAAGATTTGGAAACGAAATGTGGTTGTGTTGGGTGTATATTTGCTTATTGGTCATAATAAATTGAGAAGATTGTTCTCTGTAATGACAAAAATAAAGGAACATTTGATATCTGGATTGATATCACAGCATTTCATTTTTCTTAGTAAAACTAGCATTTCTTTTGAATATTTGTTATTCAGATTGTAATTGCTATGTGTAAGATATGAAGATAAAAAATGGAATAAAAGATGAACATGTAGAAAATTACTCTTATGGGGTTAGATGAGATGAATATCCTTACTTATTGTGTTCGAGGACAAAAAATGAGAGTTAATTAAAGTTAAAAGCGACTAACATTTTACACGGATTCCCGGTTCACCATGGGTAGCTTGATAGACTAACCAAACACGATCGTAAATTATCACATCAGCTAACCTCTTTTAATCTCACTCCAATTAACCTTAATCTCACCTTGTTTGACTCTATTCCTAACACAACATTAAAAAAAAATATAACCTCAATCCATTTTGTGCCATATTAATTTGCATTTTTTGTTTGTTAAGTTTAGTGATTATATCTCATTTGGAAAAAGAGGCGGTGGCGCAAAACAAGCTTTCTGGATTAAAAGTGGGTGCGAACAGAGTGTAAGTGACACACTTACAATTTGCGGATGAGTTGATGCTTTTTAGTGAATTAAACAAGGAAGAGCTGGTGTACATGAATAGAATTCTCACTGCCTTCGTGGAATTGAGTGGCTTAAGGCTTAACCTGGAAAAATCCAAAGCCATTTGTATTAATGCAAGTGAACAAGAGGAGATTATGGTAGCGGGTATCTTCAAATGCGCTACAGGCAAGCTACCGATTATATACCTAGGATGTCCGTTGGGGGCAAACATGCGAAATTCAGCCACATGGGAGCCGGTGATACAAAGGGTCAAAGCAAAACTTGCAACATGGAAAGCGACGAGTTTATCAAAAGCGGGACGCACGGTCTTAATACGGTCAGTTCTTGTTGCTATACCGTTGTACTACGCCAGTTTATTTGTGATACCGGTCAAAGTTCAAAAGAAGCTGACATCACTTCAGCGCCAGTTCTTTTGGGGAAAAAACAAGCCACGATTCTTAACTCCGGTATCGTGGAAAAAAATGTCTCGGTCAAAGGAAGCAGGCGGCCTCGGCTTTACAGACTTGCAAAGAAAAATCTAGCATTCTTGACCAAGTGGCGGTACTACTTTGCACAAAACAGCTACCCCTCTGGAAGAGAGTACTGAAATCGATCTATGACATGAGAGCTAGGATGCACACTAGTGAACTGAGAGACTCGATGATTAAAAAACAAGGAGTTTGGCTGGCAATAATTCGAAGTACGGAGGCGAATGCACATCTTCAGCAGTTCGTCGAAGAGAATGTCCGTATCATAGTGGGAAATGGAGAAGCGACTCATATAGACTGTATCTAGGATACACTTGTACGCTTTTAGGTTGTATTAGGTTCTATTCTTTCCTGTATTTTCTGGTCGACCCGGTTCCCTCCTGAACCGGTCGCCCCCCCTCTTATACTCCCGTCTCCTTTCTTCCTTCTTCAATTAGACAAAACACAATTCTCTGTAAAACGAAATATCTCTATCATCCTCTGATCGATTGATCGAGGTTCATGAATGCAAGAGTGATTTCCAGTTTCCTTGTCAAATTGTAATATGGTATCAGAGCGCAAGGCGCTGCATTAACAAGAGAAAATCATGAGCGAGAAGAACACAGAAAAAGGCCTATCAGGTTCTCCGGCGTCGATGGATCCTACGGATCCACTGTATGTCCACGCGACGGAGCAGCCTGGCCAGGCGTTGGCTCCAAAGTTTTCTGGAACTGGTTTCCTCTCCTGGAAGTGGAATGTTCGCCGTGCACTTAAAGCCAAGAACAAACTGGGGTTTATCGATGGAACCCTCAAACGCCCTGGTGACCAAGATTCCACGCGGCTTGCGGCCTGGGAGCGAGCAAGCTCCTTAGTCGCCTCGTGGATTATTTCCTCGCTTGCTTCAAACATCGGGAGAAGCGTGATGTACACCGAGAACCCGAAGGATCTTTGGGATTGGCTTTGCCGTAGGTTCGAGAAAAAGAACCTAACCACTTTACACAACATCAAAAACCAGATCTCAAATTTGAAGCAAGGTCAAGATAGCGTCACCGACTACTTCATGAAAATGAAAGAAACCTGGGCTGAGTATGATCTGGCGCTACCTATTGAAGACTGTACATGCTGTTCGAATTGTAAATCGAAGGACACGCAAGGAAAGCAGAGGGAGAAAGAAGAACTCATACACTTTCTTATGGGCTTAAACAAATCATACACCCACATTCGTGGGCAGATTCTTGCAACAAAGGACATTCCAACCCTCGAAGAAGCTTATAGTTTGATAATTCAAGAAGAGGAGCAGAGAGAGGGTTCAGATTCAAGAGAAACTGAGGAGCAAACTGTTTCTCTAGCCGCGAAGGGAAACAACTTCCCCGCTCCAGTCAAACAGAAATTTATCTCAAATACGGGAAACCCTAGATCTACGACAAGAAGAACTGTCGCAAAAACCATCAACGGCGGAAAGAAGGAACCAGTCAAGTGCGTTAATTGTGGAAAAACTGGGCACTCCAAGCAAGAGTGTTGGTGGCTCATAGGGTTTCCTGGGGAAGACAACAAGAGGAACAAAGAGATCCATGCTGGGTCGGCAGTCGATGAAGAAAGGAAGAGCACCACCAGAGTTACTGAAGAAGCTGCCCAATCTCCTGTGAGAGGTTTCACCGCCGACCAATTGAGCCAGCTTGTCAACTACCTCCAACAACACAGGAGCGATGGTAACACTAGCAGTCACAGTAATTTCGGTGACTTTTCAGGTAACACTCGACAGATTATAAGCTTTCTTCCTTGTTTAAGTTTAAACAGAAACGAAATTCTTATGGATCTGGAAAAATCATGGATAATAGACTCGGGTGCAACAGAACATATCAGTGGAAATAGTCTATTACTGTCAAACTTTAGATGTCTGAATCGAAGGAAGGAGGTTACCCTTCCTGACGGCCATAAAGAAAATGTGCAGTCCATTGCTGATTTATTTGCTGATAAGGTTAAATGCTTAGAAAACATAATGTATGTTCCAGTTTTCAAATTCAATATTGTCTCTGTGACTAGGTTGATAGAATCTCTAAAAATTGAAGTTATTTTCTATGGAAATTCTTGTATCTTGCAGGATTCTGAGAGAAATATCTCCCAGAAAATTGGAAAACAAGTTGTTGGCCTGTATTTTCTAGACATTCTTGCTTTGAGTGCTTATGTTTCTGGAAAGGAAAATAATCATGTGAACTGTATGAGTAGCTGTAGCATGAATGTAGTAGATCAAAACAGAATATTGTCTCTATGGCACAATAGACTGGGGCATATCCCCATTTCAAAAATGTGTAAGATTAGTGGAATTCCTACTAAGAATGTTGCTCACTCTAGTTCTACGGTTCTTCCTTGCACTATCTGTTTTAAGGCTAGAGGTAAAAGACAAAAATTTCTTTCCCCAACTATCAAAACAACTCAACCCTTTGAGATGCTTCATGTGGATATCTGTGGGCCCATGAGGGTTGAAACCACAGATAGACAAAGATACTTCCTCACACTAGTGGATGACTACACTAGGGCTGTTTGGGTTAAACTCCTTAAGTCAAAATCAGAGGGATTACAGCAGATAAGAGATTTCATCACCCTAGTCGAGAAACAAACAAATAAGCAAGTTAAAACTCTAAAGAGTGATAATGCAAAAGAACTTGGCAAATCTTTGGAAGGGGTAGAATTTTTTAAGAAAAAGGGAATCATTCACCAGACGAGCTGTCCTCATACCCCTCAACAGAACGGGGTAGTAGAAAGGAAACAACGTCACATTATGGAAGTAGCAAGGGCATTACTGTTTCAGTCAGGTCTAGAACCGAAATATTGGGGTTATTCTGTTGAACATGCGACTTACATCATAAACAGAATCCCAAGTAAAGCCATTGAGAACCTTACACCTTTTGAGAGACTGTATGGCACCAAACCTCATTATGATAACATGAAAACTTTTGGCTGTTTATGCTACATCACGAATATAGACCCCAATAAAGGAAAACTAGACTCTAGAGCCCATACCAGCATCTACCTTGGTGATTGCAGAAATACAAAAGGGTACAAGGTCTTGTGTTTAGAGGAAAACATTGTTAAAATCAGTCGGGACATAACCTTCTTTGAAACTATATTCCCTCTGAGAGACAGTGAGTGGAAACACTTTTTGAGTCAGAACAGAGAGGAGTTAGACCCGTATCCTCCTGATTTTCCTATCATCACAGATACAAAAATCATAGAAACACCCAATACCCTTACTGAAACAACAACAGACATATCTCAAGACCAGTCTTCTCTCACTGAAACTCCTGATATTAGCAGTCCCACAACAGACACAAACCTTGACCAAGACCATACTCAGAACCAGCCCCTTGAAACTGAAATTCCTCAACTTAGAAGATCTACCCGAACACATAGGCCATCATCAAGGTATGATGACTACATCTGTTCCACCTTCTCAAACCATCAAGATACCTTTTCAGCCATCCTAAGTGCTAGACTCGATCAAGGAAATCCAAACAATTATGCCAAAGGGATTCTCAACAGCCTCACAGATCACATACCAAAGCAAACAATTCTTTCTTGCTCCCTTGGTCCAAATACCAGCATTTTCCTTGACCGAATCCACAACTTAGATGAACCACCCGACTACAAATCAGCTAGTAAAGACCCAAGATGGGTAGAGGCTATGACCCAGGAGTTCGAAGCCCTCAAACTCAACAACACTTGGTCTATAGTAGATCTCCCAAAAGGAAAGAAACCAATTAGTTGTAAATGGGTCTACAAAACCAAGCTGAAAGCTGATGGTAGCCTTGAGAGATTCAAAGCCAGACTAGTTGTGAGAGGATTTACTCAAAAACATGGTCTAGACTATGAAGAGACTTTCTCCCCCGTTGTTAAACTCACCACCATTCGTGCTCTCATTATAATTGCCACCAAAAGGGGATGGATTCTAGACCAATTAGACGTAAACAACGCCTTCCTTCATGGAGATCTCCATGAAGATGTCTATATGACTATACCCGAGGGACTAAAGGTTCATGGAGAGAGGAAGGTATGCAAGTTACACAAATCTCTTTATGGCATTAAGCAAGCCTCTCGTCAATGGTATGAAAGGCTTACAAAATTCTTAAAAAACCTAGGATTTCATCATTCTCAAAATGATTACTCCCTTTTTGTCAAGCAAAGAGAAAACAGCACTATCTTTTTGGGCATCTATGTAGATGATATTCTTGTAGTGAGTAATGACCAAAAGGACATAACACTCTTGAAGAAACAACTTCACAAAGAGTTCAAAATAAAAGACTTGGGTAGATTAAGTTACTTCCTTGGAATGGAGTTTCTGGAAACAAATGATGGGATAATCATGTCACAACAAAAATACACTAAACAAATAATTAAGGACTTCGGGATGGAACAATGCAGAGCATCTGTTTCGCCCCTTCCTTTAAACCTGAAACTTTCCAAGGACTCGGGTTCTAAACTTGAAAATCCCACAATATGTAGATGCCTAGTAGGAAAACTGAATTTTCTTACGAACACTAGGCCAGACATTGCCTTTGCGGTTCAATTTCTCAGCCAATTCCTACAATCACCAACAACAGACCATCTAAAAGCAGCCTACCATACCTTGTCATATGTAAAGGGTACCTTGGGTTTCGGGTTGCTGTTCAACAACAAAAAGGATCTTGACCTAATAGCCTATTGTGACTCAGATTGGGCCTCATGCCCAATGACAAGAAAGTCAATATCAGGCTATTATATCCTTCTAGGGGGGTGCCCCCTAAGCTGGAAATCTAAGAAACAAGTCTCAGTTGCCCTATCTTCTGCCGAGGCAGAATATAGAGCAATGAGACAAGTGACTAGTGAACTAAGTTGGTTAAGTAGGCTATTAGCAGAAATTGGCCTCCAAAACATCACTCCCATACCTCTAAAATGTGACAATTTAGCAGCTATACACATAGCAAAAAATCCTGTCTCTCACGAACGCACAAAACACATTGAATTGGATTGCCATTTTGTCCGTGAGAAATTGCAGGAGGGCCTAATACATGTGCAGTATGTTCCCAGCAGACATCAACTTGCTGATGTCATGACCAAGTCACTTCCAGGTAAAAATTATTTCAATGCTTTTAACACTTTGGGTTTGCAGGAACAAAATGACCCCGGATAGCACAGGTACATCAGAACACAAAAGACACAGTTTCAGCATCACAACCCCTGTACCTTTTGAGGGGGGGTATTAGATAACAGTATTCTCTATGTCTCGTTACATATAGACTGTATCTAGGATACACTTGTACGCTTTTAGGTTGTATTAGGTTCTATTATTTCCTGTATTTTCTGGTCGACCCGGTTCCCTCCTGAACCGGTCGCCCCCCTCTTATACTCCCGTCTCCTTTCTTCCTTCTTCAATTAGACAAAACACAATTCTCTGTAAAACGAAATATCTCTATCATCCTCTGATCGATTGATCGAGGTTCATGAATGCAAGAGTGATTTCCAGTTTCCTTGTCAAATTGTAATACTTTTGGTATGATCGGTGGACAAGCGCGGGATGCCTAAAACAGAAATTCCCACGACTGTTTCGTCTCAGCAGTCAACAAGAATATGTAATATCCCAAATGGGTACGTGGAAGCATGGAACCTGGCGATGGGTTTTTTAGTGGCGGTGTGATTTGTTTGAATAAGAGTCAGAAATGTTCTCCAGGCTGCTTGAGGCCTTGACGGTGACTCTTGCAGACCCTCACCTCCCTGATGATTGTATGTGGACACGGGAAGGCAAGTCTTCCCTCGTCAAAACAGCTGCAGATTCAATGCTTGTCACTGATATGGTCACAACGAGCAGAGCTGAAGAACTCGACCTGCATCAACCGTGGAAGGGGCTTTGCGAGCCGGGAGTCATCATAACGGTATGGTTTTCTTTGCTAAGGAAATTATTAACTAAGGATGTGCTGTTCGAGAAGGATGTAATCCCACTTGGCCAAAGTTTGTGTCCATGGTGTAAAAGGGCCATAGCGAGCGTGGAGCTCGTATTATTCCTTTGTTCTAAGATTCTAGAGGTATGGAAGCACATATTGAGATGGTGGAATGTCGCATTTGTTTTCAATACCACGACTGGAGAGATATATACGGAGTGGTCCTCTAAGCAGTTACCAAGTAAGGCAAACCGGATCTGCCAATCGACGTTTTGTTATAGCATTTATCACATTTAGATGCATCATAATAATGTGGTCTTCCGTGAAGAAACATTGAATGTGCAGCGAACAGTGGTACATATAAAATTGGGAGTATGGCGGTGGGCGAAGACTTGGTGGAAAGACCTTCCCTTATCCTGTGCCATGTTTGTCGAGGCTATGTCATTAAAAGATTTAGTGTAGACCGTAATGGCCCTTAGAAGGTTGTATCTACTTGACTGAGATTGGAATCCTAAAGTATTTGTTTTACTGTTGTTGTCTGTTTTTATAGTGGTTCCTAGGATTGTAATCGGATGCGGGGTAATCTTTTTCTTCCTGAGTTTTTTTCCACTGGGTTTTGCTAAGCGAGGTTTTAATGAGACTCATAAAAACCCATCCAACTTTAAATTTCAATAATATGGCTATATGCCCAAACTTTAAAAAAAGAAATCACGTTTGGAAAAAAATGCTAGACTCGCGTGAAACCAAAACATTACTAAACGCATTTTCTTAGCTACAGGTAATTGTAGCTAGATAGCTACATACATGAGGAGGGGTGTGCGTGAAGGAGGAGGCGAGCGTGACTGATCAGTTTTTTTTTATTTTTTTTCTTTTTCTTACTTAATCATAAAAACTTTAAATTATTATAACTTTTAATATATAAGTCCAAAATGAAAAAAATTATATCATTGTTCATCTAAATTCGAGCTCTTCAAAATAAGACCAGTCATGGATATATTTTGACAACTTTTAAAAAAAATTATTTTTACATGTATACCATGATATTTTAATGTGAGGATGTATGTACATATTTTAATGAGAGAATGTACATGTTTTAATGTGACGATGTACATATTTAAATGTGAGAATGTACATGTTCTTGAATGAACATCTGTACATGTTTGTATGGTCATATGTACATGTTTGTATGACCGTCTGTACAAGTGTTCTTCCTTATATGTACAGGTTTTAATTTAAGAATGTACATATTTAATGATTCGTACAGGTTTATATGACTATCTATATGATTTTAATGAGAGGATGTACATGTTTTTACGTGAGGATGTACATGTTTTAGTGAACATTTGTACATGTTTGTATGACCATCTGTACAAGTTTTCTTTTACGTTCTGTACACTATACATGTAAATAATTTTTTTAAAGTTGTCAAACATATGCATGACTGGTCTTGTTTTGAAGAGCTCGAATTTAGTTGAACAATGATATAATTTATTTTTATTTTGGACTTATATATTAAAAGTTACAATACTTTAAAGTTTTTGTGATAATGGAAAAAAAGAAAAAAATTAAAAAAAAAATGCAAAGCAAAACGGGAGGTGCTCACGTATGTACCAAGATAGTTTTCCATTTGAGTTTATTTAATTTTTTATTTTACATACTAATTACTATGTTAGTAAGTGAAGTCATCCTATTTTACCATGTCATTCTAGCTTGCCATGTCAGCAGATGTAGCCATCCTGGCTACATGCAACTGTAGCTCAGAATGGCTGTTACTAAATAAGGACCACCTCAATTAATATACTATAAATACGTCCTAAAACATGTCTTTTTAATGTCAACAAGAATAACAGCTAACCTTCACTTACATTTTGATTTTTCATCTCTAAAGGATGTGTTGGAGAATAAGTGTGAGTCCCACATTTAAAAATTAAATAGTTAGTAAGTAGTTCATATATAATTTATGGACTACTTCACCTAATGCTAATTGGTTTTAGGATGGAACCTCATGGATTATTGGACCTTATAGATATTTTATATAATTCCCTCTGTTGGACCTATTCCTCCTGTTTTAATATTTCTAACAGGATGTCACATTTGGGTTGATGATACCACCATATATTTTAGTTTTTTTTTAAAGATATTTTTAAGCTTCTTGGTGTTCTCTAAAATGAACCTTGCTTCACTTTCCGGTTATTTTTTTTCAACTCCATGTCTTCAATTTCCAACCATAATGTCTGTATGTGTATTTGTAAAAGGGTCAAGGACTAGAATATACATCTAGATGAAGCATCTTCAATTCTGCGAATGCTAGGAGTTGAAGAAGGGTCAGACCAAATACACTGTATTTCAGTCTAAGAAAAAATAAAATCGAATAACAGACACATGAAAGCGGTAGTTCTAGAAGAATATTGGTTAGAGGGCACAATACCCAGCATTATTCCTGATAAGGCTGGACTCCCGCAACGCAGATAGCTCAACAAATACTATTCTGTCAAAGGCGACAAGCCCCCATCCTTCATTAAAAAAGAATTCAATCTTTTTAATTTTTTTTAAAAAAAACTAATCTTATTACTTTTCAACAATAAGGAAAAGTAGTAAGAGAATACCTGTCTTTATCAGTATTAAATAATTTAAATTGTTGTTTTTTGGACAGCACATTGGTTTTGTAACTTTTGTTGCCCCTTATAAACGGGAGAGGATTAGGTGACGGACGACTATTTTCCGTCGTGACGGAACTCTCCTTTTTAAAAAAAAATTAAAATTATATAGTAGTGGCATGGGCTTATATCCATTTGCCGGACGTAGGTTATTTCTATTTTATTTTTTAAATATTATAATGTTATTTTATCCTTTACATAATACATATCTAAATATATAGTTTTTTTTTTTGGAATAAAGGGATGTGTATATATATAAATCAGAGGAAAGTAACATTAGATACATAGTAGCCCCATGTATCTGATAACTAGAGAGAGCTTATGCTAGGGTAGGGGATGATTTGTAAAAATCTCCCTAGCAGTGAACAAACGCCTAAGGGCATAGGGAGGGAGGAAACACAATCTCCCTGTCAGCACACACGAATAGCAATGTCCAAAAAAAACATAAAAAAATATACACAAAAGATTGGTACTCCTAGGCGCAGAGTACTCTATCAAGCCAGTCAAAGTCAGCGCTGGAACTTCCCATCCTTGTTGAAATGATGGCCTTGATAGCATATTTGATGTCGCTAACGATGTGGCAGGGGTCTCTGGCTTGGTTGGCCATGCTCGCTTGCATCTTTCTATCCAGAGGTGATATACAACGTTGGCGATAGCTGCTCGTTTAACTTGGTCAATCGGGCGGTGTCTCTTGCAGTAGCGAATGATCCAGTTGGCGCAGCTGCGAAGACTTTTCCGGTTGGTCGGGATTCCCAGCCAGTCACAGATAGTCCACCAAACCCTGCAAGAGTACATGCATTCAAAGAAAAGATGGTTGCTTGTCTCTTGAGCATGCTCATAGAGCCAGCATCGGTTAGCTAGACATATGCCCCAAGATTGGAGCCTATCACAAGTTTTAAGTCTGCCTTTAAGTGTAATCCATAGAATAAATTTAGCTTTGGGAATAGACCAAGATTTCCAACAGACATTGAACATGGAAAACCGAGGGGGGGAGACATCATTATAGAACGTGCTGACCCTGGGGCGGGTGGGATAGGAGTTGAAGAGCGACATGGCATCATTGAGAGACCCACATTGCTCTATCCACCAATCCCTAGCATGGAGGATGGCTTTCCAAGTCCTTGGGTCATTACCTTTGGCAGAGGTCATCCAAATGGAGTTGGAGTTAGGGATGAAAAGCTTATGGATCCATTGGATCCAAAGGCGCTCAGTGTCATGAGTGATGGTAGAGATGGTCTTGAGCATGAAACATTTGTTCCATTTTAGGATATCCTTAAGACCCAGACCTCCATTTTTCTTGGTGTTAATGATAGCGCTCCAGGCCACAGAAGGAGTGGCATTACTATCAGCTTCGCCTGACCAGAGGAACGAGCGAAGGCACTTGGTGACTCTTTTGATGACAATTTTAGGCATAGTGATGCAGGATGCCCAGAAGCCAACTATGCCAAAAAGAGTACTCTGAATGAGGGAGAGCCGTCCAGCAAAGGAGAGAGATTTACTTCCCCAAGCAGTGATGGTTTTACGGATACTGTCAAGGAGGGGATTGAAATCAACAGCTTTAGGTTTCCTTGCTGTGATCGGAATGCCCAGGTAGCGAAATGGAAACGACCCCTTGCTAAACCCTGTGAGAAGGACAAGCGATTCAGCGAGGGAAGTGTCAACCCCTCCTAGGAAAAGATCATATTTAGAGGGGTTAAGCATTAGAGAAGAGGTTGATTCTGTTAAGCAAGAGTGATATGGAGCTCTAGTCACCCCTACAGAATAAGAGGGCATCATCAGCGAAGAAGAGGTGAGTGATACGGAGGGATTTTCAGGACGGGTGGTAGTGAAAGCCTGGAGCGGTGTAGAGCTGGTCGAGAAGACGGGAGAGCATATCCATTACGAGGGCAAACAAATAGGGGGAAAGGGGATCACCTTGGCGCAACCCTCGCTTCCCTCTGAACGAAGTCGAGGGAGAGCCGTTAATGTTGATAGAAAAGGAGGTGGTGGTGACGCACTGAAGGATCCAATTACTAAACTCAGGGGGGAAGTTTAGGAACGAGAGAGTGTCCTGAAGGAAACCCCAGTCGACGGTGTCAAAGGCCTTTCTAATATCCACTTTCATAGTGCAACGAGGGGAGATGTGGGCTCTCTGGTAATTTTTCATAAGACACGAGCAGAGCTGGATGTTATCTGAAATGAGGCGGCCTTTGATGAAGGCTCCTTGGCTAGGATTGACCAGAATGGGGAGAACATTTTTAAGCCTGTCAGCCAAAATCTTACTAGTGATCTTGTACAGAGCATTGCAGCAGGAGATAGGTCTGTAGTCGTTCGGGGCCGAGGCATTGTCAGATTTGGGAATAAGGGTGATGAGAGTGGCATTAATTTCTTTGAGCATCCGACCACTATGGAAAAAACTTTTGATAGCTATACAAACGTCCTCACCAATAATGTCCCAGACAGCTTTAAAGAATTTAGCGGTGTAACCATCTGGGCCTGGGGCTTTATCATCTCCAATGGAGAGGAGAGCGGATTTAATATCATTGTTATCAACAGGACGGATAAGGTGAGCCCAAGCAGAAGGGTCTAGAGTTCTAACCGGGACTAAATTGAGATCATTAAGAGTATACGGGTGGGAAGCTCTAGTGCCTAACGCGTTTTGGAAGTGGGCCACTAAACAGTTCTCTATCTCCTTAGGGTCCTTCAGGGTTTCTCCAGACTCGTTAACAACAGCCGCAATAGAGTTTTTATTTCTTCTTGCCTTAATGGATCTATGAAAGAAGGAGGTATTAGAGTCAGCCAGCTTAAGCCACCTGGTCTTCGAGAGCTGGCGAAGAAAAAGAAGCTCATGAGCGTCCCTATTTAGGAGATTGTGCCTTAGGGTTTTTTCCAGGGAGACAAGGGTCGGGTTCCAAGGGTCCTCATCCAAGCTCCTCTGAACGTCACTAAGCTCATTTCTGATGGCTTGGCCTTTATCCCCAATGGAACCAAATTCAGTCTTATGGAGCTTTATGAGACCAGTTCTAAGGAACCGAAGTCTTTGGACAATAGAGTAAAGCCGACTTCCAGATGGGGGGGGGGGGGGGGGGGGGGCTCCCACGCTTCACGAACCAAAGGAAGGAGGGAGGGGTCTTTGGTCCAAAGGTTGAGAAACTTGAACCTTCTTTTACGGGGCGGGCGCGGGGAGGGAGATGATCATGGGGCTGTGGTCAGACACCAAAGGGGGGAGAAAAGAAGCAAAGCTGGTGGGGTACACCAGGATCCATTCTTCGTTAACTAAAACCCTGTCAATTTTCCCAAGGATGCGGCCGTGATTGTGTTGATTGTTCCACCAGGTGTAGTAGCGCCCATAATAGCGAAGGTCCTGCAACTCAGCCCTTGAGACACACTCCGCAAAGTCACGGTAATCTCTTGGGTGAGGGTTGCGACTGCTTAGCCTATCTTGGGCGAAAAGGATATTATTAAAATCCCCAGCCACTACCCAGGGGCCTAAGATGCTTTGGCTTAGGTTGGAGATGTCCTCCCATAGCTGAGCTCTTATAGCAGGGTTGTTTCTCCCGTAGACTACGGAGATGGTAAAGTCCATTGTACCCATAATGGTCGCCTTACAGGAGAGAATCTGGTCAGAGCAGTGGATGGGGGAGAGAGTGATGATGGAGGGGTTGTAGAGAATCCAAATGCGGCCATAATTATCAGCCTCATAGTTATGAAGAAATCTCCAGGTGGGAAAGAAACGGGCTAGGATGGGAGAGTGGTTGTTGAGCGTGACATGAGTTTCGAGGAGGCCGAACGCACAAAGGTTGTTGTTGGCCACAAATTTTTGGATTTCAAGGAGTTTGGGTTGTTCGTTACAACCCCTAATATTCCATATTGCAAGGTTCATATTGAGGGGTATATTCACTACTTTTATAAAAAAAGTTTATATGACTATGTTCATATACACATATTATTAATTATTTAATGTGATAATATTTACCGATTAACATATATTTAAATACATTACATAGTTTAATCAGGTTGAATAAATTAAAAAAGTTGAATTAATGAAAAACATTAAGTTAAATATTCATATATTTTTAAAGAAAAAAAGTTGAATATACATAACTATTGATTAGTTTTTTAATATATATATATATATAAATGGAATATATATCAATTCAAAATTACATGCCTTAATCAATTGAATAATATATTTTTTAATAAAAAGTTGATAATATAAAAAACATTAATCTAATGTTTATATTATTATAAATCTATAAGTGACGTATAATACTTTTAAAAAATATTGAACCTACAAATATTAGGCTTCAGTTATCATCCATAATATATAATAATGAAAACGTTTATATAAAAACGTGGAAACGTTTATATAAAAACGTGGAAACTTTTATATAAAAACGTGTAAAAGTTTATATAAAAACGTAGAAACCTTCATGCATAGTGGAACAAATATTATTCTTAATTGTGGCATGGAAACGTTGGAATCGTGGTGTGGAAGTGTTATATATAATCATGGAATTGTTCAGGTTTCTATAAAAATGTGGAAACGTATATAAAACAAATTGGAAACGTTTTATACTATCAGGTGGACACGTTTGTCTGAAATCGTGGAAATCTTTATACCATCGTGGAAACATTATATAATTGTGGCGTGGAAATATTCATATATAATTATGAAAAATGTTTATATGTAATCATGTCGTGGAAAGGTTTATATGGAAACATTAATATAAAATCGTCAAACATTTATATAAAATTGTGGAAACGTTAATATAAAATCGTCGAAACGTTTATATAAAATTGTGGAAACATTTTTATGACCTGGAGACGTTTATATATAATTGTGTAAACGTATATAAAACAAAGTGGAAACGTTTTATACTATCAGGTGGACACGTCTGTCTGAAATTGTGGAAACCTTTATACCATCGTGGAAACATTATATAATTGTGATGTGGAAACATTCATATATAATTATGAAAAATGTGTATATGTAATCATGTCGTGGAAAGGTTTATATGGAAACGTTAATATAAAATCATCGAAACGTTTATATAAAATTGTGGAAACGTTAATATAAAATCGTCGAAACGTTTATATAAAATTGTGGAAACGTTTTTATGACCTGGAAACATTTATATATAATTGTGCAAACGTTTGTATATAATCGTGGCATGGAAACATTTATATATAGTCGTGACGTGGTAACAATTATATATAATCGTGGTAACATTTGAGCATGTACATTGTCACATTAAAATACGTACATCATCACATTAAAGTATAGAACGACTTCCAAATAGATTACCCTAACCCCACACACTCTAAAACCCACCCTAGGAAAGCTAAAAAATCGTCGAAGACATTTTTAGGGTTTGTACTGGCGAGTTTAGGATCGTTAGTTGCTATAATGTAAAGTATAGAACCACTTCCAAATAGATTACCCTATCCCCCCAAAACACCCAAAAACCCACCCTAGTAAAGCTAAAAAACGTCAAAGACATTTTTAGGGTTTGCAGTGGCAGATTTAGGGTCGAACCTAAAAACATGTTGAGTTAGTTGCTATAATATAAATTGCAGAACAAATTTCAAATAGATTACCCTACCCCCCAAAAACACCCCCAAAACCCACCCTAGGAAAGTTAAAGCGTCGAAGGCATTTTTAGGGTTTGTGGTAGCGGGTTTAGGGTTGTTAAACTTGTTGAGTTAGTTGCTACAATATAAAGTATAGAACAAATTCCAAATAGATTACCCTACCCCCCCCCCCCCCCCAAACACCCCAAAACCCATCCAGAAAAGGTAAAACGTCGAAGACATTTTTAGGGTTTTTAGTGGGCCCTAAACCCGCTACTACAAACCCTAAAACCTGTCGAGTTAGTTGTTACAATATAAAGTACAGAACAAAAATTCCAAATAGATTACCCTACCCCCCAAAACCCACCATAGGAAAGTTAAAAATGTCGAAGGCATTTTTAGGGTTTGTAGTGGGGGGTTTAGGCTTAAAATACACCATATAACAATATTAATACACTATAAACCAATAATGATTTTTTATCGGTTCCGAAGTTTGTCGAATTTACCACTTATTACTTAATTAATGAATAATAATATCAATTTTAATGAATCATAATACAAAATTAATGAATCATATTATCATTTTAGTGTATCGTCGTATACATGTAAAAAAAATTTTTAAAAAAGTTGTCAAAACATATCCATAACTGGTCTTGTTTTGAAGAGCTTGAAATTAGGTAAATAATGATATTTTTTTTATTTTGGACTTATATTTTAAAAGTTACAACCATTTAAAGTTATTGTTGTTGTGATAAAGATAAGGAAAAAGAAAAAAATGCAAATAACAAGCCGCGTGAATGTTATTGCTCTCCCATCTTGCTTGTTTTAATTTGACTAAATTACCCTCAAATATAATCATCTTGGCTACAGTCACCTAGGCAAGAATTTACCTTTCACAATAAAGATAATAACAAAATCATAGGTCAAAGTATTCTTTAATTTCGTTAATAGAGTTATTAGATTGTGATCGGAAAAATAATGTTTGTATAAAAGTATTATTTACCCAACTTGATTTAAAAAAAAAAAGAAATGGTAAAACAAATAAAGTAATTAAAGAGCATTGGATGACAGATGATTCACCATTCACGCGGAGCAATAAAGAAAACATCCTCATTAACTAGCGGTCCACTACGGTCTTGATCTGACGGTGATGATCGAGTCCGTCAGGGACGGAAATTTAGTGTCCGTCATAAAATCCTCGGCGCTCATAAACAAGCGTGTGTGAAGATAAATTCCTCATTTGGAAGCAAGACAGTCAACGTGTGCTTTCCGTCGGTGTACCATTTGTTGTACAAAGGCTGACTACTATATGGGTCGGTCTATGCTCACCTTTCAAATGCAGCTTTCTTGCAAAATCTTCTCTATAATGGTAAAGCACATCCACGTATTTGGTTCTTGCGAGAAAATTAAAAAGCTTAATTCTTTGCTAATTTTATCACTAACAGATTGTCACAGAGTAACAAGATGTTTACTTAGACAGTTGATGTTACTCCTCTGATAACTGGATTAACCAAGTATTTTCTTTAGATGATATTGTTTTTACTATGTACCCTACTTCTGCAGGCCCAAGCATACAAACATAACCAGTGATTGAATGTGATGTATCTAGATCACCTACATAATCAGCATTATAACAGCCAACTATCTTGCTATCTTCACTAGTTTAGTAGAGAATATCTGTAACGCCCCGATTTCCTAACAATTTCAACTCAATCAATAACAATAACTCACAGCGGAAATTAAGAAACATAATCGGGGCATTACCGGCACACTCGCACAAGCGAGTGCTAAGGTTAAGCTTCTAAACCGAAATATCTTTAATAATCAGATATTTTATTACTGCAACTTCAAACGATAAAGTAGTCGTCTCGAACACTAAGACAAAAAAATGTCTTCCAAAGCAAACTCTTGGAAGAATACAGAAAACCCACTCCCAAAGTTCCGGAAAAACATTAAGTCTTAGGGTATTCCCTAATTCCCCAATGCGATCCAGCGGCAATCAACCTACATTCAGAAATCATAAACATAAAAAGGGACTGCGCAAATCAGATAAACTGAGTAAATCATTGTTTCACCAGGAAAAATTCATTTTATTTGGAAACGTTTGACAGAACATAGCACTCATCACAGAAGGTAAGATAAATTCAAGATCCATAAGTTAACCATGCCAATATACCATCCATGAATTGATAAAGGAAGAAGCCTCCAATAACACCACCACGAAGAGCTGAAACCAGTGGACACTCAAAGAAGTGAGGCCACTGCTCATCCAATAACACAACCCAAAGGGTTGCAACGAGTGGACACCCAAACAAGTGAGGTCATAGCTCATCCAAATTCCGCCTCACACTATATCCTTAAGTGTGCACACCCTCTAAAGGTATTTTTGAACAGTAAAAGTAGATCATAGTGGCTTAAATTGTGATATAGTGGTAGCAACACATTGTTTAATAGAGAAGTATACCAATGTGTACAAGTTCCAAGGAAAGCACTAGTAGAAAAATGATCTATAGCAGCGCCCCGAGTGCAGTGGATGTAAAAAGAACCACTGAGATTGAACGTTTTTAAAAATTTCGCTAACCTATCTCGGCGGTTCTTACTTGTAACCGATGTGATAGGCGCATTTTAAATGTTAGACAAACCTATTGCGGCGGTTCCAACTAAGAACCGCTGAGATAGGTTCATCAAATTTTCTAAAACCCGCGCTCTCTCTCTCTCTTAAACCCTCATTTTCTTCGGCTCTGTTCCCGTCGACGAAGAGAGCAAAGGTGATCGGCGAATCCCTGCGACGACCACTGCACCGCCTACTTCTCCGTCGCGTTCGCGCCTCCACCATCGCCTTCCGCGCCACCGCACGAGCCACCGGCATCCCAGGCATCGAACCAGGCCGCCCCACTGCAGTAGAACATGTATATATTAATTCCGAATTTGTTAATGTTGCATTGGTGTAAATTATGATATGATTTATTAGCAAAAAAGGTTGTAATGTAGTTTTTGATTACTAGTTTAGTTGTGTGTGCATAATTTATGTATAGTTATGATAATGAATAAGTTAATTAGTTGTGCATACATGGTGTTCGATAAAAATTTTGAGTGGAAAATTGTGCTGTTTGTGTCCTCTGCAGAGATTGTGCATACATGTATAGTTATAATGTTGAATTAGTTAATTAGTTGCTGAATTTTTTTACTTATTTGGGCAGCAATTTCAAAGGCATTTACGGTGTGTAATTTTTCTGTACCACTATCGTCTCCAGCTACGCCACCTACTTCACCGCCTTCACCTCCTGCGCCGTCAGCTTCCGTGCCACCGCGCGAGCTGTCGGCCGTCGCAGGATTCGAATCAGGCCGCACACGAGCTACAAAAAAGGTAGCATATTTATTCTGAATTTGTAACTTGTAATTGGCATAATTATGGTATGATTTATTAGAAAAAAATGTTGTAATGTAGTTGTTGATTTCTAATTTAGTTGTGTGTGGATAACTTGTATATAGTTATATTGTTGATAGTTAATTAGTTGTCCATACATGGTGTTCGATAAAATGTCTGAGTGGAAAATTGTGTTATTTGTGCCCTCTGTAGAGATGAGTTAGAAGTCTCTGCATCACTCGCACATCAAATTGAAGAAACTGAAAGACAAATCAATCTTATACACGTTTTGTTTTCCCATATATAATGGAGTGTGACTGGATGTACGGTGATCGAGGGTATCACTTTAACGAGAAGCTGAAAGAGTTTCTCAAAGCTGCAGTGCAACACAAGGACAGAGCAATGGTGGAAAAAATTTCATGTCCTTGTGTTGACTGTGGGGTCGTAAGGAAATATGTAGACATTGAGGAAATCAAATTCCATCTTAAGACCCGTGGATTCATGTCGCGTTATAGAAGATGGACTTTTCATGGAGAAACTGTTCAAGATAGTACTTCAACATCATACAGTCATGATCCACGTCACGCAAGTACCGACCACACCTTCAATACCGTCAACATGTTGGTACCGCTAAATGATTCAGGATTCCATGATAGTGAGACCATTCACCATGATGAGCAAATGAATGACATGTTCAAAAATTTTGTAGTTAGTTTTGTCGATAGGCCTGATGAGTATCAAAGATTGTTGGACCCATCAAAGACAGCGTTGTACCCTACGTGCGTTAAATACCCCAAATTGACGGTTGTACTTAATATGTTCAACTTGAAGGGGAAATATGGAGTTAGTGACAAGTGTTTCACTACACTTCTAGAGCTAGTACATGATATGCTTCCTGATGGGAATGGTCTTCCTAGATCCACCTACGAGGCAAAGAAATGGATGTGTCCAATGGGAGTTGAATATAAGAAGATTCATGCTTGCCCAAATAATTGTGTGTTGTATAGGGGTGAATATAAACATCTAGACAAGTGTCCTATATGTTTGTTGTCCCGATACAAGGACAATGATGAGGATTCCTCCTTTCAGAAAAAATTGTCCAACGAAATTATTGTGGTACTTGCCAATAATTCCTAGTTTCAAACGGTTGTTTGCCAACCCGAAAGATGCGAAGAACTTACGATGGCACGCAGATGGTAGAAAAATTGATGAGAAATTAAGACATCCTGTAGATGGACCTTAGTGGAGAAACATCAATAGAAAGTTCAAACATCATTTTGAGGATAAGGATAGGAATCTAAGGCTTGGATTGTGTACCGATGGGATGAACCGGTACGGCACATTAAGCAGTCAGCACAGCACTTGGCTGGAGGTACTAGTGATCTACAATTTACCCTCATGGCTATGCATGAAACGAAAATACATTATGTTATCACTCCTAATATCTGGTCCAAAGCAACCTGGTAATAACATTGATGTATATCTTGCACCACTGATCTACGATCTGAAGTTGTTGTGGAATGAAGGGACAATGGTATATGATGCTCATGCAAATGAAAATTTCACAATGAAGGCGTTGTTGTTCTGTATTGTTGACGACTTTCCTGCCTATGGGAACCTGTCAAAAACATGGTGAAAGGATTCTACGCGTGTCCGATATGTGAGGATGACACATGTTCAGACCGTCTGAAGCACTGTGGCAAAAATGTTTACATGTGTCATCGACAGTTTCTTCCAATGGATCACCCTTACCGTTCGAGAAAGCGAAAACTATTCAACCCTGAGACTCGTGTGGCCCATCTGCCTCTGACTTCAGAGGAAGTGTATGTAAAGGTCAAGGACATTGAAAATATCTTTGGAAACACATCCAAGAGGACGAAGAACATTTGGAAAAAATGTTCCATTTTTTGGGAACTACCGTACTGGCGGCATCTGCCTGTTCGACATTGTTTGGATATCATGCACATTGTGAAGAACGTTGGTGAGGCAGTGAGTAGTACTTTGCTCAACATACCCGGCAAGACGAAAGAGGGATTGAAGGTGAGGAGAGATATGCAAGAGTTGCGCATACGGAAAGAACTGCACCCAATAGAGGATGAGAAGCGAACATATCTACCTCCTGTGTGTTATACCCTCTCTAAGAGTGAAAAAATCAGTTTTTGCAAATGTTTGCACTCATTGAAGGTACCATCTAGGTACTTTTCAAACCGGAAGAACCTAGTTTTGATGAAAGATTTGAAACTGTTAGGCATGAAATCTCATGATTATCATGTGTTAATGTTGCATCTTCTTCAGTTGTAATCCGAGGGATATTACTAGAAAATGTCATAAATGCTCTAGCTCGATTATGTTTCTTCTTTAACGCTGTTTGCTGCAAGGCAATTAACTCAGACACCCTCGATGATCTACTACATGAAATTGTTGTGACAGTATTCCAGCTTAAGATGTATTTCCCACCATCTTTCTTTGACATAATGGTGCATTTGATAGTGCATATTGTCCGGGAGATCAAACTGTGTGGTCCGGTCTACTTACGTTACATGTATCCTTTCGAACGATACATGGGGATTTTGAAGGGTAAAATGAAAAATAGATATAGACCAGAAGGTAGCATCAACGAAGCAACAGTGACTAAGGAAGTCACAGAATTTGTGACAAGTTATTTGAATTATGCAGAGTCAATTGGTATTTCCAAACCACGTCACTATGGTAGATTTAAGGGTAAAGGAGTTATTGGCAAAAAAGTCATGCGTATCTCTCATGATCTTATTAATCAGGCACATTTGTTTGTACTACTACACCTTGAGGTTGTTGAACCCTACTTCAATATTCACATTGCTGAGTTGAGGCAACAAAACCCTACCAAAACCATATTTGCTTAAAAAAGTGCAGAATCAAGTATTCATCCAATGGTTTAAGGTATATGTGTTTGAGCAAGCTTCATTGAACCCAGAGGATGTTAGTGAAGAAATAAGTTATTTCTTAATCAGTTGGTTGATAACTTTTACTTTATCTGTGTGTACAAATTCCACTACCTTTCAAGTTGTACTAACGTAAATCCGGGGAACGAGAATTAAGAACATTCAGTGGAATGTAGTCAAGGTATTTTTGTAGTCCATATTCTAATTTTGTAATATGTTTATTAGTTTTGAAATGATAACAGTATTATAATATATGTTAAATTAATTTTGAACATGTACGTATATGAATGCGCAATGTCCACAGCAACCGGGAGGTTCACAATGTGGCTACTTTATCATGCGATTTATGAGTGACTTGGTAGTGGCATCGGCGCTCTTGCCACAGAAGTCTCTAAACAAGGTAAGTAGAATTCTCGAAATATTTTGATTTTGTATATACTTTTTAGCATTGATTCTTAAACTCAAAGTTTTTAGCAACTAGTCACAACTTTTTTTATTCTAGGCTTTGGAAGAATTGGTAGAAGATGAGTACGGTGAAGGGCATATAACCGAGATGCTAGAGGAGTGGGCCGAATACATGAACGTTAATGTAGGTTGTTATTAGTATTAGATAGGATTGATGCTTTAGAAAATCTCATGGTACAATTGTTTTTATGTAATGATTATATTAATGTTTTAGACAATCTCATGGTACAATTGTTTTTATGGAATGATTTTATTGATGTTTGATTAAATATTGCTCATATTTGTAAGTGAAAGTGTATTATAGCCCGTTGGTGGGTGTCATTGCCTTGGTGGCCGTTTAAATGGCGTAATGGTGTGATCTACTACCCCACTGTGGTGGCATTGTTGATTTTTATATGTAAACAGGTTTGATTGATCTTTGGGTGTGTTTGGCACAATTATAGGGTGGAAAGGAAAAAAACACCTATTGCAGCGGTTCTTAACAACAACCGCTTCAATAGACCCTGTCTAAGACTATCTGATAACAACCTATTGCAGCGGTTGTTGTTAAGAACCACTGTAATAGGTTCGACCGACCCAGACTCTATCTCGACGGTTGTAAGGTAAAAACCTCCGAGATAGATGTTGTTATATATTGACTTTATCGGGCATCTACCACAGCAGTTTAAAGAACCGCTGCAGTAGACCACCTACCTCAGTGGTTCTACAACTGCTGTAATAGGTGTCTCACCTACCGCAGCGGCACCCATTTCAATGGTTTTGAACCGCCGCCATAGGGTATTTTTCTACTAGTGAAGCCTCCCTTATCTAGATCACAACCAATCCAATATCAACTAAGACCATTAACCATAAATCTCATTTTGCCAATGTGCAAATAATCATTTGATACTAGTGTGTCATGCTTAAATCAATGTAACAACAGTGTCTAATTCATCATTCCATATACCATAAAAATTTCACCAGGTCATAACCAAACAAGTTAAATCAACTCATATCACCAGGGTAAACATGACTTACTTGGAGTTAATCGGGTGATAACTCACTAAAGCATAACTAGGTTTCACCATCAAAGTACTCAGGACATAATCATAGTCATTACAAATCAATCAGCCACAATAACCACAAATCCCTAGTTTTCGATAATTCTAGCGGAAGACTAAAGACCAATTTCCTGTAGAAACTACTGGACAAACAACACGCACGAGAGAAGACTGGTTAAGTCGGACAACTCTAGAAACTCATATGGGATCTAAAACTGGTAAAAGAAAATTCTCCTTTAATAAAAGAAGAGTTTGGGTACGATTACTAGACAAAGACGAAAAAAGGAAGTGTTTTATGAGAATTAACAGTGCCAACGACTTGACAACGAAAATAGAGTACAAGTTAGAATGACATTTGAGGTGTTGAGACGTCGAGTATTTACTTGGGTTAAACTCGTAGGTAGGGATTAAACTGGAACTCGACAATGCAACCACAATATCCATGATCGAGAGGTAGAGAATTTGATGAATAATCGCATTGAAGAATATTACTAGATTTGTGCACTAACCGGGGAAAAGCGTAAGGGATGCTATGGATTATCTTTGATCGAACTTACCTCTAAGTTCACAGAACAATACTTGGAAGAAGACAACTTGAAAGGTACGTGTTTGGACTCTCATGTTGTGGGAGTTTAAATAGCAGCGCTCGCAAGGTTCGAGAGAAGTAATTAGGGTAACTGGGAGATGAATTAGGGTGTATTTATATCGGTAATGGTTGCAAGTCTCTTAAAGATAAAATGGTTACAAAGTTGGGAGTCAATTAGTCTCTCTGGGTAGTTAAGAACGTGTCAAGAAAATAGGTAACAATTATTGACACCACACTCTGTACTGGAATAATTCTACTGGACAAACCTCAATAGCTTTCGGAAGAAATCTACTGGGAGAATCCTAACGGAACAGACAACTTCACCTAGAATTAAAACTAAAGGCCAGGATAATGACACTTAACGATTTTTTGGGGTATTTCAATATCTGGCCGCGACGTACTCATGACACATTTTATAGAACTTGTCAAGCTACTTCCAACTGAGTTTTTTTTCCAAGTAACGACTTAACACACCAAATGAAGAAAGAGATAGCACGTCATGTTAAGGTTAGATAGATGAGAAAACCCCACAAGTTTATATATTGTAGTGTTTCAAATCTTTCCTTCATGAGCACACATTCTAGCATTTGGTTGTATCGGTTTTTAAACAAAATTTTAGAATGCTTAAGCTAATGAAAACATATTCCTTCTTAGGTTCGATTAATCACTAGACAAAGCAAGTGCCTTAGTTGTCCAAGTTCTTTCATCTAAAAAAAACTAACAATCTCTAGTGTGAGAAACTTTTTTCATCATCACCCATGATGATTAGATCATCCATATACTCACGGATAATAGCTAGTTTTCTTCCTTTTCCTTAACAAAAAAGTTGAACTTTTCTTATGTAACTGAATAGCCATTATGAGAACTTCATTTCATTGTAGCCTATGATCATCAAATCATTCGCACACCCAAGCACACTAGCTAATCTTTCTTCTTTTGCTTTGACAAATAAGATAGAATTTGTAGATGTCATCAAATTTCCACTATGAGTAAGAAATTTAGTATTCTTACCATACCATACGCTTGGTGCTCATTTTATGCTATAAAGTGCCTTTATGAGTTTGCAAGCACACCTAAGATGATCTTGATTATGAAATTCTATTAGATGATTCATATCAATCTGTTTATATAACTATTCATGCAAGAAGTAATTTTCACATCCATTTGTCATAGGTTTTGTCTTTTACTCATTGCTAGTGCTAATAGAACTCTCACAGTTGTAAGACTGGTAAATAGGACTAAATGTCTCATCGTATTCTAGTCCTTTGTTAAGTAATCCTTCAAGCTAACAACAAGCCTTATACCTATTGATTGACCCATTTGTAGCACACTTAAGCTTGCACACCACTTAAAGAGATGAACTTCACTTCTTTTTTCTTGGGTACTAGCTCCCGTGTATGATTGCGCTCTAGTGTAACCATTTCATCTTTCATAGCGTTAATGCACTTTGGACCTTTTGGATGCTTCCTCGAACAAATTAGGTTCTCTCATATCTAATTCTTCCATAATGGCTACATTTTCATAATTTGGCTCCTTGATCATGGTTGATCTTCTTGGTTAGGTAAATCCTTCATAATCACCTTTGAATTTTCCTGATTTATTAAACCAATACTTACATTATGAAGTAATTCTTCCGGACTAGAGTCAAGCCGGACTAGTCAGCCAGCTTGGAGTCAAGACGGACTGAAGTCAAGCCGTTTCATAGTTTTGAAGGTTTGAAATACTTCAACGTTAATGGATGAATTCTAGCAATCAACTAGAGACTTGTAAGCTATTTCAATGATGGAGAAGATATTTGAAAAGGAAAGCCAAGTTTTGGCTAAGTATGGAGCTTTACAGGCTTCAACTTGTTTTGCCCAAAATGACAAAAAAAACGTGTTTGATCCAATTAAGGGAGGGTTTAAAATGCAATTTCAAGAGATTGAGGGCCTTTTTCTAATTAGCCGAGGAGCTAGTAAGAGGCACTTGCCACATAAGTCACTTCCCCCTCTCCTCTCTTTCCCTCCCTCTATCTCTCACCCTCTCTCTCTCAGCCTCAGATGGTGGCGGGTTTTATTTTTTTTTTAAAAAAAATTAAGTCTTCTCAAAACATGTTCAGGCCCACGGGCGCCCTGTCTGTGGCCCCAAACTTTTCAAAAAAAAAAAGTTTTTGCGATTTCGACTATTCTGTACAATTTTCTTAATTAGGGTCCGTGGGTTCGGATATTAGGTCCGTGGGCACGAACAGAACTAAATTTTGACCTAATTCGGCCTTCAAGACCCTAATTTGGTTAATTTTATTTTCCACTTTAATTTTCAGTCAAAATGTTTAAAAAAATATGCAAAATTACAGAAACTCACCGTAAATAACATAAGTAGAGGAAAAACAACTTAGAAGGGTAGTGAAAGTAAATTGAATCCGGAAAAATTGAATACCAAAACTCCGAACCGGAACTCTAACATTTTCTAATTTATCATAGGTTAAAATTAGGTGGCGACTCTTAATAGGTTCCAGTGAGCTAACTTAGGTAGGTTATAAGTGGACCTAGAGCCCGATCAGATCCTAGTGAACCTGAATCAACATAGGATAGTGGTTCGAAAATCAAGACTCATAACACCTAAATATCATTCTTTATTAATTTCACTTGGCTGAAGTGTCAGGAAACACCGACAGGTATTTGAACTGTAGTTGTTCCAAGCACATAATAGGAAACAAAAGTAAGTTTCTCTCACTCAGCTTAAAAAGGGACAACATTCTTTGGAGATACTAGTAAAGTTTGTATTATTAGTATTTTCAAGATGGGAAAGTTAAAGTCTCAAGCACAATCTGTGGTACATTTCTCATAAGTAGATATAATTTAGTACATTATTTTTCCATTCCCTACAATATCAAGAGTCAGAAGTTCATAAAAGTAACTTTGAGGGGAATTTGTTAGAATAATGCTCATGTGACTATTCTTGATAGTTTGTATCCTGTTAATATCACTTGCTTGTGTATGCCCATCACTATACCCTTCGTAATGGCATAAAGGACTTCCATATCAGCTAAGGTCATTTGAATGTCCTAGGAGTTGGCCAGTGGTTTACTAAACATTAAGTACAACATTAAAGGTTTGTGCATACATATGTATTGAGCAAGCAAACAAAATTAATTTTAAGTTAAAATTTGTTGAAACACTTCTAGTCTTTTGGTGTTGCTTCATCTTGCTTTGTACGGTTGTCAAACCCTCGTGGCTTGGTCGGTAGTGGAGTGATATCCTTAAACCAAAGGTCATGGGTTCAAAACTCAATACTACCGTACTACGAGAAATGTTTATTTAGAACCACGGTATCGCTCTTAGACTGAACTTTCAACCACTTATAAAAAAAAAATCTTGCTTTGTACGGTTTAGTGAGAAGCAGAGATGTGGGCCCTAAATGGGGAGTTTTTGAAAAAGAAAGTAAAACCTAGAACATAAAAGTTGTTACCACAAAAGTTGATGCCCGACAAAGAAGATTGTGCCAAGATTGGTGAGAACAGAAGCAACAGGAGCTGAAGATTGATTGCAAAGTCAATAAGGGATCTGGGGCTCTCATTACATCACGTAAATGGGATTTATTTTGGATCTTTATTTCCCCACTGAAATCTAACCAAGAATAATAAACTGTTCAGCAAGAAGGCCTTTGTGCAGATACACCCCTGCCTGCACATGATGATACAACACTTTCCTTCATGTAGGATGTACTAGCCAGTATCCTACATAGGGTGATAATTTTTATCCAACTCGTCCCAAACCCAACCCATAAATAGTGGTTATGAGTTAAGATTATTGACCTATTTAACTTTTGAGTCAGGTATGGGTTAATCATTAAATATATGGGTTTGGTATAGGTTAAAGGTCCTAGCCCGAATTCAACCCGACTCATTTACTTAATTTATTTAAAAATAAATAAATAAATATGAATATATTTTACTTGGATATGTATTAATTCTATAAACATTAGTATAATAGCAAACAAAAATATTATTACTTCTTTAGGCCACACAAATTATTATTACCATTTACTTTTATTTGAAAACCTAAATACTATGTCAATCATTGTTCACACTATTTCATCCACACAAATAACGGTTATGAGTTAAGATTATTGACCCATTTAACAAAATGTTAACATTCAGAAAAACGGCACACAATGATTCAAAATAAATGACTGTCATATGCACATTTTTATGGACAACTGATCATCCCTGCATAAAAACAAAAATATTTGTATTTAAATAGATTAAATGGATTAGATTTAGATTCAATAATTTTATATGGATTGAATATGGGTTAAAAATTTATAACACGATTATTTTTGATCGGATATGCATCAATACAATTTTAATTGGATTGATATGGTAAGCCTCGACCCCGCAAAACAAAAAACCGGCAACACAAAACCGAAGATGGCGAAAGGCCATTCAGTTTGACCAAAAAAACAGCGCCACTAGAATGACAATTTATTAGCGGTTGAAGTGATACGGAATTGGAATCTAACACTTTCGGATTTCCACCCGATAGTATTTAGTATTTTTATGCCCGGCAAAATACCATAAAGATTCAGTTCCTTAACACTCTCAATTATCACTCTATTTGCATGTGCAACTCAATTTTCGTAGAAAGACCATCCTGGACACAAGTTTTTATACATTGATATGCGCAACAGATCATAGACACGCTTACAATTAATCCTCCGCCCGCATTATACACATACACCGACTAGATTATTGATGGGTATTGCTTGGCCTGTAAACGCACCCTTCTCTTATACTCAACACGGTCCTGCATTCACAATTATCACAAGCGCTTGTCACAGATCAGTACTGTTTCCCCCACCAAAAACATTGATCGTAAACACTCTGATCATACCTCAATGAAGAGTTGATACCCATCAGTCTGTGCTGGATCTTCAGGATTGGGCTGGTCCAACAAATCTTGAATACCAACTAGAATTTGCTTCACATTGATGGCAGGTCTCCATCCCTAATACAACAAATCACTTCACTCATCCACTTTCAAATTTCTGGGATCCAAATAGCAGAAGCATCCAGGGGAGAAGATAAAGAAAGTAGCCATAAGAAAAAGGGGCACTCACACTATCCTCATTGAGAATTGAAAGACAAACTGTTCCAGAAGGATAAATGTTAGGGTGAAAGAAGCCTTGGGGAAATTTGCACTTTGGGGGTTTGCTAGGGTAGTCCTCAGTGAAATAGATGGTTAGAGGATAGTGACCACCTTCCCAGTCAGTCTGCATAAGCAGTGAATACCATTTAACTTACAAGCAACTGCAAAATCAGGGACTGTTAAAAGAATAAGCAAACAAGGCAAAGAACATATAAAAGCACAATTTTGACTCTGCCACCAAACTCTCAGAATAACATGAGGCTGGCTTTTATTCAGACATATTAGATACAGTTCGACCAAGTAATCTCAATTCAGATAAGAAAACCACGGTTGTTTTCCTGATTTGCACGATTGAGCTTACCACACACAAGTACCCGGAAAAGCAAATATATTCCAGCTTATAAATAATAGATAGGCATATGAAAGCGCTATAAGTTGTTTCAGAAAGAGTTATGAAGTAAAAAAATCACATAAAACAGGAAACTAATTTTAACAGCTCACCTTTTGACCTTCCATAGCAAACGAGATTATTAGGAAAATTTGCCAAGCGGGGGTTTAAGAGAAAAAGCAAGGCTCAATATAATATACATGATTCAGTTACAAGCAAAAAATCTGATCGCTCAATCATGAGCAAAGTAACTCCCCATTCCAGGTATTTCCATCTTTCAGTTACTAAGCTACTATTCAGCAAATCAAATTAAAGAAGCCTAATTAAAACCTACTCCTACAGGAAACATTAAGGAAAGAATGAGATCAACATTTCAAATGAGTGGACAAAGCCTATACAAAAAAGGCAGTTCACATGATCCATGGAGTAGCGAGCACAAGTGAAGTCAGGACCAATTAAGGTCGTGAAACAAGAAGTTAAATGGTCATTCATTTAGAATGACGCCCCAACCACTAAATTTAGGACTTAAAAGTAGTTCGAGCTTCTTCATTAGTTTACCAAAAGCAGCCAGCGAACATGTTTATCAGCAGCAATGCAGCTCAGTTCACACTGCCCAAAATATTTACTTTTACAGACAGAACTAGCATCTTCCACTTGATTGTTTCAAACCATGACCAAATGAACCATGATCCTTCTATACCAACTACACTAAAGCAAAGTTGAAGAAGAAAGGTTCAATGGAACAGTAATGCAACAAAAAGCCCAAATAGAGACAGTCGGGTGATCAAAAATAGCACATCAATAACCGATGCAACACTAGATAACAGTTCAAATTAACTTTCTTCGTCTTTCACTTCCTTTCCCTTCTCGTTACTTAAATCTGAACACTGCAAACAGAAAAAAAAACTAAATGCAACAAAAGGCTCCAAAATTAGCCGGTTCAAGAACAAGAACCCAATATCAAAACTAGATGATATGATCAACGAGAAATTTTAAGCTAGGGAGTTTGAAAGAAAGAGGAAAAGGAATAATCAGATAAAGAGAAAGAATGAAAGAACATACTCCCTCTTTGCCGGGGATGGAACACTGCCAGACCATCAAATTCGTGGATCCATCTTCCCCAGTGTCCGGCCTTGCAACGAAACCCTAGAATCAACGCGCAAAAAGGTACGGGAAGTTCAAAATGTGAGCAGATTGGTGGGGATATCGGAGAATCAAGAAAGAACAAGAGAAAAGAGGAGTAAGAGAAAATGAGAGTCTAGAGAGAGAGGGTGAAGAGACAAACGTGCGGGTGATTTTAACGCCAGGCTTTTCGCTCCTCGGCCAGTCTACCGCGCGCGACCCCCCCTGACATTTCTCCTCCGTTTTGTCCCCTTCGTGTTCACCTTGACCTCTCTCTTTCTCTTTCGCTCTCAGTGTCAGTGTCACTTTGCTCTTGAAAAAAATTCTGAAATAACACAATTGAATAAAAAATATACCCATATTAACCTCTGTCCCAAACTATTCGGAAATAACATTTCCGGAGAAATCGTCTCTTCGAAGACGATTTCATTAATTATCAAAGAAGAAATCGTCTCTTCCAGAAGACGATTTCTCTTATCTCCGCGCCACGTTGGCGCTGATTGGCTGGAATCGAGCAAAGAAGAAATCGTCTTGAACCGACGATTTCCAGAAATCGTCTTTAGAACCGACGATATCACCTTGTCATTTAAGCCGCGGCTATCACACATGAAATCGTCTCTTAAGAGACGACTTCATTAAAAAAAATCAAGAAATCGTCTGTTCAACAGACGATTTCACGGGTTGTCAATACCGATCGAAATTTCTCCCCCCACTCTGCTCACTTCCTTTTCTCCTGCGAACGAGACAGACGAAGTTGCGCACACACAATCGCCTCCAGCTAGCCGCCG
The DNA here is from genome assembly GCA_023374045.1 of Limonium bicolor. NCBI lineage: Eukaryota > Viridiplantae > Streptophyta > Magnoliopsida > Caryophyllales > Plumbaginaceae > Limonium > Limonium bicolor. The sequence goes on from CM041778.1 coordinate 366,475,991, forward strand.
CCGTCAAGACCGTCACCGGCCACCGTCACGGCGTCACCGCCACCGTACCGACGAGCTCCACCTCCGACACCGCCTAACAAATACTAGTTGTTTAGGTAATTTTCAAACCCTAAATTAGTTAGAAAGTGTTAGAAAATTAGTGGTTGTTAGAAAATTAGGGATTGTGAGAGTGGGAGCTGATTATGTGTGTTTGTGTGTTAAATTGCAGTGGTAACTGATTATTGCTAAATTGAAGTGATAATTTGTTGTTGGTTTGTGAAATTATAGTCAAAATGAATTGTTGTGTAATTTGGTAATATTGGGAGTAGTAAAATTGGAAATTTTGTATATAGTGTGAATTGAAAACACAATTAATTGTTGAAGTGTTTAAATAATTTATGCAATTGATATGATTGAATTGTAGAATTAGTTGTTGAATGTAGTGTATTACAACATTAGTGTTTGTTTGTTTTTCGGTTTTGTTTGTATCCAATCAGCCAAATGGTGGAACGGTTGATTAAATTTGTGAATTATGAATGGTGTTTGCAAATAGGTGGATATTCCGACGTATCCAGTTCTCATGTCGTATTAGTGGCAAAATTGTTTATGGGCAAACGGAGCTGATTATGAGGGTGGAAGAAGAAGCTCCTCATGGTTAGTGGCGACACCAATTATGAGCAGCTTATTGCTGAGATTGGTAGTCGTTTCGGTATCGACTTGTGCACCATGAAGTGACGGTGTCACAAAGGATGGGTCAGACAAAGATGACGGAACCACAAAGTGGACAGTGATACCCATAGATGATGATGGGGATCTGAAAAATGCCATGTTCTACTGTCGGTGTGATGGGCCACGAGATATATTCTATGAATTGTACGCTGAAGTACATGAAAACCGACAACCACAAACACTTCTCATTTCCTCATCTTATCAACACCAAGCCCCTCCAAGCTTCACACCACCTGAAACCTAACCCCTTTGCCTTCTTCATATCCCACTGGAGGTATTGCGTTCGCCACATTGTCAGCAACTTCAACAAGTGGAAAGAAGTGCAGGATGAAGAAGATGGCCTCCAGAGCAGCTTGCGCATCACAGCCCCGTAAGTTTGATATATGCATGGCAGAGTTGCAGAGGCTAGTGCCATGCCCCTGATTTCTTTGACACTATACCGAAGGAGCAGTGGACATTCGCACATGATGGTGGGCACCGATTCGGCATGATGACTACGAATTTGAGTGAGAGTTACAATGCAGTTTTGCTCGGTGCTAGAAACTTGCCTATTGCTGCTTTGGTAGAAAGACGTTTTATAATTGTGTGAAGTACTTCGACAACGAAGGGGTCAAGCATCGGCAGCTGTGGCTAAGGAGAGGTATATGTTGGTTGGGCGATGGAGAAAATGCAGAGATGGAGACAGTCGGCCAACGCTCACCATATTACCAGATTTGACGGGCCTAGAAAGTTATTTGAAATCACCACTGCCACCAGATCCACACCTTATGGGTTCAAGGTGCCCCAGACGAGGAAGATGCTGAAATCACCACTAGTCTACGGGTGATGAGAGACGAGTACAACAACACGTACTACGTCCTTCCACGCCCACAGCATGTCCCAGTAGCTGCCCCAGACGAGGAAGATGCTGATGCCGGTGCGGATCAGGGTAGGAGACAAGGGCGTGGTCGTCGTCCTCGTGGTCGAGGTAGAGGAAGAGGACGTGCACGTGGTGAAGCTCCTGAGGCAGTATGTAACACCCCATCCAACAACAAATACATAACAACAATCTGCAGCGGAATACACACCTCATCAAATAACTCAACTCGTTGGTGTTACACGCCGTTAACCACCCACGTGGCTAACAAGGCTAATACACATACATTGTACCGGTCTGATGGGCTAAATTCCCGAGCGACTACACATTACTATCCCTTTCCATTAACAACAACAACAACGTACACCTTCCAACTATACCGAGTATTTATAACTAATGCCGATAACAATTTCGGTCTTACTACACCTACTGTATATATACAACATAAACGATTACCCATGTACAACGACTACCCCGTCCTACTCTCGAACGGCTTCCAGCTCCTTGTACCTGAAATAGGAAAAGAAGAGAAAGGGTGGCCCCCAAGGGGCTCAGCACCTTTGCTGGTATGGTAATCCCGCAGCCCACATGCTACCGGGTCCGCACAACTAATTGTCGTCTTAGCATGCGATTGATTATATTTAAATCGTGCATGCAACTGTAAACACACAACACATAACATTTCGCCTCAACGGGCTCAACAACGGATAATATATCCTTACTTAATAAGTCACTCATGGTATTCATTTCCCTAGAGTGTTCCTCCTCTAATGGAGCTACTTCCTTAATAGACGACACTTACCTAAATCGGGTTATCCTTAAACGCCTCCTTTCTCAAACTGGGATTCATATCCATGATCACACACTTCATATCTCACAATATATATCATTCCTCACATACAAAACTTAACAACACTTTCACGTATCGACGTGCACATGATAATCGCAATAGGAATTGCTTACAATAACATCACATAACATAACGGAACGGTCCTCTTAGGAACCGACCCAAACATAGTTAAATCACTGTGAGCCTAGAGAATGATGTCACCCTCATGGTAAGCTCGTTATACAATAACAACAACACTCATTACCGTCCTAATAGTCGGACGAGTAACTTAGAAGATGGTTCGGGTTTGGAGGCCCGAACACACACACAAACACATGTTCCCCCTAAACCGATCATAAGTTAGAATAGCTAAGCTTGGAGTAAGCTAATGGGAGATCATAACCCGTGAGGGAAACAACCATAACAAAGAGAAGGGTAAGGCTAAGAAGGATACCCTCTCCCAAACAACGCGCGACCGGCCAAACCGGATTCCTCACTACTGTTAGTACATACTTACTTTAGATATTAGTTAGAACCCCACTATGGAGTATATCACCTACACACATACAGTGTACGACTGGGTTAAACATACAAGGGAGATCCCTACATTCACATACCCACATCACATAATCAACTCACGCTAGCCGTGGTTAGAACGCCCCATGGTTCGGGTCGTTTAATCCGAATACCGAACTCTCATGTGATCCTAGACTCAGTTAACTAAGGTTAACACTGCCGAGGTTAAATGATATCGGAGTTGAACACGCCACATATATGAATTACTGTAAACTCATTACATGTTTTATCTTACAACGTGGCAAACATACAGAAAAACACATTGGCATACAAGCCGGTGTAATCCGGTAGGACACAGGTTGCAAGAAAACCATACCTGTCACCGGAGTCCACTTTATCATGTCCATTTATGTTCCTCGGGCAATTCTCGAACAACTGACAACATTACATGTACTTTTATTAACATTGGGGTACATGTTTGTTTAAGTCTAATGCTTATAACTTTCCCCGTTAACTGGTAAATAACTTTACATTTTTAAACATGTTTCACTCTTTCCTTTTACTTCAACTTTTCACCCACCAAATTGTGACTATAACTCACCTAACATCCTACACAACCTTATAACATCATTATCCATCAATCCCCATCATTAGACATCTTTTAATAACCTAAAACCATGTTTTTATAGTGGTCCGGGACTTGGTCCTCTTCTAAAGTCCCGGACCATATGCTAACTCAAGTCTCGGCCTTTTAAATGGGGTGGTCCGGGACCTTATACAAGGCCTAAGTCCCGACCACATCCTTATGTGACTCTCGGCCTATTTTACACCCTGGTCGGACTTGAACCATGACCTAGGTCCCGGACCAACGCTACAGACTTGGTAAAATTGCATTTTTCAAACCTTGTTGCATTATTTCTCACTCCATTAATTTATAAACTTACCTAATGTTCCTAGGTATATTCTAATGTCCAAATATCATCTTTATAACCATAAACAACATTTCTGGTCCGACCGACCTTACCGACCGACCTTGCACAAGGTCGGTCCATTCCAGAACACTTTACCGTCTTTTAAATACACATGTCCGAACATGTGTCCGGACTTCCCAAGTTCGGACACAGTTCGAGTGTGCCAAATTCTTACCCAACAGAGCCTGTCCGAACTTCCATGTCCGGACGGAAGTTCGGACAAGGCAAAATGCTCAATTTCCAAGCCCTTAAACATTAGCCAATTCCTCCAAAGCCTCCAACACTTATAGTATCTACTCCATAGGTTCCTAAGTGATGTTTCATGCCTGTTCTAACCATTATACCAAGACATATCTTCCACACAAACATCATCATCCAAACATCCTTCCTTACCAATCAAAACTCCTTATGTCATTCTTTACAATTCCTTTCCAAGCTTACACTTTCTCCTCAATTTACCAAAGTTTGCCTAAGTCTCAGCTTAAGTCCAAAATGACTTTGGTATAATACTAAAACCCCAAAATAATGCCTAAATCCATATTACACTCTAGAACACTCCTAGTTCACCAAATTCCTTTAAAACACTTTGAACTTCTTATACATTTCCTAAATTTTGACATGGGTTCACTTAGCACATCATCATTCCAAAACTCATGGTCTTCACCACTAAATATTCAAGAAACACCTAAATCCATCAAAAACACATCACACACAAAGTCTTCACCGATTTACACCACATCACACAATATAGTGCACCATTAAAATTGCTTGGCACTTAGGCCCTTAAATGCATGGCTCTTAGGCCCTTAAAGTGCATAAATCCTAAACACTGAATTTCCACAATATATGCCTTTGACCTGCAATTACATACAACAATACATATGCCCTTAATAAACTCCTTGAGAGCATTTCACTAGGTCATTCACCTTTGGCTCCTAGATCATTTTAACAAGCAATATAAGCTCACTTCCCCTAAGGCATTATACCACATTAGGTTAGTATGTTTACCTCTTTTCCACACAACTTCTTTTGTTTCCTTATAAAACCGGTAAGGTATTGATTCTTGTCAACTACTAAACAATATACAAGCAATGAAATGAGTATACAAGCTTCAAGCTTAAACTCATTGTAAACCCTAGGTTTACATTGTTTCAAAAACATTAATGTAGTTGTTTTACCTTGATCTTTGAAGAGAGTTTGAATATCTATGAAGAGAGGACTCCACTAGTCCATAAGAGATTGGAATGAAGCTAGAACAAAGTCACACAAAGAGCTCCATCAATGAGTTTTCGGTCAATAAAAAAACATGAGGAAACTTGGTGTTTTCTTGAGATTCCTTACCTAGAAGCAAAGGAGATCAATAATATGTGGAAAGACAAGCTCAAGCTCCTCAATGGTGGAACTCCATGGCACCGAAATGGGGCTCTTGAAGTTTTGAGAAGATAGAAATGAAGAGCTTGATGAGAGGAAGAGAATGGTGGTGTTTGTTTTTGATTTGGTTAAGTGAGCTAAGAAATATTGGCAATGGAAGATGGCATTTGGGCTGTGTTGCTGTAGCATCACCGTGTGAGAACAGAAAGAAGAGAGGTAGAAGAGAGCTTAGAAGCCGTGTGAAATGAAGGAGGAAGGGAGAAATGAAGATAAGTTCTACCTTTAGAAGATATTTAGTAGTAAAGTAGAATAGTACTTTACTTTATAAGCTTTATTTTACTTATTTGATTTCTTTTACATATTGGTGACTCACACCTTGAAAAACCGGCCCCCATTTAGTTAGAAGGGTACTTTAGTCTTTATTTGTCAATTTAATTACTTATGATAACATATGTTACAAACTAGCTTACAAAAATCACTATTCACAAAAACAAGGCACATAGAAGTGAAATTTTTGATTTCCCATTGATATAGCCACCCAAATGTGATACTATATAGTACACATATATATTTAAGAGTAATGGTGGACATTTAGCCACTCAAAACTCATTTACAAGACAATTTTTCAAAAACGTGCTTTAAGACTCCTTAAAGCACATTTTGTGTTCTAACTTGTTTTCAAGCTTGGTTTTCTTTAGTAATTGATTTAATATGTTCATTAACATATAAATAAGGTATAGGTATGACCATTAGGTCTTATACAAATTTATCCCAAGCTTAGAGCACATTTTGCTCTTATTGACTTTAAGGTATTCTCTTGTGTTTTGTTTGGTTTCATTGTCTACCAAGGTTTCCTAAGGACTTAATTAGCCTTATTAAATCATACTTGAATATTATTAAGTCTTGGTAGGCTCTTTGGGTCCTAACCAAGTTCGCTCATAGCTTAGAGCATGTTTTTGCTCAAACTGTGTCTTAGTGCTTTATTGCATTTTACTATGGTTTAAATTGTTCACTGATGTTTCTAGGGCACTTTTTAGCCTTTACATACCATAGTTTGATATTTAAACCACATATCAAGGTTTGGGGTATTTCAATCTACCCCCCTTAAAGAACTTCGTCCTCGAAGTTCACATTTCCCACACATCATTAGATTAGAATACGGGGATTACTTACAGCCATAAAACTTCCATAACCAAACACACTTTACATCACAACCTCGGAATTAATGGTCTGGGTAACACATTCACATCCACACATAACATAACATATTCGCATGATAACCTCGGACTCAATGGTCCGGGTATCTTAACAACACTTACACATACATAACAACCCCTTTGACTCACTGGTCTTGGGTAACATAACAACATTTAGACACATAGGTATATGTAACACAACACATTTAGACTCATAGGTCTTGATAGCATACACTTTAGGAGATCAAAGTCAATACATGTCATTCAAGCTTTTTGAGTGAAATCCAACATTTTTTAAGCTCATATATGATCTTTGGGACCCGATGAATATGTCTCATGTTTCATTGGGTCCCATAGGTCATATATGACCTCAAAAAACTTTGGATTTGGCATTGAACAAAAATATAACACCGTAGCATCGTCCATGTAAAGTTTCATCAAATTTGAACAACATTTAACCATCTTTTAAGTTGATCAAATATTAAAAAAGTTGCTGAATGTAAAATTATGGAAACCACATTGGTGGGCAAAGTAATTTTTGAAACCTCGTGGGTGGGGTGTGTAATTTCGCCAAACGTCATGGATGGGCGATGCAATTTTCCCTTGATTTTTTGTATGTACATATGTTTTAAGATTCATTGTGAATCTTAAGTTTAAGAAAAGTGAATCAAGGGTTGTTAAAAAGTGAATCAATGGATGTTAAAAAAGTGAATCAGAGAGTTACTTAAAATTGAATAAGAAATTTTAAAAAAGTGAATCTCATAAATAGAGATTGTTTAACTAAAGCGATTCTGATTGTTTGACTAGTGTGAATCAGAGGTTTTAAAAAATTGAATCAAAGGTTGTTAAAAATTGAATCACAAGTTATTACAAAGTGAATTAGAGTAATAAGAAAAGTAAATCTTGTAAGCGTAGATTGTTTAACTAAAGTGATTAAGAGGTTTAAGAAATGTGAATCAAAGGTTTTTATTAAGTGAATCATGAGTTTAAGAAAAGTGAATCAGAGATTTAAGAAAAGTGATTCTCGTAAATAGAAATTGTTTAACTAAAGTGAATAAGAGGTTTAAGAAAAGTGAATCAAAGGTTTGAGAAATGTGAATCAAAGGTTTAAGAAAAGTGAATCAAAGGTTTTTTAAAGGTGAATCAAAGGTTTAAGAAAAGTGAATATTGTGTTTAATACTAGTAAAAGTTAATCCTACTGCAAACTGATGCGAGAACAGTATGAACCTTTCATTTATTGAAAGTGAATCATTCGTTTAAAAAAGTGAAACTTATGTTTATGAAAAGTGAACATTTCATATAAAACAATGTGAATCCTTTGTGTTTTTTAAAAGTGAACTTTAACCCTGCACTACAAATCCTAAAAATGTCTTCGCCGTTTTTAGCATTCCTAGGGTGGCTTTTAGGGTATTTGAGGGGTAGGGTAATCTTTTTGGCATTGGTTCTACACTTTATATCGTCGTTATAGACTCAACAGGTTTTTAGGGTTTAGGGTCTCACCTGCACTACAAACCCTAAAAATACCTTCGGCGTTTTTAGCTTTCCTATGGTGGGTTTTAGGGTGTTTGGGGGGTAGGGTAATCTTTATGGTATTAGTCTACACTTTATATTGTCGTTACTGACTCGACAGGTTTTTAGGGTTTATGGTTTAAGGTTTATGGTCGTTGGACCCTAAACCCTGCACTACAAACTATAAAAATGCCTTCGACGTTTTTAACTTTCCTATGGTGGTTTTTAGAATGTTTGGGGTAAGATTCATTTTGTTAATGAATAAGGTTCATTTTATTGTTAAAGATGATTCATTTTGTTAATGAATAAGATTCACTTTTAAAATACATAATATATACTCCTTCTAAAAACATAAAATTTTAAGTTTACCAAACCAAATCCATGATGCATCTTGTTTTGAAGAGCACAAAAAATGATGAACAATGGTAAAAAAAAATTATTTTTACACTTATATTTTGTGAGTTATAATATTTTGAAAAAAAAAAGTATTTTTCTCTCTCCTACTAATAGAACCACATTCACCACTCCACATACTCCCCTATTGTGACTCTGGTACGCGCGTCTTATTTTCCTTTTTTTTTCTTTTTCCTTTTATTTCATCTTCAATAGAGTGTTGACATGTGGCAGAAGCCACACTATACCTTGGCACCAGCGTCAGGGTCTCCTATTTATATATTGCATCTTCAAACAAGTTATAATCAATTTCATTGTTTTTCCTACAAAAATCAATTTCATTGTGAACATACGGAAAACAGCGTGTCGATCAGTCTAATCGTTCCTACCACGTCACCTATTTTCACCCAAATCAGTCGGCCCAACCCGTCACTCGAAATTTCAACACCTTACTCATTTGATTCGTCATTCTCGAATTTTCCTTATTCGCTAGTTAGGGTTGTAAAATTATCGTGTGTGAAGTATTTGTTTTATATATTAAAATACATAATGGGTGGACGGGTTGGGTTGGGTGACCGTGTAAGCTTTCACCCGATTCCGACCCAAACTCACACCCGTTTCACCCGTAACCCATTTTTATGGATTTCACCCATTTTGAGAGGTCGGGTGGTCAGGTGATATGGACACCCGTCAAGAATTGTCATCCCTAATCGTTTTCTAAAATTTATTTAGATAGTTTAACTTCCCTCGATAAATTAAACGGGTTAGTATTCTCTCTTACTACCTTTCTATTTATTTTCTATGTCGGTGGTTCCATTTATGTGTCTGTCATCTCTCTCACCCAGTCTCACTCACACTCTTTCTCATTCTCTTCAACCTCTCATCTCTCACTCTCTATGTCCTTCCCTCTCAGACGTCAAGACAAATAGAAGACAAACCGTAGTTGATTTCGTTGTTGATAGTAGTTCAAGTTGTCACTCAAATACAAGTTAAGTTACTGCAATAACTAATTTTTATTATCTCAGTAAAAATAATTTTTGCAGTGGATGTGAATTTTGTATGTGAATGTGATCTAAGATTATATTGTTATGAATTTATTTATTAAGAGTATTATGTTGGACATTGGTGGTTATATGGTTATTCTCTTAGGGCTTGCTTGCTAGGAGGGTATGTGAATGAGTCAATGAGAATGGAAATAAATCTCTCTATATTATCATCCTTGGTAGGAGGGAATAGAAATTTATAGAAAGTGGGTATGAGCATCAATTTTTACCTATTCCCATAGATTAATTATCAGAAGAGGGGGGTGGCTATCACTTTTCATTCCCACCATATAAATCTTTTTTCATTACCGATTTTCAGCATATTTAATAGTAAGTTATATCCTCGATGTTTCAATTATAAAAAACAAAAATCAATTTTCATGAATTTTATTTTTTTCAAAACTAAAATATATTTAATTTTATTCAAATATTTATTAGATATGAAAAATAGTTAACTAATTATATTTCATTTTCAAGATACCTTTTTTTATATTATTATTATTTAACTCTATCAAAAATTCATTATAAGTTTTAATAAAAATTTGTAAAAAATAATATTTGTGTGAATTAATATTTTTAACTTATTAAATATGAATTCACATATTATAACTAATATTAAATAGTTTTAATATGGTTGTAGTACATGTGAGCATAATATGTCTGACCCAGTAGTCTAGCCTTACCTGGCACTAAAAACCCCGACGTGCTCGGGCCAAGTTGGATTCCGGGCGGGTCAGGACAAAAATATTAAGCCAAAAAAATTCGGGCTAGTCCTTGATAAAATTTTGAGCTTGTAAGCAAGCCGGCCAGTTATTTAAATTATATATTTAAATAATAAGATATATAGTATTTAATTTAATTTTTAACATTATATAAACTAATATTATATATAATATTTACATAAAAAATAAAAAACTGGGTCGAGCGTACTAGGCACGGATAGAGCCAAAAAACTGAGCCTAGCTTGCCCAGCCCGACCCAAAAAATATAAAAGATCGGTCCCAATTATCTTAGCTAGGCCTGACGGGCATAAAAAATCTCTTCAACTCGGCCCAAACCCTGGCCCGCCCCCGTAAATGATTACCTATAGGTTCTAATTAATAATAAAAATGGCATATTGTGATTAGACAATATAGTCAAATTGCTAACATTTATTTCTAAATTTTAAAAATCATAAGTTATGTTTAGACGATAACTTGTATTTGTTTTTTTAAAAGGGAAAATTACATCCCCCAACCACGACGTTTGGCGAAATTACACACCCCACCAAGAGGTTTCAAAAATTACTCTCCCCACCTGTGTGGCTTCCCCTTTTTTTACATCCAAATTTTTTCTAATTTTCACTGAGCTTAGGAGATGCTTAAATGTTGTCCAAGATTGATGAAATTTAATATGGATGATGCTAAAATGTATATTTTGGTCTAATGCAAAATTTAAAGTATTTTAAGCTCACATGTGACATGTGGGACCCAATGAACACACGTTCATATGCCACATGTTTTATTGGGTCCCACGGAACACATATGCGCTTTAAAACTTTGGATTTCGTGTCAGACCAAAATATAACACTTAACTCTTAAGCATCGTCCGTGTAGAGTTTCATCAACTTTGAACAACATTTAAGCATCTCTTAAGTTGAACAACAAGTAGAAAAGTTGTCGGATGTAAAAAAGAGGAAACCACATGGGTGGGGAAAATAATATTTGAAACCATGTGGGTGGGGTGTGTAATTTCACCAAACGTAGTGGGTGGGATGTAATTTTTCCTATATTTAATGTATAATAATACAAGTAAAATGAATTTTTAAAGTTTAAAGTTTTTTAATATAACAATTGAATATAATGTTTAACATTTTATTTTATATATATGTTAGCAATGAATTCTTGATTTATTTTATATTTTATAATTATAAAAATTATGTAAAATTTTGTTAAGTAAATATTATAGAAAATAGTTTATTCTACTTTTTGTAATGGATTTAAGTTATTTGGATAGCACAAAAAGCATGTAAATAATGATGAAATTATAAATATAAATTATTTGTCTTAACCAAACAAAGGAATGATGATGCTTATTGCCATACCCATTGATTCTATTACCATTCTGATACCCATCATTTTCATTCTCATTCCCAAGCACTCCTACCAAGCAAGCCCTTATAGAAATGATTAATGGGAAATTATTGTGGAATCATTTATGAGATGATTATATGAAAACTGAACTATTTAATCATTGCAATTTTGCTGCATGACTTATTTATGGTTGAATGTGTGGATTTTGACGAGATTAAGTGATGAATAATAATAAAGATTAAAGAATTTAGAAAGGAGATGTGCGTGTGGGCCGTATTAGGACACATGATTATGATGATAAATATGGGACATATAGGACGTATTAGTTTGAGATATTGTGGTCGGTATTAGGACACTGTTAGTCATATTTATACTCCTTAATATGTTGTACAAATGGGGTGGGTGTGCACACTTAAAGAATTTAGTGGCAAGGTTGGATATTGGGGTTGTATGTTTTTACAGAAGCCCAGCCCATTGTTATAAGTTAAGTTGTTAATATCTTTAGTCTAGGTTGTTATTATTCCTTCCATGTTTATCTTAACAAATTATGTAACATTAGATTTTACTGGTTTTCTGCTCTATCTTGTATAGATACGGTTAGGATTCTTCTGTATACATATATACGGATACACATAGGGCTGTATATAAATACGCAAACATTGACAGAGAGTTATGTATCAATACACAGCTTATTCTCTACAAACACACAAACGTACAGACGTTTCTGTAGCAGTTTACATACAATTTCTACCTAAATATAATATGGTATCAAAGCAAGTAATCTAGATTTAGGCAGATTTTATCTTTCTGAATTGTTTTCGAAGCAAGGTTAGTCTTCACCGAGTCTTTAAGCATGACAGGCGGCGGAGAGAACACAAGCAAGGGGAAGGATGTCGTGGCAGATACCTCCTCAAACAGCAGCGTCATTGACATAAACGATCCGATTTATATCCATTCAGTAAAAAATCCAGGTTTGAACCTTGTATCTAAATTCAATGACACAGGGTTTCTAGGATGGAAGTGTGATATGATCACTGCATTGAAAGTCAAAAACAAATATGGTTTTGTGACAGGAAAAATAGAAAAACCGAAAGAATCAGAAACGATAAGGTGTGGAGCATGGGAGAGGGCAAACTCACTGGTGCTCTCCTGGCTGAAGACTGCACTTGATCCTTGCATTGCTCAGAGTGTGCGGTTCTGTGATGATCCAAAGGAGCTGTGGGATCATCTTTGTGGGTGGTTCGGTCATAGTAACTTGGCCATCATTCATAACCTGAAAAGAGAATTGTCAGAAACTCGACAAGGGGAAGAAAGTGTAAGTGAGTATTATACAAGATTGAAAAAGGTATGGGGAGAGCTAGACTTAGCTTCTGATTTACCGAAGTGTAGCTGTTCAGGGTGTACTTGTGATGTCAAGGAATTGATGAAGAAACAGGCAGATCGAGACAAGCTCATCCATTTCTTAATGGGTTTGAACAGGAAATATTTGTCCATCAAAGGGCAAATCTTAGCAATGCAGACTACTCCAAGCTTAGAGAAAGCTTATTCGCTAATTGTTCAGGAAGAGGAACAGCGTGGAACCGAACAGGTCAAAGACAATACCATGTCTTTTTACAGTCAGAACACGAGTGCAGTAGCAGAGATTTCCAGAAACCCTAATTCTAATAAGAAGTTTGACAAGAAGAGGCTTACCTGAACTTACTGTAAGAAACCCGGTCATGGGTTCGAGGAGTGCTATCAGCGGCAAACTTGCACTCATTGCAAAAGATCGGGGCACATAGCAGAAGAGTGTTTCCAGTTACATGGAAAAGACAAAGTTCTTGCTCGAAAGAAACGCAGTTTCGCAAACACAGCAAGAGTCACAGAGCAAGGAGAAATGAGGAAGTAGAACAAGGGGATGGGTTAACGCCACGCCAGTTACAGCAGATTGCGCAGCTAATACGGAGTGCGAACATAGAAAACAAACCCGAAGAAGTCAACTTCTGCAACTTCTCAAGTAATCGAATGTTTTGTTTGAGCAATAACATTGTTTTCTTAGTAATCGCACACATAATCAGTTCGAAGGCAGATGGATCATCGATTCAGAGCAACCGACCACATGTCGGGAGCTCAAAACTTGTTTGTAAACTGGAAAAGATTAGGAACCGAGAGATTGGTAATCTTACCTGATGGTAGCCCGCAGAAAGTAAGCTTGGTAGGCGACGTACAAATTGGGAATGATTTGTGGTTAAAAGAAGTTCTGTACATCCCTAATTTCATGTTTAATTTGGTATCTGTGAGGAAGGTGATAGAACAGCTTGACTGCGCCCTAACCTTCGATGAACATGGTTGTTTTCTACAGGGCCATATCACAGGACAGGCTAAGAGGCGATTAGGCTTTGGGCTGGATAATCTGTACGTGCTAAGTACAGATGCGGTGGATGAGTGGATCAGTGGGCAGTCAAGCGGAGTTGGGCCAGGGATGAATAAAAGGAACGGTGAGCAGTCAAGCAGAGTTGGGCTACGTCGTTGTTCTGGACAGTCGAACAATGCTGGGCCGCATCACCATTCTGGGCCGGTTTGCAATACTGAAACAGGCCGTCGTAGTGTAGGTTTATTTACCGGAACTAAAGTTGTAAAGGGACTCAGCCCGAGAGCTAAGGAAATGCATGTTAGGCTTGGGCACGTACCTTTTTCGCAAACTTGTAAAACTCGGTTTAATAAAAGAAGTGGATTTTACTTCAGATTATGCTTGCAATGTTTGTTATAAGTCCAGAGCACAACGTCTGCCGTTTATGAATTCTGTCAGTAAAACTAGTCAAGCTTTTGAGATGATCCATATCGATGTTTGGGGCCCGTTTCATACTGCAGCATACAATGGGTACCGATATTTTGTTTGCTTTGTTGATGATTACACTCGTACCACTTGGGTCACTCTCATCAAACAAAAGGGGGATGCTTGGGACGTCATTGTTTATTTCATCAAGATGGTGGAGCGACAGTTTGATACTAAGATAAAGATTGTTAAAACAGATAATGCCAAGGAGCTTGGGGGTTCTAATGAGGGAAAAAGGTTTTATGCTCAGAGGAGATCATACACCAAACTACTTGTTCGTACACACCGCAACAAATGCAGTCGTTGAGAGAAAACATAAGTATCTATTAGAAACAGTGAGAGTGGTGTATTTTTAGTCACAAGTTCCTCTGGCTTACTGGGGAGAGTGCATACTTCATGCTACGTTTCTGGTAAACAGGCTTCCTACAAAGGCTTTGCATGGGATGACTCCATACGAGAGTCTGTATAATGTCAAACCAGATTATGAGGGGATCAAACCGTTTGGGTGTTTGTGTTATAAAACGGTTGTTGGTCCACGAAATGGTAAGTTCGCTCCACGTGGTGAAGCTTGTGTGTATCTTGGCGAAGATTCCAGGACAAAAGGGCACAAGGTTTTGAGTCTGGAGACGCGAGTAGTGGAGATATGTAGAGACGTCAAGTTTCATATCCATTATTTTCCTTTTGCCACCTGCAGTCAGACGCTTCTCTTCCTACTGGTCCCGAAATGGAATCTGGCACTGTTGCTCCGATATTCTTGGATGATGAGAATTCCATGCCTTGCGTACCTGTTATGCGTGATGAGGAAAATATTGGTCATGCAGAAGTTGAAGCCCATACGGACGACATGGGCTTGCGTGGCGTGGAACCAACTCGGGTTGAAGCCCATACGGAAGACACGGGCTTGCGTGACATGGAGACAACTGGGCCTTCTCTGCCGCATACAGAGCTTCGTCATTCGAGTCGAGTCGGCCACAAGCCTGATTATTTATCTGATTATGTTTGCAACACACATTTTCAAGATATTTTAGATGAGCGTATTTATAAGCGTGACAAGAGTGTTAATCTTCTTCAAGGGTGTGACAGTTTGACCGAGACCACGCCCGTCCAGACTTTAGCTCTTTTTTCTGCTCATTCTCTTGATCAATCAGATTTTGACTTGCATGAGCCACATGATTACCGGACGGCCGTGACTGTTGAGCATTGGCGCGTTGCAATGCAAAATGAGTTACGGGCCTTGGAGGAGACTGACACTTGGGACGTGGTTACATTACCGCGTGGTCAGAAAGTCATTGGTTGCAAGTGGGTGTATAAAGTCAAGTTAAAGTCTGACGGTACGTTGGAAAGATACAAAGCACGGTTGGTGGCTAAAGGGTTTACACAACGTCATGGGTTAGATTATCATGAGACCTTTTCGCCTGTGGTCAAGTTAACGACTATTCGTTCGCTCATTGTTGTTGTGCTTAACAAAGGATGGATAATCAATCAGCTAGACGTGAATAATGCATTTTTGCATGGTGACCTTGATGAAGAAGTGTATATGAGGCTACCACAAGGGCTTGAGGTTGTAGGAGTCAACAAAGCGTGTCGATTGAAGAAGTCGCTATATGGTTTAAAACAGGCTTCTAGGCAGTGGTTCTCCAAGTTGGCAGGTTTTCTCCGAACACTTGGGTTTGCCCAGTCCAAGAATGATTATTCTCTTTTTCATAAGGATAGTTAAGGAGGTAAAATGTTTATTGCTGTTTATGTTGATGATATGTTGGTTGTTGGCACTAATCAACAGGAGATAGATGCCATCAAACGATCATTGGATGACAATTTCAAGATTAAGGATTTGGGCACTTTGCATTATTTTCTAGGGATAGAGTTTATTCATACTCATCAAGGTTATGTTCTATCTCAAAGAAAATTTTGCATGGAGTTGTTAAAGGAGTTTGATACTGAGGAACGGCGGTCAATGAAAGGAACCGATGGTTGTGGGTAAGCAGATGCTTGCAACAGATGGTGTTCTTCTGCGTGATCCTACGCCATACAGGCGGTTAGTGGGGAAACTCAATTATTTAATCAACACCCGCCCTGATATCTGTTTCACGGTCCAAGTTCTTAGCCAGTTTATGTAGAGCCCTACTAATGTTCATATGGAGGCTGCTATGCATGCTTTGTGTTACATCAAAGGTACGATTTCATATGGGATTCGCCTCACGTGTAGTCAGACACTGGATCTCATCGCTTACTGTGATTCTGATTGGGCGGCTTGCTCGAATACCAGAAAGTCAGTATCTGGTTATTATATTTTCCTTGGAAATAGCCCGATTTCTTGGAAAACAAAAAAGCAGGGGTCTGTTTCATTATCTAGTGCCAAAGCTGAATATAGATCACTCCGCAGAGTTACTGTTGAACTTACATGGCTTACACGGTTGCTGTCAGAACTTGGTGTTGAGGATGTGACTCCCATCCATGTCTGATGCGACAATCAGTCTGCTATATACATAGCTCGTAATTCGGTTTTCCATGAACGCACCAAACATATAGAGCTTGATTGTCATTTTGTGCGTGATAAGATTCAACAAGGCTTGGTAGATGTGGTTTACACACACACTTCGTCGCAGCTCGCAGACATGATGACGAAAGTTCTACCTGGATCGCGCTATATCAACCGGTTAACTCACATGGGTATGCATCACGCTGAGCCTCATCAAGCCTTGGTAAAATCGGATTTACCTGCGGCTTGAGGGGGGGGGGGGTATTGGGGCTGTATGTTTTTACAAAAGCCCAGCCCATTGTTATAAGTTAAGTTGTTAATATCTTTAGTCTAGGTTGTTATTATTCTTTCCATGTTTATCTTAACAAATTATGTAACATTAGATTTTACTGGTTTTCTGCTCTATCTTGTATAGATACGGTTAGGATTCTTCTGTATACATATATACGGATGCACATAGGGCTGTATATAAATACGCAAACATTGATAGAGAGTTATGTATCAATACACAGCTTATTCTCTACAAACACACAAACGTACAGACGTTTCTGTAGCAGTTTACATACAATTTCTACCTAAATCTAATATTGGATCCTGACTGCAAGCGTTGGGGTCCGGGTTACAGTTATGCGTTGTACCCAAAGAGAGAAACATTATGTTTGTCTTGGTTGCATGTTGGGACAAGGAAGATAATTAAATGGATTAGGCTAATATGTTGTTGAGTTTTATTAAAGACCAAACATGGAATATTCATGAATACTTTAAAGTGATAGTTGGTATGTTGTGTGTTAATATTGTTTTAATGATTTCTAAAGAAAAACTGTTTTTACAGGGTGAAGTAATAACTTACTTAGTTTCTCTCACTTTATTGTAGCTTTTTGTGTGTTTCTTTGGATTTCTACCACATTCTGATTATGTCCTTGGAGTATGGGAAGATGACTCCACGTAGATTGCTTATAATTATAACCAAATGTTTGTGTAGGCTTTAAGGCTCCCACGGTTTTATTAGATTGTTATTATGGACATTAGATTTCTCTTGTTAATAACAATGTTTTTTTATATTGTTAAGTGTTCCGGCATTAACACTCATTTAATTGTGGGTGTAGCGGTAATGCTCTTGATTGAGATTTGATTTCGCTGCTTAATAGTAATAAATTAGAATTGTTGAATATTTGACTTAATAAAAGGTTAGAAAATCTGGGGTGTTACAACACCGCAAAATAGCAATAA
The DNA here is from genome assembly GCA_023374045.1 of Limonium bicolor. Taxonomy (NCBI): domain Eukaryota; kingdom Viridiplantae; phylum Streptophyta; class Magnoliopsida; order Caryophyllales; family Plumbaginaceae; genus Limonium; species Limonium bicolor. The sequence continues at coordinate 366,493,979 of CM041778.1, forward strand.
TCCACCATTAGTTCTGAACATTTATGAGTTAAGAAAATGTTTGATTTACCACTTGTTAGTAGCTTAATCATACTATAAATTGTAAAATAATTGTATCATTGTAGTGTATCACTGTAAATACAAAAATAAAATTGGTACACGAGTCAAAATATATCAGTGATTGGCCTTGATCTAAAGAACTTGAATTTAGATAAACAATAGTGCAACGTTTTTACATACTGGACTAGTGTTTTTACAAGTCATAATCATTTAAAATTTTAATATCACCAAAGTGTTACACAATCAACAGTTCATAAAATGCGACGTAGGTGACCTCTCTCACATGTTCAGCGGTTAGGTCGTACTATGGTTTTTGCATACAAAAAGAGATTGGTTTCTAGATATTAACAAACCTAAACCCACTTTCACTTCTATGTAAACTTTCTCTCTAGATCTTCCCTTCACAAACCTACTAAAACTACCCTTAATGTCTATCTTAATCGTCTCCATACACTACTAAACACTAACACTTCCATGTCTATGAATTTTGCATTCCTAGCTCTCCAAATATGGTATATACAACGCCCCACCGCTACCCTCTTAACCTTAAAAATGAGATAATCGTCCCCTTTCATGTTCAAAACTCACTACATACACTCAGTAAAAGAGACATGGACACAAATTTCACTTTCTAATCAAAGAGCCAAAAACTCTCTTTTAAACTCACACTCAAAGAAAAGATAATCTCTAGGTTCCTCCTCCTTACAAACACTACACACATTCTCTATGGCCAGCTCTATTATAATCAATCTATCCATAGTGCTTAATGTATTTTTAATTGTCATCCACCACATAAAACTTGGAACTTTATTCCAAATCATGGTTTTCCATCCAACCTTCTCAGCTTTCATATGAAACTCGGTGTAGAAATATTTTAGTTCCATCTTCTTCCCAACAATGCTCTTTAAGAACTCATCTTTCAAAAAAGATACAAAGTTGTAAGCCCATGAAATTATTATAAAGGTTGACAGTAAACTTCTACAAGATGATGCCATAAACATTTGTTTTTGTATATGGTAAGGTTTTACCCTATCTTATAATGATTAACACTAGTGGAATGGAAGGAAAATATGACGGTTAAATAGCCTCTTTAATTACAGTTTTGAACCGTAATTAACGCTCGTGTCATCTATTCCCTAAAGCTTTTTAATTATGGTTTAAAATCGTAATTAAAAGTCTTAAGCAGACGCGAGCCTAGAGAACTTTAGATTACGGTTTCGATCAGAATCATAATCTAAAGCCTTTCTGGCCACACACCAATAATGTTTTAGGTTACGGTTTCTTTTTTTTATCAAAATAAAGTAGAAACTTGTTGCAACATCAGACTAAATTGCATAATAACGTAACAGAAGCAACTTCCAAAGATATATTTTAGATTGAAAATTAAAGTGCAATAAGTTCGAATACAATAATGCAAAATATTCAGATACGCTTAATCCAAATCCCAACAACATAAATGATGTCTAAACACAACAAAACATCCAGCAACAAAAACTAAATGACTAACAACTTAAACTACAAATTCGAAATGTCTTCAAAAAAACTTATAAACTATCAAACAGACGAAGCTTCATCAAAGCTTGTTCCAAAATCAGCAACACCTAGTAATCTCTTCCGCACTTTCCTTTCATCTTCCAGCTTGATCTTTATCAACGTCTCGTAGGGGTTCAACGGGTAAATATACGGTTTCGATGGGAAGGTACGCTATAGGAGATCCCTCTTTGCACGTTTCAAGGGTTTGTGGCTACAACCCTCATTGGTAGGTGTGGATACAGTCCTACCCTGACCAGTATAAAGGGTGGGTGAAGACCTTGAATCTTCAAGGTCCTCCACATCCATCATTTCCATGTACAACGTCTCCATTGGTGAAGATGTGGTGTTATGAAGTGTGTACAATTTTAGCACCAGTGTGTCATCGTTCCATGTTTTTCTGTTACATAAATCGAACAGAGAAAATGTTATGATAAAGACACGTTAACAAATCAGAAAGATTAAGAAAATTAAAAACATCAAGACACATTACCTCCCTCCCCCCCCCTTGTAATCTCTTTTTTATCAGGCGACACTGAACCAAACACAGTAAATGGGATCTTCCTTTGGAGTCAATTGACCCTATATATAACAATTTCCAATGTAACAAGAGTTTATGAGCAAATAATCTATTGGACATATAGTATGAAGTAGAAAAAAGAAGACAAAATAGAGGAAAACATGTTATATAGAGATAAATCAATCAATTGTATCCGCTAACTATTAGGAACTGAAATAACCAAATTAACGTTAAAACTGATATCAGCACGAGAATCGAAGAAAACAAATAAACCCCATACATATGAAATCACATATGAACGTTAATCAATTTACATGCATGAGGAACATGATTTAATCCTACTCCAAAAATACATCCATGATACATATTAGGGATGTCAATCTTGACCCGAACCCAAAACCCGACCCGAAACCGACCCATAAAAAGCCAGGTTCGGGTTGAGATTTTTGACCCGAAATGATTTTTGGGTCGGGTTCGGGTTGGGTCATTGAAACCCGCTTCGGGTTTGGGTTGAACCCGCTAACCCGTAACCCGAAAAAAATAATTAAAAATAGAAAATATGTTATATTTAATGACTTAATTAGTATTTAATGATTAATTTATGACTAAAATAAATATTTAACCAATAACATATGATTATATATTGTACATAATAATTAATTAATATTATAGTATTATATTTTTTATTAAATAATCCAAAATTTTAAAAATAAAATAAATTTTTGAAAAAACGGGCCAGGTTCGGGTCAACCCGCTCCGGGTTCGGGTTAAAGAAGTACAACCCGCTCCAGGTTCGGATCGGGTTCGGGTTGACCAAAACTATTTTCGGGTCGAGTTCGGGTTGAGCTCAACCCAACCCTAAACCCGATTTTGACACCCCTACTACAGATTAACAAAAAATCAAAAATTTACTTCATTTACGTTAATTTATGGAACTTACGTTGTTTTTCTAACGATACATGCTGATTTGTAACACCCCTACCGCTAATCCCGTCATTTTCTTACCATTACTTACCTTCGCAGCGGATATTACATACACAACGGCGGGTGTACAATGCCGTAGTCACCACGTGACTAACAAGGCCAGTTACAATACTACATACTATCGGTCTGATGACTTGAATATACCGAGCACTCTACACAGTACATTACTTTCCATTACATACTCGAATCATAATCCAAATACAAACTCCAATTCAGTACTATACCGAGTCTACTACAATCCTCAACTACCGATACAATTTGGACTTACAATTCGCATTACAATTACAATACCATTCCTAGTACTCAACTACCCATGCTTATTACAGCAACCCCGTCCTACACTCTCGAACGGTGGTTAGCTTCAAGTACCTGGAAAATAAAAACGGTGCCCCTAGGGCCTCAGCAAAATTACTGCATATGAAATTCACATACCCCGTGTGCTAACCGGGGTACGTCGAATACTTTGGTCAAATACATGGGGTTCATTTCATGCATACATACATACTAAACTACAACATTACAAGCAACAATACTTACATGCATATACAAGATTATACTTACTAGGGAAGACAATTCGTCAGTCAACCGTTCAGGTTAGTTATTCATTCATCCGGTTTAAGCGGATGCTCTCTTTCTCCTCGCTCGGGCTCATAAGGCTTACACCGACCACGTTCTTACTTACTTGTTGCTTTACCATACTTCACTCTATTAAACTCGTATATCGGTATTACTCGTGCTTTGCTCGATACTCATTACTTTACTGGTACTTTTTCATAACTCAATACTCATTGCATTACTCATACTTACTCATTACGCAATACTCATCACCTTACTCGTACTTACTCATTACTCAATACTTATTACATTAATCATACTTACTCCTTACTCAATACTCATTACTTTACTCATACATACTCATTACTCAGTACTCATTACTTTTAGCCTCCGGGCAGAGACATACACAAGACTCGCCACCGGGCTTACAAATACAAGCGGGGCTATACTCTTAGCTCCTCAAATACTCAAATGTTTGTTTTTACCGGACTACTCAAATTCCCAACACTCCTCTCTCGGAGTATCTTGCAATCTCATGGATTAGCCTAGAAGTATCTCTCTCGATGACCTCTACTAGCTTAGGGAATTACCAATGCCTAGTATTCTCAGATTTAAGGGTTCCCCCAATGTATCGAATACTCTCATGTTCGGGACATTGTTTACATTAGTCAGATCCTCTCAGTGTGGGTCGACTAATTTTCTAAGGGGGTTTGGAGATCCCTTATCATTCTTTACTACCCTCATGGTTCATGTCTTGCACCATCATCAATACCTCTAGTAGGGGTTACTTATATACTTCCACTATTTATTGTTTGTTGGATTGCATCGATTCAGTTCTCTAACCGTTGTCGGGAGTTTAATAATCCCGCACGCTCTCTCACATTCTAGTGAGATCATAAGTTTGCGTTATTGTTTCTTGGTTCATTAGTTTTAGTGTTTCCACGTTTTCACTCATTCGCAACCTGACTCTTTCTACGAGTCACTAATCAACAAGACTCATCTATGAGTCAGACTACACACTAAGTTAAGCCACACAATCATTCAAGAAGGGTTAGCTCATACATCATACAACAAGACATACAATCAAATGCAATAAACCATTTTCATGCTTTTATCTTGATTAACCGGCACACAAGCACACAAATCAATGTAGCTCGGTTAGCATACGGGGCACGAGAAAATCATACCTTTCACCGGGGTTAGCTTTACCATGTGTTCTCACGTTCCTTGGTTCACACTTGTTCCACTGATAATGTTTCAAATATTGATATTAATACTATGTTCATACCGTACGTAAATAATTACTACTCCCATACTTATCCCGTTGTCCCGTTATACTTAGTTTTACTCATGTCAAATTATGTTCTTACTTCTCACTCATTTCCCACACTTGTTTACACTTCTTAGGACCTTTACATACCACCAAACAAGGCCTTAATGACATCTAAAACCATTACCAATCAATCCCCCATGTTTTAAACCCTAAAAACCACTTTCGGCAAGATTTTGGGGGTGGTCCGGGACTTGGTCCAGACCCAAAGTCCTGGACCAACACTGAATATTACTCTCGGCCTGTTTTTACTATTGGTTTGGGACTTGGTCCTGGACCTAGGTCCCGGACCACCTGTTCTGTCAACTCTCGGGGCTTTTTTTGATGCGGTCCAGGACCTTATACAAGGGCTAGGTCCCGGACCCTGCTAAAACCTGCTACTAAGGTGATTTTTCAACCCCAAATCAACCCTTAATCCACCCCTAATCATTCCATAAACTTTCCACATGTTTCCTACATGTTTAAACACCCTAAAACACTCCTTAAACCACCTTAAATCGTTGGTCCAATTCCTGCTTAATTCTTGCTTAAGTTCTACATTTCCATTCTTGCATTTTTACACTTTGCACACTTGTGCATTTCTAACTTCCTCTTGGTGGGTTACTACCCTCTACCAACTTCACCAAATTGCTTATTGACCATTACAATTCCATCCTAGACAAATGCACTACCTATACCCAAGTCCAATCTCCAATTCCAAGATTTTGCACACTAGCTCTTTCCTAGTTTTTCCAATGCATTTCAACATTCCTTGCTACAGATTTTTACACACTTTATTCTCATCCTCCAACTACTATTCCATGGTTACTAAACATCTCTACTCAACCCAATACACACCTTGGTTCTCCCATTCACCAAGTCATCCAAAAATGCTTATTTTCTACTAAAATTTTGCCATAGTTTGCCTACAAATCTAACATACCCAAATCCATCCATTCTCATCAAAATAAATCCTAAACTAGCCACACCCATACAAGGGTCCTACCAGCACTCAGAGCAATCATAATTTACCAAAACTTCCTCAAACAACAATACCAATACACATACCCAAATTACTTGGCTCTAAGGCCTTCAATCCAAACATCTATTCACAAATTCTCTCAAACTTATACCAACTACATTCCTAGTACAACATTTTAGGTTCATTCATTAATTTACCCTTCCCAACATCCTAATGCATTAAAATTAGCATTAAGAAGGTTTTCTTACCTTAAGCTCAACAAATTCTTCTTTTCTTTTCCAATCTCCTTTTGCTCTTCCTCTTCTCAAATTCGGTCAAGTGGGCAATGGAGTTGCCAAACTCCATTCCCATCATCCAAGGAACACAAAATAAGTGTAATTAAAATCCTAACCCTTGGGATAATACTAATTCAATGAAATGCTTAAAACATCAAGTCTAGGGTTTACCTTTGGAGTCTTTTAAGAGCGGTTTTAAACCTTGATTCAAAAAGATGATCCCACCACCATTGGAAGGTTGGAATGATGCTCAAAAGAGGGAGAAAAACAGAGCATTACAATGGGGGAAAATCGGTTACACTAAGAGATGGAGGAAGAGTGAGTTTCTCTTGGAGATTTTTACCTTAAATGAAAGAAGAGACTCCAAGCTTCAAGAATATGCCATTTTTTCTTCAAATGGGATATACCCATTGATATGAAGTTCGTCATTTTTGAATTTTGAAAAGAGAGAAAGGTAGCTCTTGGTGAGAGGAACACAAATATGTGTTTTGTTTTAGGTTTGGAGCATTAATAAAGCTTGTGCAAGAGGAAGAAGAAAGGCTGCCATTGGAGGCTGGTGAAGAGCTCCAAAATCGCCAGGAAAGGAAGGGAGGAGGGTGCTCACGGTGGGGAAGGAAGAAAAGAAAGAGAGAGAAGAGGGAAATGAGAGGTGAGAGAGTATTTTTTTACTTTATGTACTTTTCCCTCTTTTTCTACTTTTGCTTTTTGACTTCTTTATTAGCTAGCTAGTCATGTGAGAGGAGGCTGATTACATTAGTAAAAACCGGCCCCATTAATAAATACAAGCTGAGTGTTTTTCGTCTTTTACAGAAAACGCTCGTTAATTTACCTGGTTTTAGCACTATTCACTAACCGGGCCCGTTTTCCGGATTTTTCTCGTTTAATTAATTTTAATGGTTATTAAGATTCCATTGATGTTTAATTATAGTTATTTGGTTGACTATAATTTTTACGGGTTCATTTGACCACTCACTCTCACGTTTTCGGGTTTTCTCGAAAATCATGCGTTAAAGCTTTATTAGCGTTTTTAATTCATTTTATGGATCTGTTTTCTTCGGGAATTGTTCCCGTATATTATTTAGGCATTATTAAGCCTTGTACATCCATCCAATACCATTTTCGAGGTTGTATTCCTCGTATGGTCATATAGCGCTTACTTTAGCGTTTTTCGCTTTTTAAGCGTTTTCTCATTTCTTTTGGATTTATTTTCCTTACCAATATACTTTAGGCACTATTAGGCTCTTAAATACCTTATTAGAATTATTTAATCACCATACTTAAGTTCGGGGTATTTCATGATTAATTACTGTTTGTGCGCGCACGGTACTTAAACAAGAATGACATTCTATGCAGTGGAAAACTCCATTAGAACGAAAGTTAATGCAAGCAAGAAAAAGGAGAGAGAAGGGAGGAAGAAGCTTACCAAGTCGGCTGAAGCAGAGAAAGTTTCATCAAGGGTGAGCTTGCGGAAGAAAAATTACGACTTGACACAAGAGAGAAGAAAAATAAAGAGCATGCACGGGAAGTTATGTAAGATGTCCAATTGATAGGGGTAGTATGAGTAATTAGTACCTATATAGTATCGAAAAAGTTTAAGAATGGAAAAAAATGCGCCCAAAATTAATACCCAAACAACGTAAAACGCTGTTGTTTTAACTGCGTTGGCCTTTTAATTATGGTTCTGTAAGAAAACCGTAATTAAAATATCCCGCCTCTTGACTAAACGACATCGTCAATATGCATAGGCACGTGCGCGGAGATATAGACCTGTAGAACGATGTCGTCAAGTGAGTATGAACCGTAATCTAAAAGTCTGACGTCAAACTTTATAACCGTAATCTGAAGTCCGTTAATCTTACCTGCCTTTCACCCCTAGCCCACTATAAATTATAGTTATAAAATAAATCATGATTAATTACATTCGACCCACTAATTTAGTTATGGTTTGTTATAAATAATTATTTAAAGGGCGTAATTTATAGTCCTTTTCCACTAGTGTTAGCGAAAGAAAAATCTACTTGGCCTCTAGTACCTTAATTGTTGGACTGTAAGTCTTGTTGGGGGATGATATCAAATTACACGTAGAAGATTATGATTACTTGAATATGCATTTTCATACACAATATGATTGTATATTGAATTATCACTTCAGATAGATCATATATATTAAACCTATGTAGCAAACACCAGTAAGAAGTACAATACGCACTAAAGTGTATAAAAATACTATCATCATGGTTTTCTTAAAAGGAAAAAACAAGATTTCAAGCTTGAGAAGTGTCGCAATTTAGATGAGGCGTTTTGTCCAGATAGTAGCAAAAGTCGTAACAATTATTTTTACAAAGTTAACAGACAATTCCTTCTCTAGCCATGTGTTTCCCTTTTCTCCGTTGAATATAGATCTCTCACAAAGAAATGTCGGTTTGTGACCTCATGTGTGTACTCGAAGTAACAGAGATAAACACATAACAGTAAGATATAACAACTAATCCATCAAATACATAACTAGAAAACTAATGTTCTACAAGAGAAGACTTACTTCGACAGTAGAATTTATTGTCGTTTTTTGGGGAGGGAAATAAGAAGGGCTTATATTAGTCAAGTAAGTACATGGACAACAGTATGCAATTAAATTCACAGCTAATCTACAAGTAAGTACATGCACAACAGTATGTAATTAAATTCACAGCTAATCTATAGACTAAGGGTATCCACAATGGTGTGGATTCCACCCATAATGTTAAAAGAGAAAAAAGAAAATGATGAGGTGGAAGAGAGAGGATGTGAGAGGGGTTCTTACTAAGACACCCTCTTTTTAGAGAACCTAAATAAGTAAGAGAGATTGTGAGAGAGATAATAAAATAATATTTGTTGGTGGGTGGAATCCACTTTTACTATTGTGGATGCCCTAAGCGCAGCTCCAAGACATGCGTCCCCAAAAAAAGCTCATATTATCCTTCAAGGCTTGAAGATAGATACCCTTGGGAAATAGTGTACTAGTGTTCTATTGTTCTTGTTTGTTGCAACTTATTGCTCTTGAAAAATTGACTTCTTCTACCATTAATAACTAACTAAATAGATAATATTTACTCTTAGAAAAAAGAAAAACAATCATGGATCACGATCCTAATTTCAGTAAGCCATTATTTCATACGGTTTAGTAGGACATCCATAATCAAGATAATTGATTCAACTTTTTAAAATATTACTTTATTATATCTTTAATTTAACATTCTATTTCTTATTTGTTTAGATTTTTCAAGTACAAATTCCTCACTATACCTAAAATTAGAGGTGATCAAATGGGTGGGCGGGTCGGGTTCGGACCGGGCCTCGAAAGAATTTTAGTCCGTAGGACCAGTTTCTAAAGTCCAATCCCGGTTTTTTATTTTTCGGGTCAGACCAGGTTTTTTTTCTAGCTCTACCGCTACCCGGTCTATCCAGCCTGATTTTTTACTTTTATAAATAATTAATAAAAGTTTGAATAAATAATAAAATTCTAAATAAAAGTTTAAATAAATAATAAAATTCTACATAAAATATTAAAATTTAATAAAATTATATAAAAATTAAAATTGAGGCCGGGCCAGACCGGGCTTTGTTTTGGGCTTAGAATTTTACCGAAGTCCGACCCAGTTTTATGTCAGGTTTAGTTTTTTGTCCAAGCCCGCATGAATTTTCTAAGCCCAATTTTCATACTTTTTTCAGGTCGGGTGATCGGGCCGGGTTGAGTTTGATCAGCTAGCTACGAATGGCAATATTAACAGTATATTTAATAATAAAAAGTTGTACATTGGATAGAAAAACCAGTACAATAAACATCTCTATTCAAAGTACTATTTTTATGTATAGGGAATGTTTAGTTTTTATTGCACAATTATGTAAAGTTTCTAAATGTTTAATACACAATTTTCTTTTACTATATATATAATAAATGTAGCCAAAATTGTTTTTTAAAATGTAAACTTTTTAATTAAACAATTCTCCCTAATCATTTATGTAAAAAAAAACTCTAATACTATGGAAACCTCTATTTTCTATGTGGGTTGGAAATTTGTGGATGTTGCTAAAAAAATTTGGAACTATAAATGTTACTATGTTGATTCAGAATATAAATGTTGCTACGTTGATATGGAATTATAAGTGTTGTCATGTGGGTTTGTGAATGTTATCGTGCATTTGCGGGATGAAAATCTGAATGTGTTTGATAATGAGTGACACCATAAACAACTGTTAAATGGTAGAAAACAATTATTTTAAAGTTGTAAAAAATAGGAAAATCTGAAGAAAAAAAAGACCTCACGCGCCCCTCCTCCCCTCCTCTTTTCCCGTCCCCTATCCTTGTCGATGGAGTGCCCCCTCTTCCTGCGTCGCTAACACCTAGCTCCTCAGTGAGCTCTTTCTCCATGATTACCTGTAAACAATTGGAGCGTTGTAATAGCGCTGCCCTCACACACCTTCCCATCTCCCCAGTCAAAGATTCAAGTCGGTATTCAATGTTGCCGAGTCCCGAAGAGCCTGCGCATGGAGATCCCTCCTCTCACGCCGAGAAGAAAATCTGGTTGCAGTCCTCATGCAAAACCCCTGGATCAGACTGAAAAGGTAATCCCCTGCAAACTGAGTGAGATCTCTAAAATCCTTCTTGTTCCCCCAGATGATATTATAGAATCTCTCAAAAGATTAAGCGTAGTTCTGAAAATACCAAAACTACAGAATAGGAATAGGAAACCGAAATCTAACCTAATTAGTATCTTCATCGATCGTACTCCTCCTTCGATCTATTTCGCTCCCCCGATGGATTCAATCATCTCCAACTGCAAAAAAATGCAACTCCACCCTGCTGAAATGAACTTCTTTGATGAAGCTAGTCTCTCTAACTCCCAATCTCTCATCGACATTCAAAAAGCTCTCTTCGGTAGAATTTGGAGCCTGAATCGGGTTACGTCTAAGCTTCTTCAAAGCGTTCTGTTCCAAATTTGGAAACCAAGACCTGGGTTCAAAGTAGCGGAAGTGGCTACCAACCGGTTCTCCTTCCAATTTGCTACTGAAGCGGAGAAGAGGAACATCCTGATGAACGGACCGTGGCACTTCCAGAATCGACTGCTTGAGTGGCGGATATAAACCCTAATATCAACATTGAAGAACACAAAACTACGACAGTAAATATCTGGGTAGGTATTCATAAAATCCCTATAGCCTTCTTCAACAGAGAATCTGCTATCTGCATTGCTAATCGCTTAGGGAGATTTCTGGAATGCCCCGAAAGAATTAACCCTTTATCCGCAAAAGTTCTTAGAATGAAGATTGAAATCAAAATATCAGAACCCCTTTATAGGATGATAGTGCTCAAAACATCCCAAGGAAACAAAGTTTGTAGAGTTTCTTATGAGAATCTGCCTAGCTTTTGCTATAGATGTGGTAGGATTAGTCATATAATGCCAGAATGCATCTATCACAGTGAAGCATCAGGATCAAAAGAAAGAATTAGTCCTTGGATTCGATCCGAATTTGCTAGAGCAATAAATATAGCAAACGACTATAATCTTCTTAACTAGTGGAAAGAAGAAGGGGTTCTCGATAGCCTCATTGTTATGGTTTCTCAAGCTGATCTCCTTCCAGACAATACCCCCCCCCCCAAATGTCAATGTTGACCTTTCCCTAGCTACTCTCCCATCAGTTACTGTCCCAACCAATGCTTTTCCTCAAAGTTCCACCCCCTTGGAAATTCAAAACCTAAACTCTCCTATTCGCACACAAGAACCAGCCAACTCTCTCCCAGGTCCTCCTCTAGGTTTCAACCTCCCTCTGATAAATCAGAAGACCCCCAGCCATCCAATATTGACCAATATCAGATTGAAAATCTTGAGTCTACCCCTCTCTCTAACCCCCAGACACACTCCACAGATGTCCACCTATTAGCCTGGGCGGCTGCTGTTTCCACAGAATTCAACAGCAAACAGTCTACCATCTCCTCCTACCTTTCTACTGGTCCTAGCTCTTCCCCTTTGATGACCCCTACTTAGAGGTGATCATCCGGGCGGGTGGGCCGGGTTTGGGCCAGGGAGATTTTTTGGGCCCGTTGGGCCTACTCAAGAAGACCGAGCCCGGTTTTTTATATATTCGGGCCGGGCCAGGCTAGGCCCGGTTTTTTTCAGCTCTACCGGTGCCTGGCCCGCCCTGCCCGGTTATTTACTTATTTTTATTCTTTAAATTAAAAAAATTAAAGTATGTATATATATATATTTAATTTCAAAATCATTATTATATATATAAATTTGAGTAAAATTTTATATTGTATGTATATCAAATATAATTTTGATATATGTATTATATAAAATAATATTAGACATACATTATTTTATATATATTTTTAAAAAATAATAAATAATATTGAAAACCGGGCCAGGCGGGCTCGGCCCGCGGGCTTGAAAATTTGTCGCGGCTTGGCCCGCTTTTTATTCGGGCTCATTTTTTTGTCCAAGCCCGTCCGGACAGCCCGTCGGATTTGGGCCTATCGGGCTTTTTTCCGGGGCCAGGCCGGGCCGGGTCACCGGGCCAGGCCGGGCCGGACAAGTTTTAAGCAGCTCTACCCCTACTTCAGAAAATGTCACATGTCTCCCCGTGGCTGTTACTGCCCCTGATAATTCTCTTGCACATGCTTACTCGATGGAACCACAATCTCATCTCCTAAGACAGACTGCTTCCAAAGGAAAAGAAAAATTGTTCCCTGAGACTAGTATAAACCTAAGGCACACTGAAGCTTTCAAAACTAAGAAAAGGAAAGTCTATAACATCGGACCTCTGATGATCACCTCCTCTATCCCCACAGAGGAGGTGGAGAAGTCTAATTATTATGAGACTATTCTTGATAGGGCAGACCCTGAGCAGGATCAGGGCTGCCTGCAGAAATAAGATGCCTTCTGCTTAACTGCCGGGGGTTGGGTCGCCCCTGTGCAGTAGTTTGGGTCACCTCCTTGCTGAAGAAACATAAACCCAAACTGGTGTTTTTGATGGAGACCCATAAGACTGGTATAGACATGGTTAGTCTTATCAAGAAGTGGAAGGATTTTGATGGAGACCCATAAGACTGGTATAGACATGGTTAGTTTTTTTAATGTTATTGGTTTCTATGGTTGGCCTAATTGGTATCAAAAACATTTGTCATGGAAATTGCTAGACTCCCTAAAAACTTAGATCAATATCCCTTGTTAGTGGGAGGTGACTTTAATCAGATCATGTACAATAGTGAAAAAAAGGAGGGAAGTTTAGAGATGAAAAACTGCTGGACCCTTTTAGAGAGGTTATTTTGGGGACTAAGTTAGTTGACTTGGGTTTGTGGGTTTTCCCTTCACCTATACCAACTGTCAAGATGACCCTTTTACCTCGTGGAGTAGACTTGACAGAGCCTTTTCCTGTGAAGAACTCATTCTTTCCTTCCCCTCTATTTCTGTCCTACACCTTCCTAGGGAATGCTCTGATCATTGCCCTATTCTAGTCAACCTTCTGGGTAGCCACAAAAATTTTTAAAAAGCAAAAATTTTTAGGTTTAAGAATGTGTGGATCTTAGAAGAAAGATGTAGAGAGATTGTTCAAGGCATCTAGGGAATTTCTGATACTGGTTTGATGGAAAATATTCTTAAGTGTAAAAACAAACTCCTTGCTTGGAATGAATGGTCCTTTCCAAAAATCAGATACAAGCTCCAAAAAAAAGAGAGGAACTGGAGAGAATTTCTACTGGGCGTCAAAACCCCGGGGCTAGTGCTAATAGGAAAAGACTACTGCTTGAAATAGAACTTCTCCAGTTTAAGGAAGAAACTAGATGGAAGCAAAGATCTAGAGATGCTTGGATCAAAGATGGAGATAAAAATACCTCCTATTTTCATAACAAAGCCACCCAAAACAGAAGAAGAAATGAAATCTTTAGCCTTATTAATGAGAGTGGTGCTTGTAAATTTGGTTGGCCAGACTTGGAAAATATCTGTGTTAAGTACTTTGAGGACCTTTTTGAAGCTTCTCCTGATATGGACATGACTAGGCCCCTTGAGGCAGTCCATAATATCATCCCTCAAGAGTGCATTGCCGAACTCTCTAAACCCTATACTTCTGCTGAAATCTTTGCTGCTACTAAACAGTTGGGTTCTAATAAATCTCCTGGTCCCGATGGATTCAATGGGAACTTCTTCAAAACTTAATGGTCAGATGTGGGTAACCAAGTTACTTCTACTGTCCTCAATATCCTCCATGGTGAACCTCTCCCATCAGATCTCAACAACTACTTCATAGCCCTCATCCCTAAAGAAAAGGGAGCAACCTCTCTTACCAAATTCAGACCCATAGCCCTTTGTAACTTTGTGTACAAAATTGCTACAAAAGTTCTAGCCAACCGTGTTCAAGACATTTTACCCCATATTATCTCCCCAAACCAATGGTTTTGTCAAAAGCCGCCTTATTACTGATAATGCCATCCTGGCAGGAGAACTCCACCACAAAATCACCAACTCTAAAGCCAAGAAAAATGGGTTATTCTCCTGTAAAATTGACCTGAGTAAAGCCTATGATAGACTCAGTTGGACTTTCTTAGATAAGGTTATCAGTGCTATGGGATTCCCTGATCATTGGAGGATCCCAGTGATGAACTGTGTCACCTCTGTCAAAGGAGCTATCATAATCAATGGAACCCCCACCAAATACTTTTCTCAAGGGAGAGGAGTGAGACAGGGCGACCCTATCTCTCCCTTTCTTTTTATCCTAGCCCAAGAAACCCTCTCCAGAATGCTCAACAACTCTATGATGCTCAACACCTTTGAAAGGGATTAGTCTGGCTAGCCAAGCCCCTGCTATCTCTCATCTTGCTTTTGCAGATGACATCATATTTTATGGCAAAGATAATAGTCAGAATGTACATGTCTTAGCCTCAACCCTGTCCTGTTTCCTTCAAGCCTCAGGACACCAAATAAACCTTCACAAATCAGAAATTGTCTTTAGCAACAAAATCCCACAAGCCAAAAAATGACCTAGCTGCTATCCTCAATATCAAACAAGTTCCTCAATTTTCAAGATACCTAGGCCTCCCTCTCAAAGTAGGCAGAAACAAAAAGCAAACTTTTAGTTACCTGCTAGAAGCTTTGCAAAAGAAATTTCATGGTTGGAACAGACCTACCTCCCAAGCTGCTAGATCTGTCCTCACTATGAGTGTTCTTCAATCTATCCCCACGTTTACTATGTCACTCTTCAAACTCCCAAAAAGCATCATTGAGAAAATTAACTTCATATGCTCACATTTCTAGTGGGCAGGATCGGAAAACAGGAAAACTATTCATTGGAAAAGATGGAACCCGATTTGTTCAGATCCTGAGTATGGTGGATTAGGATTTAAAGTTGTTGCAGACTTCAATCTAGCCCTTTTAGCAAAGCAAGTCTGGAAAATTCTCACTAATTATAATACCTTAGTTAGCCAATCCCTAAAAGCCCTCTACTTCCCAAACACAAATATCCTCCAAGCTACTAAAGGTTCTAGAGACAGCCCCATCTGGACCTCCCTTCTTGCAGCCATTGATGTTATCAAACTGGGAGCCCAAATTGAGTTAGGCAATGGAAAAGACACCCTGGTTTGGGATTACCCCTGGATTTCAAACAATAACCCTAAATCTCTAAAGCCTACTCATAACCAGAACCCAAATATCAATCTTGTGAACCAGTTGATAGATGAAGATAGCCACACGTGGAACCTTGGCCTCATTAACTCTATCTTCAACCCAGTTGACAAGAAAGACATCCTTGATACTAAATTTGACCTAACGAAAAAAGACTATAGGATTTGGAAAGGAAACAACTCAGGAAACTACTCTGTCCGTTCAGGTTATTCAAAACTCACTGATAGTCTTAGGAAAGAAGGCTCCTCTTCTCCTTCGACTCATTTCTCTGAGTTTAAGAAGAAAATGCATAACTCTCTGTCCCCCTAAAGCTAAACTGTTTGTCTGGAAATTCCTAAGCAAAATCACCCCCTGCCTAGCTAACATCTCAAAAAGATTGGGGGGAACAGAGTCTTGCTTTCTGTGTGGCAAAAGAGACACGGACTCTCACAGTATTTTCAAGTGTTGGTCTTCGAGAGATTTTTGGAAAGACTTGGTGGATATCAATGACCTCCCAACATACACAGATAACTCTATTCAAGATTGGATTATCTCTAAATCCAGCCAATGGAGTAAACAGATAGTAGCGAAGTGATTAATCAGATGTGGGCTATATATGATGCTAGAAACAAAGTTAGACACAACCCTGAGATGGCTATTTTGGAATGCATTAATTCGAATCTGGCCTTTACTGAAGCCTATCAGCTTAAGATGTCTAAGAACAATGTCCCCCAGATCAGACAGACCTCCAATCTCATTCATAATGAAGAGTTCTTGATGTCTACTTGCTGTAAAAGAAGACTGGGCTCGAATATGTCTTTGAATGGTATTATTATGCATCATTCTGGTAATTTGGAGGTAGCTTTTAACAGGAGATCCAGGAGCGATGTAGCTGATAATGTGGCTGAGATGGAGACCATCATCTTTGGGCTTCATCATCTGAACAACATGAGCAGGAAGACGAAGATCATAGTGCTCATCAACAATCAAAATCTGCTGGAAAGGATGCAACAAAACATTCACAGACCAGAAGAAGAGGCTCTACACTCCTCTCATAACTTTACTGATGCTTTTTGTAATTTGTCAATCACTATGCGACTATGTAATGTGTCACAAACAAATTTCCTTGCTGATCTAGTTAGTAGATGTCCTAACTTGTATTTTGATTGGAAAACTTGGGATAGTTCAAATGCGCCTGTAACTATTATTCAAGCTTGCAAGCTTGAAGCCGAGATGCTAGACTCTCACGCATCAAACTCTTGTAATAGGCTAGAAAGTGTAGCCTCTTTTGGATATATACAAATTTAGTAACAATGTTCCCTAAAAAAACAAAAGGAAAGTGATTCTGTATGTTTTAACAGTAATCTATAGCTTTTTTTGTAGTAGTGTGGGACGCGTTAGCCTTAATTGTCTTAACCTTAGCTTCGTAAAGCGTAATGTTTGTTTTCTGTTCTGCCCACGGCCTTTACTAGGTGATAAGCTCTAAGAACTACCAAGCAACCATTTGTGATCCACCAGCCCAGAGATGCTAAGTGGATCTACTTCATTATTAATCAAAACCAATTAATCAAACGGCTAACATTCGCTTTAGCCTTAATTGTCTTACCTCAGCTTCGTAATGTGTGTTTTCTGTTCTGCCCACGGCCTTTACTAGGTGATAAGCTCTAAAATTACCAGGCAACCATTTGTGATCCACCAGCCCAGAGATGCTAAGTGGATCTACTTCATTATTAATCAAAACCAATTAATCAAACGGCTAACATTCTTCTTTTTCAGGTATTGCCACCAACCAAATACTGACATTAATTACTACACAGCCATTTGTCATCACCACCCCAGAGATGCTAAGTGGATTTAGTCATTGATTAGCATTTGCATGCTATTTGTCTGCTCCCTTTACTCATGGCTTATAAAGCAGCTTTGTGGTATCCAGAGGTGGAAGAAGTTTAGTTTTTCCTCAGCCAGGTTGATAAATCAATGATTGAAAGACAAACCCACAGATGCAGCAGATAACGAATTAGATATTATATTAACATCACAAAGAATAGAAGGCAAATATGCCAATAGCAAACCATCTACATTCTGCATCAACTATATAGTTAGTGTCATTGTTGGTTACATACAATCAACAACAAAACCCTGATTACACGTTCAAACTCCACAGAACTCTGCTCTTCCAAATAGGCAAACTTCTGAATCTACAAACAAATCAGTTTGGTGCTTACCCACAATCCCCATAGAAATACTTTAATCTAACTCAATAATAACACCCAAAAAAAAGGAAAACATATAAAATCTGAGACACACAAATGCGCATCTAAAAAGAATTACTCCTCTCAGGGTGGTAGAAGTCACTCGTTGAAAGAAAATAATCATGGGGTGTTAGAACACGATCAGTCTGATGAGGCAAAGACATCCTTTATAGCCTGTGCTAGCGCTTATGCAAACTTCCTAACCTGCACTTGCTTTCCCTTTTCATTTATTTTCATTTGCTTTTTTTTTTTATTCTTTGGTACCATTTAAGACTGGAAGGAGCATAAACAACCCACTTTTTACAAGACGCTCCTATCACAATAGTAGTAGCCCACAAAGAACACATTATCCACGAACCTTATCTTCCAAAACTTCAATCTTCACAAACCAGATATACAAGATCTCTGACTCAGTGACTCCTCTGCGTTAGCAGGTTGGTGGACCTGCACAATTTCAGGAATATATTAAATTACTTGAAAATTCCTTCCAATATTTCCTAAGATAAACCAAGTTTTTTTCATACGAACTCACCTGCAACAGGTGTCAGTGATTTCCCCGGTCTACTAATCTATTGTTGTACAAGGATGATCAAAAACGACCGCACAACAACAGAAGGGGTATGTTGATCAAGTATCTTATTATACTATACCAGTCAAAGCGTGTTGGCGAGGCTTTGATCTTATTGCCGTCTCATCACAGTGCTTAATCCACTCTGAAAGCTTCCATGGCTTTTGCCATTTCCATTTAAACTGCATATGCCACTGTTGATGGCTTCTCTTCCATCTCCATAATTTACCTCCTTGTCCAGCGACTGCCAACTTCTTCATTGATAGCTGGCTTAGAGGAACCAACTGGAGCAACAGGAAGTAACCAATTGTGTAAGCCAAAGTGAACAAGACTTCAGAAAATACTCTTTTCTTTATACTGAAAACATACCTTTCTAGCGTCAATAAATGCGGCTGAGTCCCTGCCTGAGCCATTGGCAATGCCAGGAGTATATTTGAGCTGTTTCTGAGCAGGTACCAAGATTGGCGAGAGTGGAGCGCTAGTGTCATCTGCCAAGTGCTTCAGAGAACCCTGTGAATTATCCTGTACATATGTAGCATATGTTTCATTTAATTTTCTAATTGTAACCCTCTTATGATTGCTTCAATTCGGAGACAGAAATAGAGAGGGCCAAAAGATATTCTTACCGAAGGTGGAGATGTGGCTAACGCCATTTCAACAGTCTGCTCTCTCATCTTCAACTCCTTCTCAGCTTCTTTTCTACGCGCTTCACTCTGGCGAAGTAAGCCAACAAGTTCATTCATGCGCTCTTTCATTTCCTTGCTTTCAATTTCTCTGTCATACAGCTGACACCTACAGAAGTATATATTGCTATTGCTCAGAATTATAGCTAAGCAAAAGTTAATAAAAAATAAAGGTAGACCTAAACCGAAGCGGGAACATAAATGCTCACAGAACCCAGGAAAAAATAGCAACAGCCAACACCATATGAAAATATAAAGCGTGACATGATATATTCTAATCCAACACAATCCTATTGGTGGAGTTGTGTGAAGTAACAGTGATTAGAGCACAAATATGACCGGTATCAGACCACAGAACATGTGGTACTTGTTGACAAGCCTGCTGAGTGAAAACTTGTATATTGCAGCTTCAAAAATACAAATAAGTTACCTCGAATCTGCTAGAGAATTAAACATATATTGAAGCAAGCTCTTGGCATCTCCCATGGAGCGCAACTGGTTCCACCGTCCACGAGTACTAAACCCACGCTCTCTCTCTTCAGCTTCTGAAAGTTGTGAGGCCATGGACACAAGTGAATTTGAAGATATGCCCAGCATATTCTCCAGAGAGGCTATTCGGGCCATTCTTGTATTTGATGGCATGGATGACATTCTAATCATCAAATGAGGAAAAGAAGAAGATTGTAACACCACGCATGATAAAAAAATTCAAAATTGCATCAAAAACAATTTTTGATAGCTGATGCCGAGTAATGATTTATAACTTGCATAGGCAAACCGAATCTTATACCTGGACCAACCGTTCTTTCCCTTTGGAGGAGTCATTCCCTTTGAAGCAAGATCTTCTACTTGTTTCAACACTGTTAACTCTTCAGCCAGAGCAGCACGGCTATAAAAAGATTGACCATGTTTAGAATTTGATATCACGTACTCTTGAAGTTCTGGAATTATTTCCAGTTTTTCTTTTTGAAACCAAGTTCTGGAATTATATCAAAACTAAAACATATACTTACACTTGACTTTGCTTCTCGTATTCAGAGCGAACCTCATGAATGTTTACCATGACCTCCAGCTCGTGATCAAGCCACCTTTGTAGGGATTTTTCATTTGTCTATTCAAGTAGGAAATAGAGTTAACACAGCTAGAGCAACAATAAAATTAGATAACCAAAGGAAAGCATCAGACATAGTATATTACATGCCCATTTGCTCCGTTCCCATTAGCTATGACTGAATTACTATCACGTGTAGAATATTTACGGGATTCTAACAGCTCCTTCAGTCTCTTGGTGGCCATTGCAGCCTCTTCCGTCTTCCTTTGAAGAACCTGAAGCAAATTCAAGGAGATGTTAGATATCAGAGGACAGAGGTTACAAACACAAAGAATGGCTAATAGAACTCACCATTTTCTGTCGCTGATTCAGAGCCATTAACTTATGCCTTTCATATTCATTTCTTCTTCCTTCCTTACGTAACTGCAAAACCAGTATATTGAAGCCTACTGTCAATACTTTAAAAGAAAAATTGTAGCAAATGATGATTGGAATAGAATGGAAAACAATCAGCTACTTCTCTTTTACAGATATAGGCAGAGTAGGTAGGCACTGCAAGATGAAAATCATACGCAAAAATATATACAGAATAGTACAGACCTGCAAAAGTTCCTTATCCCGAGAAGCTTTCCACTGTCGAAATTGCTCTGCTTCTTGTTTGATCTTATGTTGCAGTTGAACCTATTCTGAAAGAAATTAGTACCAAACCAAAAGAAAAGAGAGGGAGAGAGAGAGAGAGAGAGAGAGAGAACCACTAAAAGTTAAGTATAGTGAGTATAGGGGTACTGAATCCAACCTTTTGAGCCTTGATGAATTGAATTTCTGATTGCAAGCGTCTAGCTGCTTCCTCACTCTTCTGCTTCTGCTTTAAAATCTGAACCTGATTTTCTTGTTTCTTCTTAAGATCAAGAATTTGTGACTCGAGACCCTTCAATTTCTGAGAGTGAACATCTTGCAACTTCTGTGTTTGTCCATCAGATGAGGCTGAGATATTTTCAATTTCAGCCAACAAACGATCTCTCTCTTGCTGGATTCATGTACAATAAGATAGTGTCACAAGACACAGACATGAATGTAATCAGCAAACGGTCTCTCTCTTGCTGAATTAATTTACAATGTAATCAACATTCTAACCTGCACAGTACGTTTTTCGTCCTCTAGTTCCAAGATTTTCCTTCCAAAGTGCTGCTTAAGTGTCTCAGTATCAGCAACCTCGAAGAGTTTCATCTCAGACTGCATAAATAACGCATGAACACAAAAAACATTAGAGAAAAACCACATTTTGATCACCAAGTTGCATATGTGAATATATAGTTCAATCTGCACACCTCTTTCTGCTCCAAACGTTTGTTCAACTCACTCAATTCTCTGTCCATAGTATTCTGAAGAACCTTATGTTCCCATTCCTTTGTTGCTTCTTCATCGGATTCACTAGCGTCACCTGCTACAAATTTTACTGCTCAATCTACTACTTGTATGTAGACATAAAGACATTAAATTCAAACCATCCACAGCATTTGAATACACCTATTACTGCTAAGAAGGACAAGAGACATACCCATCACTACTTCACCAAGTTGGTCAGACGATTCCATTCTCTGCAAACCTCTCTTGAGTCCATCAATTTTCACTGGAAGAACTTCACCGTCCTACAGGAAATAATAATGGTAGTAAAGTAAAATAAGTGAGACCCTTTTCATACTTAAGTTCATCTTCTACTAAGGCGTGAGGAACAAATGCGGTAGAGCTTTACAATCTACAATCCAACAACATACCTGACTATGAGTATCACAGTTCTCTATATTATGCCCACTATTTTGATACTGATTCAGCTGACGACGAAGCTCCTCATTAGAAGCCTCAAGCCATGCAATCTTGTCTTTCAACCCCTATAAGATTATTGGCTTAAGATGTAAGACATTTCACCAAGAGTTTCTGTATGACCACAAAGTTGGTATCCGGGCTCCAATAACATACCTGTACTAAATCGGATGAACCTCCTCCTCTGGCACAAAGCTCTGCTTGCAAGCACTCAAGTTGCTGGCGCATTTTTATCAATTCACTGCTTACAGGATCTCTATTCACCTGATTGACCAACAAAATATTAAACTTCTAACAAAATGTGACCACCAACTTGGAAAAAAAAAAAAGTCCACCAGCAGATGATAATCAAATCAAGTCTCTTTGGAGACATCAGACAAATGAAAACACCATTTTAGAGGGGGGACATAATGGGAAAGAGATGAATATAAAAATGATCCTTACAACAGGTTTGTTCTGAATGTTGCGTGCACGATTTGCATACTTGAGCGTGTTAAGAGTTTCCTCTGCGTTGATATCAGCTGGACTGATACAGGCTGGAACATCCAATAACGCAAATAATTACATTGAGAACAAGTGGAAATGAAGAGAAGCTAAGAGGTTGGATGTGCCTCAAAAGTGTGTAGAGTCCAAATCTGATTTTGGGAGTGAAAAAAAAAAGAGTACTAACTGAACACAAAGACTATCAACTTACCAATCATAACTGTCCTGCTGTTACCGCCAAGAGAATCCTGCAGGTTAAAGGACACATGTTTAGAACAGAAGGTGTTGATCACATGCGACATTTGTTGTAATATTTGGCAGAAAAGATATTCCAAGGATAGCCCATGAAGGTTCATGAGAAGTCCTAAACCCGGCATGTATTAAATTCAAACAAGGCTTTAATTAACAGAGAGCCAAACCTGCAACAGTCGAGTGAGTTTACTATCACGGTAAGGAACATGAGCACCTTCTTTTCTCTTCTTCTCATCACCCAGTGCACTAATTACATTCCCCAGAGCAAGAAGGCCCTTATTAATGTGAACCCCTGCATAAGCACGATATTAATAATTGCAAAAAACCAAAAAATTAACTTCACCTGCAATCAATAAAATTCTTCACCAACCTTCTTTGAATCGCATTCCATCAGAACCAGTTCTCTTAGCTCGCTCTGATCCAGCAAGATCCACTAAATGAAGCTTAGCACAGAGATATTCATCACCCATGCTATCACCACTGCTGCCATCACCAGGAAGAGCACCATCGACCTTTCTCATTTGCTCTAGTGAGATGGTAAAGATAGCATGCGAGCGGCTGCAAAATGTTGCAGGAGGTCAAAGCAAATTTATCAGCTAAAGAACAAGAATGTTATCAAAGGCATGACCTATGTCTACAGTCAACGCATAAATGTTAATAAAAACTTCAGAAAAAAAAAAGGATGATGAGTCAACCTGGATTGATTGTTCATGTTAGTACTTCCAGTTGCTCTACTCATTGATCCTTGTTCAAGGCAAGAAGCCATCTCTTTAAGTGATCTAACAGCAACTTCAGTTGAACCTGCAAGTGTAATCACACCATTTGATGACTCACGTATCTGAATAGGGGGTTTTCCAGGTACATTTCCCTTCACTGGAGACCCGTTCGCATCTGGTTTAGTTGATAATGAAGGATCCAACAAGTCTCGTACTTCCTCTTTGTGTATCTTCAGATTACAATGCCAGATATAAGATTTAGTTGACAATCAAATCAAATAGACTTTAGTCGACAAATGAAGTTCCAATAAAAAAACAGAAAGAAATGTGAACAAACCTCAATAAAGGAAACGTGCAACTGAAACTCAGTCTGGTGCTTCAAAGTTTCAATCTTGTCAAACAACACGTTCATAACCAGGGGGATTATCCCTGCCTGGACTCCATCTTTGAACCCAGTACCCATTGTATATGTTTTGCCAGAACCAGTCTAACATACAGTAAAATTTATTTTCAGCATCACATACAGGTAAGAAGAATTACTTAAGCAATTCAGAGAATAGCTCAAACTGTATACCTGACCATAAGCCAGAACGGTGGCATTGTATCCTTGAAACAAGCCATGTACAAGTGGAGCAATGCACTCCTCAAAGATAGCTGAGGATGGAGAGGCTGTGCTTCCATAGACGTGATCAAATGTAAAAGAATGAGTCCCAATTTGAATCTGCAGAACGAGGTATGACTCATCATTATTACCGCAAAATATAAAGTAAAAAAGCCCTTCGATATATTATAATATAAGAAAGCAAAATTAAGTAGCACATTGATGATCAAAGAGGAGTCATCAAGTTAATGGTATAAAACAGGGACAGAGTTTGCCTAAATGTGGGCACGTGCAAATACAGCAAAGTTAGATGAGTGCACAGATACTGAAGGTAATCTTGACGTTCAGGACCACTGTTTTATTGATCTGTCTCCTCAATTGTCATGGTATAGAGTGGTGTGGTCCAACGACCTTTGTCTAGAGTCTAATTATAGCACCGTATGTAGTGACCAAAACCAACTTAAAATAAATATTCCCCCGTCTTTGGTCAAAAGCATTTTCCACCATGTAGAGAACAAAACAACAAAATTTCTTCTATTGATTAGCAGAATATGGCTATTTGGTAGGATTAGAAGTAGATACATGTAAAAAAAGCATAAACAACAATGTTTATTTATGGGGATATTGGTGGTATTTATCAGACTGGTATGTGTGGTCACCATAGGTTTCTTTATCAAATTGATGTTAAAGAAATTTCACTTGTAAGAGTTAGACAACTCGTCTTCCAGCACAGCTGGCGACGATAACTGTGATGAAAAGTCGAGACATATTCGTACATACATACCCCAGAAGCTGATATCGAAGAAAATCATTCAGACATAGGATTGGACACATCAATTCTTTGCCCACGATCGGGACCTAATAAGGGCCAGTTCGATCTCGTGACTGACAAGCCGGTATCCCTTTTACTATTAATCAATTGGAATTAGTGGCTAGCAGAAAAAAAGTCTCGGGCAATTTTTTTTTAAAAAAATACAGATTGAAAAAGAAAAGTCATTCACATGATGATGAACCCACATTGGTGGCCTAGTACAGATGGAACCAGCAAAGATAGCACATGGCCAGGATTGCAAAATTTGGTAAAAAAAAAAAAAGAGGCCAGAAAAAAGCCACCCAATTACTAGAAATTTTGGTCAAATAATAATTTTTTTAAAAAAAAAGAACGTTAGAGAATTGAGAGGTAGACTTTATTTTTCCACTTTCCAGTAAGCATTCAACGGCGTTATGATTCATTCAACGTAGACGGTAGAAGGAAGGAAATGGAATAGAAAAATCTTTTTCTTTTGCACAAATTTATTGAGGTTCAGCGGCGTACACAACTACACATGCAGAGCGTTTTCGTGATTGTTTGGAAAATAAAAAGTGTTTTCGTGATTAGACAGAACGGATTTAAGAGGAAGAAAGTAGATTTGTAAACCGTTAAAAAGAAAAAAAAATGTAAAAGGTGTTAGATCCTGATCAGTGGTCAGTCGAGCAACTACTCACCGACTGAGATGTAAAGCAGCCATTCAGGCTCAAATAACTAAGTAATCACAATAGATCTAGATCGTTACTACTAACAATTAACTCAATCTGACCAGTAAGATCTAGAAGAATAGGATGAGGAATCGTCTTTCCTCGACCAGATTTGATGATTTTAGTGAATCGAAAATCAAGGTATTCACAAGATTAACCTGGGAGAACAGGGGGATATAGATAGCGAGAATTGAGAAGTGAAGGAGATTGGTGATTTTTCACAGCCATTTTTTCATTTTTACCTGCGGCTTTCCAGGGATGACGGAGACACAGTCTTTGCATCCTTGAAGCTTCTCGTCACCAATTAATGGTCTGACATTAACCGCAACTTTAACACAACAGTCTTCATTTCCACCGCCGCCGCCACCGCCGGCTCCTCCACCTCCCTCCATAGTATTCACCTAATGAAGATCCTAATTTTGTAATTTAAGTTTTATTTAATTTTATCAAGAAACTGAGACTTGAACAACAGCAGCTATCCCCAATTCCTCTTTCCCTGGGATAAGAGGGGGTGAGGAAAAAAAAAGGGAGTCACGAACTGGATTAAACCTCGGTTAATTACTTGAAGATGAGAGAAGCGATTTGAAGGCGTAATTGATCAAATGCGAGAAATCTGATGGTTGAGATGGACGGGGATTGTGAAGTGGGAGAGAGAGGAGGAATTGTGGCGGGTGTTGGAGTGGAGGATAGAGTAGTGTGTGGAGTAAGGGAGAAGGGGTTGGAGAAAAAGAGAAGGAAAGAGTAGGGGAAAGGGAAAGAGATGAGTGAAAGTGGAGGGAATGTTGTAAGAGGAGGAGGTGAGGTGGAGGAGGATTAACTGTAGAGACAATAACACCACCAACAACAACAGGCTACAGCAATCTCAACTACAACAGCTTTACTGGTTTTAGCCTTTAGGGGAGTAAAGAGAGAGAAGGAGGAGTAGGAAGAGAGGCTGGCTGGCTCTGTCTAAGAGTAGTATCTTAGAAACAATGGCAGTAGTCCTATCATTGTCATTTTTCCTTGGTCTTCACTGCACATTTCTGCCACCACACAACACACCCTGTTTGTTTGTGTGAGAATGAGAGAAAAAAAGAACTGATAATGAAAAAAATAGTACAGTTGTAGTTGTAACTTGTATGGTATGAGTGTGTATTTCCTTTAAAAAATGGTAGTATCTGGTATGGGTATGTAAAGTGGAAGACGAGGAAAATGAAAAGAAAAAATTGAGAGTACCGAAATACTCCCTCTGTCCCTAATTGACCTTCTTGTTTGATTTTTGACACGTTTTTCCTCCTCAATATTTAATATATAAGATAAAATAATTTTATAAAACAAATTTATACAATATATAGTTTTTCACATATAGATTCCATTGCAATACTTAGATTTATAAAATTATGTTATCTTACATGTTAAATATTGAAGTCAAACGACAAGCCCAAATAGTAAAGAGGAAGGTCAATTAGGGACGGAGGGAGTATGTAATTTGACAGAACGGCCCCTAGCTTTTATGGGCGTGGGGGCGTTGGCGCGCGCTTCAAGTCGTTGTCGCACGCCTCAGACATTTTACTTATTATTTTCTTTTTTTTTTAGAACCAATACTTATTAAGTACTCCCTCCGTTCTGAATTGACCGTCCTGTTTGCTTTATGGCACGTTTTTCCACTTCAATATTAAGTATATAAGATTAAATAATTTTATAAAACTAAAATTTGTAATATATAGTTTAACATGTAAGGAATCATATGCAAAACTTAAATTTTAAAAATTATTTTTATCTTATATGTTAAAAATTGAAGTCAAACGACATGTCCAAATAGTAAACAGGACGGTCAATTCAGGACGGAGGGAGTACATTTTAACACACAAGATTAGAGTTACATATTTTGGTATATCTATCTGGTGACACATCTGTAGTAGTTTGAGATGGGTTTCGCCCTTGGCTTGGGCATTCTTAGTGTTCGTTTTGTTTCGTTTGTTTTATATGCTCTAATATGTTGTTAGAGAAGAATTATGACTAATATAGATTGATGTTGATAAAAATCATCTAAAAATATTATAAATATGTTATCAAATACATCAAAAAAGTTAAGAAAAACAAGACATTTATAAGGATTTCACATGTATAATATTTAATTATATTAACTCCAATAAAGTGACTATACATATCCAAAAAAAAATATCAAAACACCAATAGATAGACTTAGGGTGTGTTCACTTCGGGGTATTCAGCAAAGGGAAACGGAATCATTCCCTTTGTGGTTATTTGTTTTGTGTTTTTAATGATTCTGTTTCCCCCAATTCAAGTTTCGAAAACCCCAATATCCCTTTTAGTCATTCCCCCCAAAGTCCTAAGGAAAAGTATTCCCTTTCTTCTCTCTTTCTCTATCATCATCTTTAACATAGATAAATATTAATATATATGATATATAATTTATATAAATACTAACATATGATACATAATTTTGTCTATATTAATATACAATATTTATATCTAAAATAAATATAATATATTTTATTTATAATTTATTTAAATATAAATAAAATATAAATATAAATATAAATATAAATATGGATATGAATATAATATTATTATATAAATATTTATTATATATCATTTATATTTTTTAAAATATATTAATATATAATTTATAATTAATATTAAGATATATTATTTATATTTGAAAAAAATGAATGAATACTATATATAATATAAATATTATTTATAATTTAACTACAATAAAATTCTAAAATAATAATATATATATTATTAATAAATTTAAATAAATCAAATATATATAATCATTATAAATATTAGTTTATAATTTAATTAATACGAACAAATGATATATAATATATTAATATTAATAAATATATTTACTTTAAATGATAAAGAAATAATATTTATAAAGTTAAAAATATTATATATATAATATATGAAATTATTTATATATATTATTTACAATTAATTTAATATTTTAAATAAATTATTAATATTATTTACAATTTAAATACTATAAAATAAAAAATAGCAATATATATATTTATATAAATATTTTTTTTTATATTTTTTTCAATTTAAATATATATTATTATATATATATATATTAATAAATATGATTTAAAACTCAGATACTATCAAATTTAAATTAATATATTATATATAGACAAATTTCAAAAATGTATATATATATATATAAATATTAATATATATCATTCTAATTTAAAAACTATTTATATACACAATATAATTTATAAATATTAGTATATTACATAAAAATTAGATAAACATTAATATTATTATCTATGTAATTAAGTATTAACACTTCACTGTTTGGAACCAACAACAACAAAGACAATCATCGAGAATTTTATTCCGTTTCCGTGTTAGAATCAAACAGACTACTTGATTTGGGGGAATTCCTTTCCTTTCCTTTCCATTCCCTTTCCTGATTCAATTCCGTTTCCTCACCTCGAAGTGAACGCACCCTTAGAGTAATCAAGATTGATTTTTATTAATACAGAAGAAAAAAATAGTAATACTGATAAGAAAATAAAATAAGAGTGGTTAATTAAAAGAGTTATACAAAATTTATTAGTTATACTATTATTCATCTTGTGAAATGAAGCATCATAGTATTGTTTTAAGAGTTGATTTCGTATATGTTAATTCATTGTTACGATAATTTTAGTTAAATTCTTATTATAGCTTAATAACGATGTTTAGCAAAATTTTATGGTTGTAGATAATTGTGTGTATCTATTTTTATTTGTAGTTGAAAATAACGGGTTAAATCATTGTAAGATTATTAAACACGTTATATTATAATATATTTTAAATATTTTTATTATATGTATAATAAATAAATCTTATTGAAGTAATTAGAATAAATTGAGACGACTTATTTATCTTAAATTAAAGAAAAAACTAGTAAGTATAAAATTCAGAAACTTAAAACTAACTAAAAGTGATATAATAATAAATTTCAACGGCCATTAAAACTTAGGTTAGAAATGACACCATAGATGTGATGATTCATCCAAACAGAAACGGATGAGGAAGGATTGTGCGTTCTATCGACTACCATTCGTTCGTATCATTATAAATATTTCTTTATTTATTTTCAAAACCCAACCATTACTTCATTAAACATAGCACAGTTTTACAGTTACACAATGGGTATTATTATCTACTTCCATACATAACTAAATACCTCACAAAACCCAACTATTCCTAAATCCTACTGCTATAGGTAACCAAATCCCTATGGAAGGTTGCACGAGCAACGCAAAGGAAGGTAAATCAACAACACCAAAACCTGGTCCTAGAAGCCTTTCATGCTTCCACAAATCTTATTCACCACATAAGCTAAACAATATGTCTTGGCTACACCCACATGTAGCCAAAGGTAACTACATTATATGTACAAGTAGTAGAAGAACTATGTATATTACATTTATAAAATGTGTACAGTACTTATATAACAAATATTGTATACAAAAATAGTACTTTTAGTATAATTGTTTATTGTTCAGGTTTTCCTTATTTATTGTATATGTGTTTCATTATTGGTTGTAAAGTAAATGTAGTTATCTTTATCTACATATATATGTAGCCAAAAAATTTCCTAAGCTAAATATCCCACCAACCGCATCTACAAGCAAGATTAAAACATCTAGCCAAAAGATAATGTAACACCCCAAGAACTAATCGCATACTTAACGTTTAATCTTCCCGGTCATCTCCATTGAAATCGTAGCGGAATATCAAATCTCCTATGGTGTTACCGTTGTCCGTCACTGCTAACAGAATAATTGTAGGGATAAAGGATGTACAAAAAGAATGGAAAATAGAAGAAAATATAAAATAATCCTACAACTCTATACGGGTAGCAAAAATCCCGGTCTGAGTACAGTGTGAGTAGATTACGGTCGAGAGTATCGAACCCAAGGGACTTAATAGAAAATCAGTCCTAATTCTGGTAAAAACCTATTCTAAAACGGGGGGAATTGAAAATAACAATTAAACTAAAACTACTAACTAAATAAACTAACTTTGACTCGGGATGATAATCAATGTAAAGACAAGTATAGTTATAAGTCAAACCACAAAGCTTTGAAATTTATCTGGCAAAATGACTACGCCGGATGCACTGTCGGACAAGAGATGCACGACACCTTCAAATTCTTTGAATGTGCCGGACACAAACCACCCGGCATCACATCCGGCATCCTTCAAGTTGTGAATGGTACTTCCTGTTTTTGGTCTGATAACAGGACTCACTACCCAAATTTTGTTCCGTGCATATCTCATGCCTAGAAACGAACAGGATAATGGAGAATAACAGATTAATTCCAATCTTCAGTCATGTTGCCCACTTTTCAGAACAACAATGTCGAAGACCACTAAGGCCCCTCAACCCATTCTACTTTTGTCTTGTGAACATCAAGAGAATTTAGAAGAAAGAAGAATAAGTAGCGATCTCATTCTGCTTGGATGAAGACCAAAACCTTAGTTGATGAAACTTGCACTTTTATTAATAACTATAAGAGTAATTACAAGGAAGATCATCCCTAACCAAAGAACTAACAAAGAATTCTACATCACCATCCACACAACTACAAGAAGAGTATACAAAGGGGGGAAGGAAATGATCATAGCCTTAACCCAACAGAATCTTCTTCTTCGCGTGGATGGATCTGCAGAATTTCCTTGGACACCAACAATGGAATGGGGCGGAACTGGAGTTGTGAATGGAGTGTATAAGGGTGTTGGAATGTGATATTTGATGCAGCCCTTCGGCCTATTTTAGGCAATAAAACTCCTTGTGTCGGGGTGGCATGCCGGTAAAAGTCATCCGACACCACGTTTAAATTGCGTAACCGTTAACGGTCAAAACCTGCCAGGCGAAATGTCGCTTGTGCTAGAAAGCATACATCCGGCACCATACCCGACAATGGTCAAAACCGTCAACCGTAAATACGCCACCGCTTGGTCAACCGTGGCGACTTTTCACATATGTGCCGGATGGATGTACCCGCAACATACCCGGCAGGACTCCTTTTCTACTCCAGGCCTATGCCGTGCAGGAGACATCCGGCTTCATATCCGGCATCACTTGTATTTTTGCCTAGGAATTCGTTCCTTGCATAAAAAGCTCACAAAACATAAGTCTGTACAAATAACATACTTTAATGCATAATATAACATAAATATTATTTATTTAACCTTATTTACACTAATATACTCCTAAATCTAATGCATAAAATATGATAAGTATGCGGCTTATCAGTCACCCACGTGACTGACAAGGCCTATTCAACTTCTCTGTTACGGTCTGACTGACTGGATAATTCCGCGAGTTAATATACAACCTAAACCATAATCCACAAACTATACCGAGTTTAATACAATCCATGAATCCGAATACAAATTTTGTTGTTTCTTATTTACACAAGTACAAGAGTGTAATACAACTACCCATGTAAACCAAGTCCGAATAAATAAATGGACTTCTACCCCGTCCTACTCGCGAGCGGGTATGGCCTTTGGTTGTGTGCCTGTAAAAAAAATGGCAGGCCCCGAAGGGCTCAGCACCTTTGCTGGTATGGTAGACGTGCAGCCCACGAGCTATTGGGCTACATACAACTGATTTGTCGATATACATGTGGTTAATTATTATTCAAACAACATTATGAAGTACTATAAACATACAACATATTAAGCATGTAATCACATAACTCAAATAGATCAAACGTCACAATGGAAATTCATCAAGTAAGTGAGATAGTTTTCCTTCTTTTCCTAGGCCTGAGAATTTATTTAGTTCTTATGTTCGGCCTTATCTTATATAATGTCAACGGTTCTTTTCATACCTTTTCCCGTTGTTTACCTTGTCGGGTTGTGACTGACCCTAGCCAGTGAGTGTGAACTTCAAGGCTTAAATAAACATATTTCTTAAGTTATTTGGGATATAGGTGACCACCGCACCATACTTAATAACTGGCCTCCCACCTCCAACTGGAATCCGAGGAGGATGAGTTTGTTTGTTGACTCAAGACCGCAAGTCCGTAGACAAGGCTCGAATGGAAGTCGGATCTAAGAAAGATATCAACCTCCTAACCAAACACGCGTGACCGGCATCAGCCCCAGATTCCTCACCCCCAAGTTACCAATTAGTAAAAGTCTCATATAAACAATCTTTGTTAGTTAAATCTTTGTCAGATATTAACTAACCAATATTAGGGAGTCATTCCATGTTCTCATACCATTGCCCAATGTTAGGCATTTTCGTATGTGAGAAATGTTTACGAATCACTAGTCGTTATTTTATGTCCTTTATGTGCATTAATTACTAGCTCAAAGGAAAGTCAGGCTAGCACAGTACGAAACACAAAGGAAAATACAATAAACCATTTTCATGCATTTTTCTTGTTCAGTCATTGCATATAATCACGTAGCACTCAAGTCGAGGTAAACCTCGGTAGCAAGCAAACTGCAAGAAAACCACACCATACACCTTGAGAGTGGCTAGCTTAAAACGACGCTCACCAAATCCCGGCTGATGTTCTAACTATCCTGATCCTATAATTCCGTTGAGTCGGGTGGGTTAATAACTTGATTACCTTTTAACTAACCCATTATTTCATGTAACTCCCTTAATCAAGTACTCCTAATCACTTTGATATTTTATGTGACGTTCTTAGTCAACTCCTAACCGTTTCATTATTTCATGCAAAGTCTTTTCATCATAACACTTTTCTTAGTTTTAACTTACTAACTATATATGTGGATATATACAGTCTTATAATTTTCAATGTCATACTATTGTCACATTACTCCCCTTAATCAAATTTACTTATGTTACACATATGTGTTTATAAGTTATGAATGTTGTAATTTAACATTATACTTAACTATCCTAGTATTTTTCCCACATTAATGGTCTTATACTTACTACTCTTTCTCTAATCTTTTCTCAAAGTTCCAAAGTTCTTATCCTAATTCCTCCACATTATCAAACAACCCCTAAGCTGTCCACTTTCATTTCTCACCCAAAACTTCTCAAAATTATGAACTTACCCCACGAATTTCCTAATATTTGTAATTCGCCCCAATTCAATTTTTCTTTCAATCTAATCATCACTTAATTAAATTGAACCTCACCTCCTATTTTTGGAAATAAAAAACAGCCCATCCTGTTTTAATTAGTTTCCCTCCACTTAACTTTTCAATATTACAAATTGACCACACTTAGCTTCTAATCTTTACAATTAACTTCTTTTATAATTTCTTTTATAAATCAACTCTTCATTTAATTATCTAGCAAACCCATCTTATATTTTCAGAAACTACAATCAGACCCCAAATGATATTATTATAATAATTTTCCAATATTTACGGTTTTGCCCCACTTATCTTCTAAACCTTACAATTTAATACCTTTAACTTTAAAAATTCAATTTCTAATCTTTTCTTACTAACTCTTGGTCAATTACTTAGTTACCACTAGTTTGACCTTTCAATTATAGCCACAACGCATATCTTTTAATAATTATCATTTTGACCACTAAGTTTTACAAATTCACATTTATGTCATAATTGTTATCATAATCTATAGTTTTTACCCCTTATTTTATAAATTCCAATTCAACCCCTAAATTTCCAAAAATTATGCTACAGACCTCATATCCTCTTGGTTTTAATTTTATATTTTCCTTAATTGCAATTTTACCCCAAAACTTTATAATTCTTATATTTCATGTTATATTTCATATTAATTTCTAAGTTTCAACATTTAAACCTAAGTTTTGGTCAACCTTTGACCTACACTATTCTCGGCCTTATTTATTAATTTCCACCTAGAATTTTATAAAATTACACCTAGGCCCCAAATGTTCATAGAATTTACATTTAACTACTAAATTTCATTTTTAACTTATAATTTTATTTATTTCCCAAACAGCCCCCAAATGTTCGGCTTTATATTATACCCCTCCTATACTTTTCTTTTTTACAATGTTATACTCATCCCTTTAGTCATAATATTACTAACACATTTAAATACTTTTAATTACTTAAATGGTCACATAACTAGTTCATTAAAGTCTCTAAATTCCTAATTATTTTTCTACCCAGTTTTAAAGGTCTCTAAAGTTTCTAAAATGTCACATTTACCTATGATTTTTATGCCTAAGCTTATACTATATTATATCAAACATATAAAAGCATAAAAACACTTAATTAAATAGCTAATTGTTGATGGCCATAATACAAGCCATTAAATTCAAACCAAAGCATTAAAATTAAGCCTTAATTTAGTACTTAATTAAGCTAAGAAGATACACACCAAACAACACCTATTCGACCATGATTTTAATTAAGTTTTATAATTCATTTATAAGTTATTTTCTAACTCATAAATCATTAGCTACTTAGTCATAAGTTCATATGTTGATTAATATAATTTCCTAGGTTTAGATTAACCCATCTTGTAGTCTAAGCTCTTGGCCATATATTAAAACCAACATTAGATACTTAAAAACCTTATAATAAGTATTAAGGAAAGAATATTAACCTTAGGCCCCATTAATGATATCCAAAAGCACACACATTCGGCCCTAATTACCAAGATAGAGAGCATTATTCCTTGAACATAATCAAGGGAAGAAACTAGCTTAAAGCACATAAAAGGTGCTAGGAAATGACTTTACATTTGAACACTTATAAGGTGTTTTCTGCTCACTAACTTGCCTAGCTCAAAGGAGTGATTTGAAGCTTGAAATACACTTGATTTGATGAAGGAAGAAGTCTAGGTAAGCTGCTAATATCGGCCAACATAAGAAGTAAGGGAAAATGGTGGTTTAAGGAGTTTTCTTACCTTAAACCTTACTTAAGAGATGGGTAAGTGTACCCCAAGAAATCCCACGGTTTTTGCCTTCAAAATTTATGTTCCTGAAAGATTAGAACAATAATTTGGTGAGGAACGAACCTCCTTGGTGAGATGATGAAGAAAATGGTATAGTAAGGCTAAAATGAGTGCTTAAGTGGTTTGTATGGCTAAATGAAGTTGTAAACTGCCATGGGAGCTTGGAGAAATGCTGGAGGAAGCTGATGAAGGGGGAGAACTCGTCAGCCTAGGGGAAAGAAGGGAGAGAAGTGATAATAAAGTGTTTAAATTCATGTAGGGAAATGAATACTTTAAGTTAAAGTATTCTTGCTTTAAGGTAGCCAAGTTGGCTTGGATAACATGAGTCCTCAAGGATAAGGTGGCCATATTGGATATTTTAAGGCCATTTGACCATTGACCAAGCTAGAAAGGCTTAAGGCCTTGTTTGACACTATTTGGGTACTATTCATAAATGAGCGCACAAATTTCTGATTTTTTTTTGGAAAATTTGAATTAGGCTTCCTAATGTGGTAAATTATAGTGAAATAGCACATTATGATGTAATCAAGCCATTAAAACCACTCAAAACCAATTTCTAAGACAATTTCTCAAAAATGTGCTTTAAGGAGTTTTAGAGCACATTTTATGTTTCAATTGATTTTATGGCTTGGTTTTCTTTGGTAAGGGTTTTATATTGTTTTTAGCTTAGATATAAATCTTAGGAGTCCACTTTGGACCCTACTTAAGGTTACACAAACTCTAAGGCAAGTTTTTGCACTAATTGTCCTTAAGGTGTGTTTTTGTGTTCCAAAGAGTTTTAAGTTGTTCACCAATGTTTCTAAGACATGTTTTAGCCTTATTATATCATAACTTGATGTTTAATTATCATATTTAAGTTTGGGGTATTTCAGATAATTACAAAGCTATTTGGACTGATTAACAAACACACTAGTGATGTATTTAAAATATAATTAAAGATAGTGCTTAACCAAAAAATAGACGCTAGATTGAATCATAGATTCCAAAAACCACTATTACTTGAGTAGTACAAATCCCCATGCACTTAGGAAGTTAAGCCTTCATTTTCCTAGACGACTTTTACCTCAAAGTTGCATGCTTCCAAATCTTTTCCAAGCATCACTTCCTTGCACCAAAATTAAAAACATCTTCATAACACCAGAAATTGTAGAGATTTTTATCCTCTTCAAAAACATACCGACATAGATGCAAGTTGTTGCCAATTTCACCATTACCTTTTTACCAATCTAGCCCCTCAGGCAACTAGCAACGCCAATCCTAACACTGTAGCTATTAATCTCATCCGTCGTCATCACTAACTCCATCCTCGTCTTGCTGTTGTTTCTGGTCAAAATTCCCCCAGAATCATCAACAAGATCACCAAATAGAGCTCGAATTAGGTGCAACCTGAATCTGGAATCCGTTTCCAATGGCTCCACTGCACAATCGTGCACATCTGCATTAGACGGCCGGGCTTCTTCTTCGTAAGGAAGAATGTCTGGAATATGATACCTCTGGTTAGGTTGTGTTGCTCCCTCTTCCTCAACCGACAACACATATTGTTGCTCGATCCACCTAGCGCCCCGCCTTTCCACCCTAGTGATCTTCTACTCCCTCAAACGCTTCCACCTCTCAAAGTATTAACCCTCATGGTCGCATTCAATGTCAACTCTATGAGCGACCTGTTCACATGACGGTCGATTGTTGGTAATGAACCAATCTCCAAGATTTTCCTTCTCGATGTCCACATCAACCCACAGTCCCGTCAAGCCAACATGACTCAAGTCACCAGTAGGGATGGCTATGGTTCGGGTCGGGTGACTCTCCATCCGACCCATCACCCGTTTTTCACCCGTATCAACCGACCCACCCGTCACCCATAAATTCATCACCCGTCACCCGCGGGTGAAACGGGTGAACCCGTCACACGTTTTTCTTTTTTCTTCTAACTAGCATTTTTAGCCTTTAACACCTATATAATCTTAAGTTTTTAATAAAACTAAACCCATATTTGTTCAGTAATACACAAACTATATGAATAAATGTTAATAAAATACTCAAAAACATAGAGTATTAACCAACATAATACTAAAAATACACCCATATTTGTTCAATAACACATACATGTGACAGGTTAAGTGAACGGATCGAGTGACCGGGTGGAAAATGTTCACCCGACCTGTCACCCGAACCCGTTTCACCAGTTTTTTACGGGGTTTTCACTCGTTTTAGTGGGACGGGTGGTCGGGTGAAACGGGTACCCGTCACCCATTGCCATCCCTATTCACTAGCCCATCTTCATTGGACGTGAAATAGTATTTTGATTCGGGTGCTACAGATCTTGTCTCTCCTGACATGAGCAAAATTTCCATCACTGAACCATACTCCGACAATCAAGCTACAAGATGGTAACGATAATCAACTCCTAATTTCTCATCATGGCTCGTCCTCGTTGCTTAATTTACGATTGTCTAATGTTCAAAGTTCTCGAGATCACCAAGAGTCTTTTATCTGTTTCCAAATTAACCAAAGATAACAATGTCTTTATGGAATTCTGGTCTTCCTCTTGCTTTGTTAAGGATTTTCAGGGGTGTACTCTTCTCCAAGGCCACGTTGATCATGGGTTGTACACTCTTTCTCATCCCTCACCTTCTCGTCCATCATCCATGGCTCTCTCTGGAGTGTATACCTCCTTGTCTGGTTGGCATGATCGTCTGGCTCATCCACACAATAAAATCTTGTGGCGTTTAATTTCTTGTTTCATCTTCCTGTTTCTTCCAATAATATGTCCTTACTTTGTGAACCTTGTCAGTTGGGCAAGAGTCATTAGATACCTGTGTCTGGTGCTCACACATTCTTCTTCAAATCCTTTTTATTTAATTTATTTTG
The DNA here is from genome assembly GCA_023374045.1 of Limonium bicolor. NCBI lineage: Eukaryota > Viridiplantae > Streptophyta > Magnoliopsida > Caryophyllales > Plumbaginaceae > Limonium > Limonium bicolor. Next base: position 366,532,525 of record CM041778.1, read on the forward strand.
ATGTATGGGGTCCCTATCCCACATAATCTATTAATGGGAATCGATATTTTGTTTGGTTTGTCGACAAATTGCACTAAATATGTATGGATTTATTTTTTGACTCATAAGTCCCAAGTTCTCCCCACCTTTACTCGTTTTAAAACAATGGTTCACACACCATTCAACTCTCATATAAAAAAACCACGTATGAAAATGTATCTACATATCTTAATTCTTGTGGCATTCCCCATCGAATTTCATGCCCTTACACCCTTTGCTCAAAATGGCGCGGTTGAACATCGAAATCCTATCATTGTTGAAAAAGGTTAAGCTACTCTAGCCAAATCGTCCCTTCCACGTAAGTTTTGGAAACATACTTTCAAAATTGCCACTTTCCTAATTACAAGTTTCTTAAAACGTTTGGTTGTATTTGCTATCCCTTTCTTCGACCTTACAATTCCTCCAAAATGGACTATCGATCACTCCCATGCATATTCCGCTATAGCACCTCCCACAAAGGATATCTATGTTATCACCAACCTACTGGCTGGTTATACATCTCTCCATCTGTTGTGTTCAATGAAAGAGTCTATCCCTATGTCCAACCTCACCATCTGCCCACTGATCTGTTAGGAGCAGCCACCACTATCACCAACCCACCTCCCCTAGCTCCACCCGTCACTCCTTTTCTTGCTCTTTCACACCTTCTTCCATCTTCCTCTCTCAAACCGGTACTCCTTCTCCACCACACTCGTCCGCTGCATTACCTTACTTTCACCAACAACCAACCATCAGTTCCTAACCCCCACTCATCCCTCTCGTTATCGACCAGCTAAACACAACACACACTCCATGGTTACTTATGTGTGCATAAATTCTCTCTAACCCAGAGCTTTCACCCTAACTTTTCTTTATGACTCTACCTCTCTCCCTAAAAATGACACTCAATCACTTCAAATTCCTTCCTGGTAAACTGCAATAACAGCTGAGTTTGATGCCTTAATGAAAAATAAGACTTGGTCACTTGTTCCTCCTCTTTGTCATGCTAACATTGTTGGTTCTAAGTGAACTTTTAGGATTAAACGCAACTTCAACGGCTCTGTTGAGCTATATAACGTGTGCCTTGTTGCTCAAGATACACCCAAGAAGCTAGCATTGACTACTTCAACACTTCCAGTCCCGTTGTCAAACCCACCACCATCCACCTAGTTGTATCCATTGCTCTCTCCCCTGAATGGTGCATTCGATAGTTGGACATCAACAATGCATTCTTAAATGGTGACTTGACAGAAGAGGTCTATTTGGCTCAAGCTCAAGGGTTTTAAGACTTAACCAAGCCAACCCATGTTTTCCGCTTGCATAAGGCACTGTATGGCCTTAAACAAGCACCACAGTCTTGGTTCATGAAACTCAAAACTCATCTCATTCACAGCGGGTTCACCCTTATCATTATGATACCTATCTCTTTGTATACCATGCTCTAGATGGCTAGATGCTACCATCTATGTGCTAGTGTACATTGATGACTTAATTGTTATAGACAACTGTCCCTCTCTTGTTGCTCATTTTGTTTGCACTCTTTATCAGCGATTTTCTCTAAAAGATATGGATCATCTCAGCTTCTTTCTTGCTCTTGAGATTCGACGTACTAAATCTGGTGTGCAACAGTCTCAAGAGGGATATATCATTGAAGTCTTGCGTCACTGCCACATGGCTGATGCCAAACCTATCCCCACCCTTGCAGATCCATCATGCAACTTCAGTTGGATGGTCAACCTTGCAAACTCCAAGATTTATAGATAGATCGTTGGCTCTCTTTAATTTGCCAACACTACTCGTCTGAACATTGCCTACACAGTCAGTCGTTTTTGCCAGTACTTGCATGCCTAACCACAACTCATTGGCGAGCGGTCAAACGTATATTACGATATTTAAAGGACTCCTTGGATCATCACTCACACTTTTATTCCACCATCACTGATTATTTTCTTGCATATTCCGTTGCTAATTGGATATCTAATTCTGATGATAGTCGCTCTCAGCATGGGTTTGCTGTTTCCCATGGTCCGAATCTAATCACTTGGACGTCTAAAAAGTAATGTGTGGTCGCCAGATCCAGCACTGAAGCCGAGTACCGAACTCTTGCTTATACATCTGTCAAACTTCTCTAGATCAGGAAATGGTAACACGATCTTCATGTCCATCTACCTGGTTCATCAATTTTGATGTACGACAATGTAGATGCTTAATTTATGTCCAAAAATATTGTGATTAGTACCCGTTCCAAGCATATCAAGCTTGATTTTTATTTTATCCGTGGGTAAGTAGACTCCGGAGATCTTCGTGTTCATCACATCTCCTCTGTTGACCAGAGTACTGATATCTTCACTAAATCTCTCAGTAAAAATAGGTTTGCCCATTTATGATCCAAGCTTCAAGTGTTACCCACTATTCAGCTTGAATTTGAGTTCTCTAAACTAAGATGAGAAGTTGTACTTTAGTGTATAGCTTAATTATAGGAAAAACTAATATAGTAAATAGCTATTTATGTATGTAGAATTCTTCTAATTAATCACACAATAATCATTTTCATCCTTTTATAATAAAGTAGTAGTATATATGTCAATATTTATTTCGTTGTGGTATGACTTTAGTATATTGCGATTTTGGTCAGACCAGTGTTGACGTACAACTGGAGTCGTGGAGAAGCAAAGAAGAGTAAAAGTAAATAATTGGAGATGAGAAGAAGACAGCAAAGCACCCACCCACGTGACACCCCCGAAATACCGAATCGTATGCGCCAACGCAGCTTTTGAGTAACGGAATTGCATTCTTTTACTAGTATTATCGAAGAAGACAGACTTTTTCTTTTCCTTGTTTTTGGGACATTAATTTTTTTAAAAGATTTTAAGCAAAATATTCTTATATATGTTAAATTCCACCACTTATAATATCTGTACGACCATTTAGCCATCATTTTCGGTACAAATTATTGACAAATACTACTAATATAAAAAAAATCTGGTATTATAATGTACGAAGAAATATCATATTAATTTCTCAGTGGAAAAGAGATAGACAGATGCAGCTTGAGAGTATGCCCCATCAATTGACTTCCACGAACTCATGTACGTACAAGATACGTGTTTTCTTTTAAGCCTATAAAATTATTTGGGTAGAAGAATTTTCCATCCTACCAGTAGGCAGTAGTAGCATAGCATCTACCAGCCGAATAGTTTCCTTAAATTCTGTATATTGCTGCCTTGTTTGTTCCGAAGCTATTTTGTAAGTATTTTCTTTTTCGCGTGATTGAAGAAGCTTCTTTTTTTTTTTAAGAGGGCGTGATTGAAGAAGCTGATTGGACGAACAGGTGGCCGATGAGCAATCACTCAGCTGTCATGATATTTTGTATGATACATGGTATCATGTACTAACGAATATATATAAACACTATAGTATCATGTACTAACGTAACAGTTTTTTTTTTTCGAAGACAGTACTATCGTAAAAGTGATATCGCCAAAAACATAGTATAAAACCGGTTGGCACACAGATTCTTATGGTCTCGTCAATATCATTGACATAAACAAAGAATTAGGTGGAGAATTTAGTAGATCGTCGGCAGTGAAAAGATGATGGATACAAAAAAGATGGTAGTATTAATTAATACTCTTTAATTACTTACTAGTCAGAACACCCGGTGTATGATGATGGATATTTATAGAGTACCAATAAAAATTCTTCATATTGATTAACTACTAGATAGTAACTTCATTGTTAAAATTAAATTATTATATAACTAAAGTTAAAACACATAACACACTGGGCTTACGAGTAAAGACCGATCTAAAATAATCAGCACGGAAAAATCAAATCAATCTACTTACCGTCAATACTTTTTCTGTTAATTAAGAACTTTCAGTTTAAAAGAAGAAAAGAAATTGGAGATTGAAAAAAAAAAGGAAGACAGAGAGAGAAAAAGAAAAGAAGAGTAGTCAGCTTTTTATGGTAAAATCTGGTGATGTGGGTATTCCCTACCTCACATGGGATGTAAACAGGAACCCAATTCTCTCGGTTCCTTTTTGTTGTTGGTTGTTGCTTGCCTCGCATCTCTCAGTTTCCTTACTATTGTCTTTCGCAGTAATTAAAACAGTAGACCTACGGAATGTGGTCTCCACCAAGCGCTCTGACATGGTCCACAAATTACAACTCACATCATATCATATGTATCCGTTGCATGGTACGAAAGTGGGTGGTTGAATGAATTACACATCTATTAGAGTATAAGTACACAATTTGAGGGATAAACTTGTTGCAATAAGTATTGTTGTTAGTCCTTAATCAGCGTAATTTTTTTTTAAATGTCATATTTGATAAGTTGTTGTATTCTAGAGTTGACCAGCATAGACCTGAATGGTTAAAAACATAATAACACCCTTAGGATTTGCACTATTCTGAGTTATAGAACATACAATCGCATACATGCTTTAGAATCTACTAGATTCTAACAAAATTGGTTAAAGTATATTTTTTCTTTTCCAATGAGATTAATAAGATAATAGTACTAGTGTTTTCTTCAATTTTATATTATGTCGTGATTTGTCTTTTATGTTGATTGGGAACTCAAAGTGTATGCATGCATGCTAAGATTATTATATAAAAAACTCAGTCTCGATATATAGCAATATATTAATAGTTTACACTTTTAATTAGCAACAACTTGTATTTGAAGATGTATAAGTAACATGTTGAGTGATCATTTATCTGTTAATAGTATTTTTCTACAAATGAATAAATTGCATGTCACCGTTTAGCGTAATTTGTTGAAACTCTTGTTTAAAAAAAAAAAGTAATTTGTTGAAACTCCGTTAATTAAATGATCTTCTATTCTTTTTAAGAAATGTAAAAAGCATTACAATGTTTTCGCAAGGCTTAAAAAAACAAGTAAATAAATGTATAATTAATTTTCTTGTTCCGTAGAGGCATCCGGCTTGCGTTTATTTCACGCATCCGAGCGAGACTACGTGTGTGTCATCATCAATTAATCAACAACCAACTGAGAGTAGTTTAAAAATGAACTCAAAATTCATTAATTATCATGAATAAATTATCAGTTAATTACCGAATTTTCTGGTACAGTAATTTGTTTCTTCTGCTATTGTCCATATTACTATTATTTAAATTTATAGTAGTATTTCTAATAAATGATCATACGGAGAAAAGCTACAATCTTTAAGTTTGGGTGGTTGTGGTGAATTAATATAATCAACATTAACTACATTACTTCTCCTATTCTAACATACGATGCTTTTTTAAAAAAAGTAATGATTATATATTATATAAAACAGGATTATATAACAGTTGATAGATATGAGTCATATATATATCGGACATCGATAGAATTATCAAATGGTTTAGGGTAGAAGAGATATACAAAAACTTCAGTCGGACTCCCTCAGCACCCAACGTCTACTAGGAGCTAAGCACCTATCCAGCTAATCAAAGTCTGTTGTGAGGATTCTCATCTTCCACTAGATAATTGCTTTAGTGACACATTTCATGTCTAACAATGTTTTAAGCCTTAAAAAATATTTAACTTTTGTTATTCTATAATTTTTAACCTTGCGCCCCTCTTATATTGTCCATCATAACACTACCAATTTATTTGAATTTCTAATGTCTATATTTTCAGACCTTAATTCGTCTAGCTAAAACTAGACCATTGTACGTATATTTGGAATATGATGGAGTAGCTAGCTAGTTAGCTATCATTGATTTGACTCAACAGTTCAAATCAATGGAAAAATAATTATGTGCAGAATCTGATAACGGTGATGGATTTCTGTTCAACGATGGATCAGTGACTTGCAAATTAAGCTGGTTGCGCGCATCAGGTGATTGAACATGAGAATATATTTAGCTAGCGACCTAGCTAGTAGTTAGCTCCATGAATAAAAATGTATCACATATATCATTGAATTAATATGAAGACTGTGACACAACACAAGTTTAATTGTGCGAGTAGTATTTTTCAGCATCAGTAATGATAGTAATAATTAATACATGGTTTTTTAAAGCAAGATGTTATCTTTCACATTCGACAAACAGGAATGAAAGTGAAATGCGAACAAATTTGATGAACAAGGGCAGGGGGCAGGTTATACGCGTACGGTTGATCGATGCTTTTAAAAAAAATCAGTAACATGGCACAGTTGATGCTTTTTTGCTGATCGTTATTTTCATTAATGGATTTTTTTTTAGTAACATGTCATATATAAATAGTTTACATTGACATATCATTATTGGTTGTTTTTTTTGTTGGTGGGTGATTTGAAAACCGCAATTTTAAGCAAAAATTCATGTGTTCCCATTAATGATTCTCCAGATCGATCGATGATACTTTCTGTAATACCTACTCTCCATTTGATGTATGTTCTTGTTGTGAGTAGTGAGTTATATGTAGTTTTATAGTAGTACATTGTGGTGTGTGGTATATAGTATGAAGTGATGAATTTCTTAATCACTGAAATTAATTACTTTTTTTCTTTATCCATGATGCAACTATATGAAAATGTGATTAAACATTAGCTAGTTAATATTGACCGAAATTCCTAGTTCGGTACCGACGTTTGACGAGAAATTCTACGGAAAACATGCAATCGACACTTTGCAACGTTATAATTGATGGGATGTTTGTTTGTGTTTTTTTTTTCAATGGATATGAATATGATATGACCGTGTGAATATGGTATGTTAGTTGAGCTAGCTAGCTAGCATGACAGTAGCAACTTAAGCGCGCGCGCGCGAGCGCGGGGCCCTTAATTCCCCGGCAAAACGGGTGTCTATGTTGATTGTAGTAGAGGTAAACAAAACAAACACGAGTACCTTTCTTCAACCGGCGGGTCGTGGTCAGTTCATATATATATATATAACTTTAAAAAATTGATAGGTTTAGTAATTAATTGTAACGTTTGGATGATATGATATGATTAATGGACGAAAATATATATCACCAACCTTAAAGAAAGAAAATAGAAGAAGAAAACAAGATGAATTGAATAAGTTGAGCAGTAGAATTGAATTGAATTGAATGTGTGCGTGGTTGTTTGGTTGTTCAATAATGGAAATAGCTGTATACATAGCAAACCAAAACCATTCAAGGCAAGGCATGCAATTTCTGCAATCTCTATCTGTCAAATTAACTTGTCTACTATTATGATATTGCAAGTACACTGGTCAATGATCATCGACTAGCTACGTCTTCAATCATATATAATATATATGGAAAACAAAATACATATAATTCAACTGGACCACACCACATATGTACTATATTTAGTAGCACAGTACTGTAGATGAATATATATAAATAAAAACAGTACGTACGTACTATATATATTTACAACAATTATATATTTCTTTTCTATTCACCTCTTCTTACTCTTTACATAACAATCATAAAAAAAAACCCTACAATCATCCGATCATATAGATGAAATGTCACTTTCAAAATTGACAATATATAAACCTCTATATATCTACTTTTACTCAAATGTCTATCCACTTCATTTCATTCCAATTAATCTTTCTTTCTTATCGATATATAACTACATTCACAGACGAAATAATTTTGGACCGACGCAAACTGGTTTAATTATTGTTACAATATTTCGACCCACCACCAATCAACCTAGCTACCTACATAACTTACTTATGCGTTAATTGTCACTATCAATCACATTTACATGTATTCATTATGCCTTCATCAATGAATGCCCACCCGTAGTGTATATGTGTGTGTTTACACTGTTTAATTAATTAACTAAACCTCTACCAAAACATCGGTTGTTGAGTTGAGGGGATGTTGATGATGATTATTGATTGACCACCCCTTAACTATATACATCAAAGAGGAAAGGAAAACACCACCATAACGGATAGTGCCAAAACCATTTATTTATATATCCATAGAAATGATCAAAGGTACGCTCATTTCTACAAATACTACTAGCTACCACTATTACTATCATATTACTCTACTCATATGCCGTTGTTGTTGATAAACACAAAGTAGCTAGATTTTGTCCCAACGGTTAGGTAGGAGGTCAACCAAAAATCCAAACCTTGACTCCTATAGTGTGTTATCTTTTCTTAGAGTTTAACCTTAATTTATATTGGTGGGGTACGTAATTAGAGTTATTGATATTAATTAGAATTGTTTTTAAAAGGGGAACAACCACGACACCACGATTTATATGTAATTCAGTCGGTGATGTATATATTAACAAACAATGGGAATATGAATATCTTTGTTTGTCGTGAAGTGTATGGTGAAGTCGATTGCCCACATGACAAGGATTCACGCGCGCGTACTCCCTCCATGAATCAACCTTTCATTCATTTATGTAGCTAGGTATGTTAGTGCATGCTAACATAGTATATATGTCCGGGTTGTTAGACTTAGACACAGTACTATACATGAGTGTAACTGGTGGAAGTAATACAAGAAAGAATACAAGAATAAAGAATATATTGGGTAGAATAGACAGACACACTTGACTCTTACATCCGGTCAAACTTCAACAAAAGGATCATTAATTACAACTTAGTGAACACCACTAAAATATATTGCCTTCTTTTTTCCCAAACATCTTTTGTCCTCCCCATCGTCTTAACTATTGCCCATTTCCCAAAACATTCCAAATATAACTTTCTTGATTTCCATATACCTTGAGATCATGCATGTCTCATTATCTCCTTATCTGCACAATAGTTCTCAAACCTAAAAGGTTTTGGTCCTCATTTATTACTGGGGTTTAGGACCACCTTTACTGGTATGTAATATGATCTTCCCCAATCTACACTACTACAAAAAATGCCAACGACAACTGTTAAAAACATTTAAGACAACTGTTATTAACAGTTGTATCAGAACCAGTTGTCTTAGGGGGTTACAACTTTAGACAACTGTTATAGACCAGTTGTATAATCCAATAAAAAGACAACTGTTAATGTCACTAAACACAACTGTTTTTAACAGTTTTAGTATATTTAGATTAGATAACTGGTAAAAACAGTTGTCCTTGATCATAATGCAACTCGTTTATGTTCCTTTTAACAACTGTTGTTAACAGTTGTCTTTTATCTAATTATAAATAAATTTTTAATACTCTTTTACAATTGGTTCTTACGATGGTCTTTGATCAAATTTATTGCACAATCGCATTTCAAAGTTCCTTTTCATCACTAACTAAATATTGTCAAATCTCAGTTTCTGATACATATCCAATGTGCATACCATAACATTATACAGAAGGTTTACAATGTAGTAACGAAGGTTTTAGACTATAAGCATATACAATCCCTAAACATTTACAATGTACTATCAAATGTAGTATAAAATATTTTAGACTATAAACATATACATAAGGTTTACAGTGTAGTATCAAAGGTTTGTAGTGTAGGATCTAATACTTCATCATCTTTCTTCAACTTTTCTTTCTCTCACGAGAAGCAAATAATCCCTGCAGCCACATTACAATGAGTCAAGTTATCGTCAAAAAGTTATAAAATAATTTACAAGTTCAATTTTGTTCAGCTCCTGCAATAAACCATATGACTTGCAGCCGTGATCACTTTATTGCAAAGAAACCCAAAAAAGCCCAGAAGGATATCACATCTCTATTCTACAAGCTCTCTTATCCACCTTTGTAAGTAACACACATCCATTTTTTCGTCTTTAATCAATAAGTCCAATTAAGGAATAACCAAACATGTAAAGATGAACCAAGTAACTGAGTTGATAAGACATGACTAACAAGATATTGAATGGGCATTGCTAGTAATAGATACAACGCTCCCACATCAGTAAGACTTGTGTACAATAAAGTTTGTCCCACTGCCGCTAAACTTATACATCTCCCATAAGTCGCAATGTGCACACTACTTCAAAATGAGATGTACACAAATGATGAGGAGGAGATCAATAATATGATTGATCAGTTCCTCTTCATCACCAGGTAAATTCATAAAGAAAAGATGTATCGTATACTAGTGTTAGCAAACACTACCACTCAACAGACCTGCTCATTAAATATGGTACATGGAAAATTATAACGCTAACACACCGTGGGTTCGTGTAAAAATACATGACTTGCAAAACTTAAAAACTTACTTCTTTGCCTTCAACCGTTAAGAGGCAAAAAAAATTAGCATAGCAACAAGAATCAATGTTGGCATCGGTCTGACCAAGCACATATGGCAGATTGGTATCTTTGCTTTGCAGGGACCAACCACTTGTCTCATCAGAAAAATATCAAAAACTTCTATTTTTATAATCACCAGAGAGTAGAAGATAAGTTCGACTATATTACCGGTTCCGAAATGAACTGCAATGTCAGTTCAATCTTGTGTGCAGCGAGAAGCAAATTCAGATTTATCTCTGCAAAGGCACAAGCAAGGAGAAAGAAGAGAAGGAAATGGCGCTGAGTATGTATGTTTATTATAGCCAGTTAGGGTTGCAATCTTCAGTGCGGCAGAAAAAATCACGAACTTTTATTGTGCTAAATACTACAGAGTATAAGATAAGTTTGATTATATTACCGGTTCCAGAATGAACTGCAGCATTCTTGTTCAATTGTTAGGCATTACTTCTCAAGGTTCTCAGAATACTGAACAAAACTCCGAAAGTCATCCTGGTGAGATACCCTCTCGACCTGCAAGCACATACAAAACAGCAGAAAGTGACACACTTTCTAATATTATTGAATTATGAATGTCTATAACTTCAGTACCCTTCTGGTTGTGGTGCAATATGATATTCTTTCAACAAGAGCAACACACCATTACGCAGCAGGGAAAAAGAGAGAATTGAAAAATTAAAAATCACTGAGCATTTTTAACGTCCACTACCTACCTGCATATACCTGGCAAGAACTAGAAAATCAGAACTCGGAACCAATTCCAAAATCGCTTCCTCCCTTTTATTACAAGAGGAAGTCTTCAGAAAGTGACACAGGATTCCATTTCTTTCAAGAAACCGCATTACATGAGTATTTTCACCCCTATTGAGATTACTGTTGAGATTAAAAATCAATGATGCTATTGGAAAACAGCATTACAATTAAAGGAAAAACAGAATATTTCAAAGTGTCTTGATTCAATAACCTGATCACACAAGTTATATCCACCATCATTTTTCCATATTTCCATCTTGTTATCTTCACAAGGTGCAACAAAAAAAACAAAAGCTTCTATTGTGGTAATCCTCACTGACCAGATGACAGGTTCGATTATATTACCGGTTCCGGAATAAACTGCAACGGTTCAATCTGGGCTCCATTGAGCAGCAGTTCAAGATTTATCTCTGCAGAGACGTAAGCAAACAGAAATAAGAGAATGATGACAGAGTGTGTATGTTTATCGTCAGTTAGGGTTGCAATCTTCAAGTGAGACAGAAAAATCAAAAACTTATATTGTGGTAATCACCACAAAGCAGAAGATAAGTTCAATTATATCACCGGTTCTAGAATGAACTGCAACATTCCCATTCAATTTTGTGTGCAGCGATAATCTATCCAGATCTCTGCCGAGGCACAGGCAAACAGAAGAGAATAAAATGTCGTAGAGTATGTATGTTCCTTATTGCCAGTTAGGGTTGCAATCTTCAGTGCGACAGAGAAAATGACAAACTTCTATCACGCTAAATACACATAGTAGAAGATAAGTGTAATTATATTACCTGTTCTAGAATGATTTGCTACATTCTCATTCAATTATGAGCAGCGGCCAGCAATTCCATATTTATCTCTATAGAGGCGCAAGCAAACAGAAGAGGGTGAATGTATGTTCCTTACCGCCTCTTAGGGTTGCAATGTTCAGTGTAACAAAAAACTTGAAAAGATAAATTCGACAGAGCAGAAGATACGTTCGATTACATTACCAGTTCCGAAGGCGCAAATAGAAGAAGAGAATGAAGAGGTTGCCTGGGATTCAAACGCGATGGGAAAGAACGGAGAAAATGGGGATAGTTGTGTGTCCATACTTCTCGACAAGGAAAGAACGATGAAAATGGGGTTAGGTTAGAAATAACACAGTGCGCTAATGAAACATTTTCTTCTTACATTTTTGCTTAAAGAAGGAGTCGAACCCGGGGCAAAAAAAAAATTCTCCGCTTTTTCTTATGTTATAGGAAGAAACGGAACATAGACAACTGAGGCATTCTACCAGTTGTATTATGTGAATTATTACTCACTATAGGACTCTATTACAACTACTACCTCGTAACAGTTGTCTTTTGTTAGTAGTAATAAGTCTTTTCTGTAGTAGTGCTAGATGAAAAACACAAGCCTTTGGAAACATAACCACCCAATCTGAATTTTCCAATGCCCTATCTATCCTAACATTGATTCATTAAAATCAATAAAAATCAACCAAGGCCAATAAGACATCCTCTTCAAGTCTTTGATCATACTCTAGAGAGAACCCTAACGCTTTGGTCTAGCCACCCATAGAAGCTTGTACATATCTGACCATGTTCTGACTCCCACCCTCTATGTAGCATTCAATGTGGTGTAGAGAAAAAGACTAAACTTTGACCTAAACATTCTTCTTTCATAACATACTCAATCCACCACTCCTTCTCACGAAATCAACCGCCAAAATTTGATACTCCCTACTCCTGGCCTATATCTCGTTCATCTTAACATGAGCAAGCTTGGTCTTCGAAAGGAAAAGCAAGGTGATTCATCCTGGATTATGTCAAGGAAGTATAAACCTGGACAAGGGTCACCCAACCCTTGATAGTTCAATTCATGTCCAAGTAACTCATTAGTCGAGACAACTACGGGTATCCCTCGAGGTCGCCTCTATAGTACTGGTTGGTTCCACCCGATTGGAACTAGACCTTTCTTCGTCAGTCCACCATTTTTTTCCAACTGAAGCTAGATGCTTTCTTTTTTTACTCTCATCTTCTCATTAGCCACTCATTTTCCAGCATTCCACCTCCTCAACCCTATCAATCATTCTCTTCTTCCTCCTACTGAACTGACACATCCTGAGTTCCCATGCCCCTGATCCTCCTTGTTTTGATTCACCTATTCGTTTCCCTCCATTCTTAGACCCACCTTTATATCACCTTCCATCTTTTCTCTATCTTCCACTGTCCTGGTATTTTTTTTTCTCTTCGTCGAAGGTGAGACCCCATGGAAGCTCCTAGCTCCCCATTTTCTTATGTTGATTTTCATCGCACTAGCTCTGAGCCATGACCAATAAAGAAATCCTCAATCCAAAAACACTTCCAACCCATTCTTCTCCCCACCCCAACCACAAAATGAGCCCCATCCTTTCTATACAAAGCTTTCTAACGTCCAGAATGATAATATAGTTTTAGATTTGGAATGGTGTGCTTGGATAAAGAAAATGAACGTGGAAGGTTTTCTTGGATTACAGAGCTCGAAGCTCAATAGAAGGAAGGAGACAATCCTTCGATACCAATGACAAACCCTAGCTATCCATTACTTAACCTAAACTATTGAACTTGTTTCTAACGGGAAAACCACTTAAGCAAAACGACAACAGACCTGTCGTTTTAGTTAAAACCAGAGAAGACCAAAGACTAAACGGAACTACACTAAGAATATAATAGGAACTATAACTAATAGGAGTATTCTAACATTGGAAAATGGTAGAATCCATATTGCTTTCTTTTAGGATACAAAAAGTAATCATGTATATACAAAGGATTTCTAGTCTGCATGTTTGCATTGCTCGAAAAAAATGTGAGAAACCGAGAAAAAGAAATAAGAGGTATAACTAATAATATACATAAATAAATCTAGGTCGCCACGAGACGATACAATCCATGAAAGAGTATATACATGTTTGTCTTACACGGGGGATGAGAGGGCCCTGGCGGGGATTCCTCTTCTATGCTAGCTAAAGTCCATTAATTCTATTATCTATAGAGTAGATATATATAAACCAATTAGGTACCGGATACACGTAGCAGCAGCAGTAGTAGCTAAACTACAAGTTTATATGATCAAGTAGTACAAAATTATTTCCTAATTAAAATACTAATGAAGTTTAATCATAGAATTGAGTGTACGTGTGTAATTATATCTGCGTCCTTGTCGTCACGCTCGTTAGTTATTAAATTAACACATGAGTCGACTCATGCATCTTTCTTTGTGAAAAGAGGACGACTGACACCCGGTTCGGTTTTTTTTACTACGCATCCACAATGGTTTTAAGTTTCTTAACACATTTCTAGGTGTCATGTCATCTAAAAATTATATTTTATTACTTAAGAAACTCTATTCACTATATAACAAGTTTCTTAATCTTCTTTCTCTTATCAACAATCAATAAACTATCACTATTTAGATGTGAGATAAAATATGTAAGTGAGAGATACACATATGGTGAGCCTAATGTGTCATAAAAAGTGGGGTTCTTATTTAAGAACCTTGAAAAGAGTAAATTGATGAAATCCACACCATTGTAGAACATTTCACATATGTAACTGTATTAAGAACCCCTATTGTGGATAACCTTTAAGTTTTTACTACTACCAGGTTTTGCTACGTTAGACGAGATTTTAGCCAGGTCTGCGCTTGTTAAATGAAAAAAAGTCAGTCAGTTAGTCAGCAGCGGCCAGTCAGAAAGGTTAGAGAATGAGAGTCGTCACGTAAAAAGAGAAGCACGCTGGGTTACACAGAAGAGAGTACAGACCCAAGAAAAAACGAGAATGAGTCCTTTCCACTTTCTTTAATTACTACCTGGTTTGCTTTCGGTTTATTGATAACTGCCACCTACATATACACACTATTACAAACACGTACACAACTTAATTTCTTACTTAAAAAAAAGCACATGACTAATTAATTAATTTAACCTTACATGCATTCGCCACTTTTCTCTACCGTCAGAAACCTCCTCATAGGTCAGAAAAACTTTTACATTGGCATTTTGCATCTGTACAGCAAGCTAATTAACCTAGATATATAGAGCAAAACCAACAATCACACCATGCATCTTTCTCTCATAAGCTAGCTAGCTAGGCTAGCTGCGTTACATTCCATTTAACACCCGGCAGGTAACGTGATACTATATAATATAATTATAATCTATCATATCATATAATTGGCTTTACATTATTCTCCTTTCCATTTCTTTCTTGATTCTCATCGTGATGAGTTGTTTTGAGATAGAATCGTCCTTCCATTCATTAAAAAAGATAAGATGAGGGGCAGGGCAGGGCAGGACAATCACATGCACATATATATACTTCCACTCTTCCAAAATATATTGCCCTTTTTTTACAAAACAACTAACAACGCCGTACCGTTTTATTCCTAGCCTTTACATTGCAATGCTAACTTGCCCCCTCCATTTACCCATATATATTAATTTCTTCTCCACCCATCTATCTCTCTTTACTTGTAGTAGTAGTACTACTACTACTACCTTTTAAATTCATCTTTTGTGTACCCTAGCTCCTCTCTTTTTAAGGTCATTTCCCACTCACCAACCCAACCAATAAAACTATACATAATAAAAAACATATATATATTTTTATAAGTATATAAAAAACATATTGATGATACTACTTTTTCCACAAATAATAAATAACTAGTATCATGATTATTAATTAATGCCACTTTAATCCCTTTTTCCTAACTGCACTACAATTTCATGTCGATCATGGATGTCTACAGTAACCATAGGGCCTGCCCGGGGGTCCAATTACTAATTAAATAGATCGGTCCCTTATCTATTTATAGCTAATTAAGCTAGCTAATCGATTGATTCAGTGCACTCTATCACTTACGTATACTATATATAGATAGTTGATTACTTTAATTTGTCCTTATATAATGATGTATCACGATTATGCAGCCCCCGCGTAACAGTAGAATTCATGCTGGAGTGGTTATGAGTACTAGCTTAATATGAATTAGATTCCTACACACTGAGGAGTAATCTTAATCATGATCACTAAACCAATAAGCTAAATGTATATACTATGCCATGGGTCGTAATCATCATCATACATAAAATATATATCAAAGTTTTGTTTTTCATCCTTCCTAGCTTATACATCATTCCCAATCAATCACCTGCTCCCTTGGCTAGTGCTACCCTATCTTTAATTTATTTCCCCTCTAATTCAATCTATATATCATTTTCCATCACCTTTTTATGTGATATCTTCATGTCTGTCATCCTTGTAACTGGTTTCCAGCACTTATAAAAAAAAATCTTCATGTCTGTCATGTACCCTTCTGCTTTATTTAAAATATAGATATCGATGGTAACATTATACTAAACAAATCTGTAAATATTAAATACATTTAATTAAATATGAGAATGAAAACAAATACATTTCAAGTGTAGTTTCCCTGTCCTGGTTTCACAATTCAGGTAGAGCATATGATCAGCCTATGCTTAGCTATCATATACAACGACGAAAGGAATATTAACTAAGACGGCAAAAGAAAGGAAGTTAAAAGAAGAAAGTGACTGTACTGTGTGTCTTTCTAAATGTCTCAGTTATCAGAAATATGGGTTTTCTGGACATATCATGTGCTTGCTTTTGCTTTCCAGTACACCAGCTGTGGGGAGAATCAAAAAGAGAAAAAAAAAGCCTCATCAAACATATTCATCATTTCGATCGTCAATAGCTAACTAGGTTTGCGTTGCGTATGGTTGCAACATTGGTATCAATTTCTGTTTACTTGATGTTGTTGCATTACCCCCTTCTTCTTTCACACCTATATATCTACCTATATATAATAAAGTTTTATAGGACATATATCGTCTTAAGATATAGTATATGTTATATAGCTAGATTGTATTTTTGTATAGGTCATATTTATAGGTGGTACCAAATTGTTTTACATCATGATTAGACATTAGAATCAAACCTCCATTTTAAATTGTAACAACTTTTGTTATGAATCTAAACCTTTATTAAAATCAACACCCACAACTGCAACTAATTTATCACACCAGCAGTTGGTAGTCGGCAGTTACTTACATCTTCCTTATTATGAAAGCTCACCTTCCCATTATTGCAACTATATTATATAATAATAGCCTTCATCCTTCGACCTTCTTTTCACTACCAAATCGTTTGTTAAAAAAAAATCTGTAAAAGACGCGACTCATGAAAGTTAAAATTAAATAAACGTCACATTTCGTTGCTTATAGTGAAGCAGAACATTTCCTTTGTTTTTCATTTTTTGGTAGATGAATAAACAAACCCGAATTCTTTCTTTCCATTTACTCTTTCTATGAACGTAGCCAGCCTTCGTCATGAAGGCATTGAGATAGATGCTGTTTACACCGAGATGAGACATACTTGTAACTTTCGGTGCTATGTTTGTTTCCGGCCCACTATAATAGCCAGTCTTACAATAATAACGCTGCTACTTTTGGGTCTGACTGACTGATCCACGAATATTTATGTGACCCGGCCCATTAGATATTATCAAGGTTACTTTGTTTTAATGCACCACCATGCAATATCGATTGAAATCACCAGCTCTCAATCAAGCATACTCTTAATTAATCTATTCAATTATAGAATTTTCATATCTATGTATCTACATATACCTAGGGGTGGCAATTCGGGTTAATGGGTCGGGTTGAAACTCACCCATATCCGACCCAATTAAAATTGTATTGACTCATATCCGACCCAATAATATTCGGGTTACAAATTATCAACCCATACACAACCCATATAAAATGATTAAACCCATACCCGACCCGTTTAACCCAACATAATTAGGGTATGTAAAATTTAAAAGACCTGGAATTAAATTTTTTATATGAATGCTCAAATGGAGTTACAAATGAATGAAATTATATATTCAATATGGTAGATATTCCAGAGTTTTCATTATCCTCCGTTTTTTTCCTTTTTCCACATACATGTTGTGCTCAGTGGCACTTAACAGAAAAAGGTGATGTGTAAGCGCTTGGGCCAAATATAACTATATTTTCTCCTTCAGATATAGAATCAAAACATAGATAAAAATCTTCAGAGTACAGAAGAGATAGGACCACAGTGGGAGCTGTGGAGGAGAGAGCAACACACTGTCTTTTGACAATTTACATAACGAATACTCTTGTTTTTGCTTAATAAAGAAATACAATAAAGTAGTATTATCAAATAAACAACCTCTCATAAAAAAGATACTAAATAATTTGTATTATACTAATAGTAGGTTAGCACTTACTTAGTAATATATTTATATTTTTATCTAATTTTTATTTATTATTATTTTAATAAAATAAAATAAACGGGTCGGTTGACTATGGGTTATAACTTTAAACCCATACCCAACCACAAATTTAATAGGTAACCCATACCCGACCCAATAATTAAATGGGTCAATAATCGTGACCCAAACCCGCTATTTCGGGTTGGGTATGGGTCGGGTTATCGGGTTGGGTAAAAATTGCCACCCCTACATATACCTATTATACTGCAATAGCATTAAGATATTACAGTTTTTAGTATTCAAACTCTTACGCTACTATTATAACAACAGAAATTATCCAAGAAAATTAAGACTCAATTTCAATGGACATATTCCTATAGTTTTCACTAAAACGACAATACCACAAACAACCTCCATGACACAAATTGTTTATAAAGAGATTTGATTCCTCCCCTTTTCATTTTTACAAACAGTCACTTATATTTACCTGGATTTACTCTTCTTCTCTTTCACTTGTATCTACGTAGACAGCCTTCAGTGTGACGGACGGCACTGATATATGATGTTTACACTTCACACCGAGATGTGAGAGATGCTCTTTTGCCGGTTACTTGTAGCTTTTGGTGCCATGTTTATTATGTCCGGCCCACTAAATGAGTTCACTAGCCAGGTTTACAAAAAAAAAAAAAAAATGCTGCTACTTTAGGCCTGCTTGATCCACATATGTTTATGTTACCCGGCCCATAAGATCACTATGAAGGCTCTGTTTTTTTTTTTTTTATGATATTTTACGTTACTAGAACATAATTACAAGTTTAAAGCACTACCAAGCAATATCGATTGAAATGAAAAGATAAGAATGAATATACATCGATATTTTTATGTAAGATTTAACCAAACAAGTTCTCATGACAGAGGAAATGAAACATATGTAGAAAAAAATGAAAAAGTAATAATTGGTTGTAAAAGTTGTCTTGAATTAATTGTAACCATTATCTATATTAATATGGTGGAGAGTTTAGGGATGGAGTTTTGCTTTTAACTTATGAAAGTTATCTTATTCCACTTACTAGCACTAATTATCATATTTTAAGTGTGTATTTAATGGGAAGTTTTATGTGGTTTATTATCATACCTCAGGGCCGTTTTGAAGACTACAGAGATCAGTGATCAGTCACAACTACACCTATATACAGGGGTCTTTGTGTTGACATTTCTCATCCATCCAAGCATCAAGCAATCTTCTCCTTTTTTGAAGCGTTGGAGAGTTTCTCTTGTGAGAAAAATATAGAGTTTTGTAGTCATATTTATAAGTGACTTGTGAGGTTTTGTGAGTTATCCTACTTATGAGATTTGGATCAGTTTGAATTATCTCCCTTGTGAGATTTTGAATGTCTCATTCTGTCTTTGTAAATTATACTCTTTACTCATATAATGAAGGAATAGGCATAGCCAAACCACATATAGTGAATTTTGTCCCACATTATGCTTCATGTTTCTTTCCCAAGATGATACCTCGCAGTGACTCCCTTCCCACTCACCAAAGTCTGAATACAATATATGGACCATCGAATCTTGAAAGAAACAGCAAACACTCTATTTGGGACACACTCACAGCTTGGAACATGCGTGGAAGCTGAACACAAGTGTATTTTTGAACCAGATAGGAATACAAAACGGTTTTATGCTTTTACAGTGCTGCATGACAGAGAGAAACTCAAGAAGTGAAAGGGTTGTTGTTGAGTTTGGAGCATTGTATTTTAATAACAATCATTTGAATAAAATAGAAACAGAATAAAATAAATCGTAGTGTAAACTAAGATAATAAGACTGGAAAAAGGACCATAGAAGATAATAAAACCAAATTGCTCTTCCGTCCATGCGTGAGTTTAGAAGGGTTCAAACAGATCCAACACAACACATGAACACATTAATCCAGAATATCAAAATCATAATGCCCATAGTCTTCATATTGATACTGTATGGTGTTTCTCTTCAAAAAAAAAAAAAAAAAGGAAACCATATGGTGTTTCAAACGTAAGGTCACTTAAACTTCAAACCTCCCGATTGAACCCACTATTTTCAAGGTATCTAGTATGAAAGGAAACAGACGATCCTGAATTTCTGTGTCATAACCATCTACTACATAGAACTCTCAAATTACGCCAGATGATAGTCAAGCCCTGGTGATATTATTTCAGCTTTTGCTGGCTTTAAAAGGGCAAAATGAGCTAAGTATTATCTGCTCCCCAGATGGTTCATTTTACAAAAGAGCGTCTCTCCACACTCATCCCATCTATGCAACATATGACCTAAAATGCTCTGCCCAAGGAGTTAAAGGTACCCGTATGGACTAAAAACACAGAAGGCAGAGATCTGCAGACACAACTCATGAGCAGAAGATGCTAATTACATCAGATCATTCTGGTGACCCAGTGGCTAACCAGGAGTAAAAGAAAAAGAATACTATTACAGGCACCAGAAAGCCAAATGCTCATCCTTGCGATTTACACTCACAAGACCGCCACATTTGAGGCAAATGAAGCTACTACCATCACTGAAGGCATCCACCATAATCTGCCCCCTGCCACTCTCAGCTAGAATTGATGTGTTGTATGTGTTGAGGTCCATTGGCCGGCTTGGGATGACATTTTGGGACTGAGCTGGTATTGTGCCTGGATTGGTTTGCAGAGGTTGGGCCTCACTGATTGCACACTCGGCAAACAGAGAAGCCAGCTGGTCAGCATCAGTACTAGTTTGTGACCGGCTTCTATAGAGCTCACGTGCACGATGCAGAATCTGCATCACAGCAACATCCCCGCCCCTCATTCTCATCGCTGTTATAACCTGTTTTTTTCCATCACAATGAGTTCATCAAACATGGAGTGATAAATTTAGACCAAAAGAAAAGAAAACAGTCCCATGGTTGCTAGTAAATATTTTCAAGTTTCTAATTCGTTAAGAAGATCCAGGAGTAGTTTCTGACATACTAGTAAAAAATCTTATTATCTAAAGCCGTTCAATAGATCTCCACAGTGCTAGCAGAATGCCATTTTTCAGTTTGAAGTTTCTTGGTGATAAGGGATTTACACATGATAAATTTTGAAAGCGTATGATTTATGACCAAACAGAAGCAGAAGATGATGTTAAGTCTGAAGGGTGTAGGACGAAAAAGGGAGAAGAAAAACATTAGTTGATGCTAAGAAAATTGAACCCCCTCTAAGATGATTTCAATCTAAAGTGAATTTCTATACTTAGTTCTGTCAGTTAATGCAGGGAATTGAGAAATAAGCAAGTCGATCATGAGAATTATAGCCCTTCAAAAAATTCTTATCGCATCACCTTTTTTCTCAGCATAAATTATTCTTCTATCGTCCATCCTACCAAAAGCCCACCTATCAGGTACATCTACAGCCATACATGTAAGCAAACGCAAAAGTCGGCCAAGAATATGTTCTATATCAATTCAGACAAGAAATAGTGACCCTTAGACCCATTTCAACCCAATGCTAGAACGCTAGCGAAAATCTTGAAGCACTAGAAATGATCTATACTGGAAATTTGGCACGATAATGAAATTTTGGATGGAAAATTAGCATCCATGAATTGAGTTCCAATAGCCGGCAAGATACAAGAAAAGTTCCCGCAATCATAGAAACAATACCAATACACTCTTGAGCCACAATCCGTCGACATTTCCCGAAAGAACAGAAGTTCGCAGCAAGCAAATGCGGAGAACTTCCGATGTCTTCGATAAGCAAAAACAGAACAAGAACGAAAGAGAAGGAAATTTTACCGCTTGAAGAGCTTGAGGCGCCTGACCTTGATCGATGAATCGCCGAGCCGACGTCAGAAGGTTTATCGCGGGGTCGTGGGGCACCACGGCGCTGGAAAGATCCCTATCCGTCATGTCCGTGTCCATGGAACCAGTCATGGCGGCATCAATCAAGAATCGAGCAAAGGGTCTATCTTCGTGTACGTCTGGATTCTTCTTTGTTCGTTGTTTTGCTAGCTGTTTTGCCCAGACATGAACTGTAAGATTAGCGAGGTTCGACAACGAAAAGTTAGACTACCAGTACCAGGTCTTTACTCTTTTGTTGTCCGGATCCGTCCAGATGTTTCTAGTAATTTCTTTCTGCTAATGGCTTCCTTGTTTTCTTTTATGTGGGTTTTTCTAAGCTCTCAGTCACTCACTCGGTGCCCTTAGCTTCGGTTGTCTTGTCCCCAGCATTTTAACCTGGGATGCAATCACGCTCGCGGCGTAAGGCGACATGTCTTATACCTCTGACATATCAACTGACCGGGCACCCGCTTAATTTACTGTATTTATTTTTAGGGAAATTTGACCCGGCGAATTTTATAAATACCAAGGAGGTTTGATTTTCATTACGGGATATGATATCCTTGAGGTTTTATTTATTTTACAATATAATTTTGAAGTTTCATTTTCATTATGATATACTGCTAAGGTTTCAATTTGATTACAAGATACCCTTCGTACTTATCCTGATATATTATATTTTTCATATCCCAATTTACCTTCACACCATATACCCTACAATAACCTCACAGATATATGATTAAAGTTTTTTGAATTTGAAACTTAAATAAAATGCACAAAAAATTAAAGTTCATATAAATTTGAAATCAATATAATAAATAAACTAAATAAACAAGAAATAAAAAAATTAATTAAATGGAAAGACTAAAAAATAAAATAAAATTATTTTGAAAAATAAACATAAATTGTTAAGGTATTAGGTAGAGACTAGAAATTGTAAAAAAAATTATAACAATAATATGAAGAATATTAAAAATAACAATTTCATATAGTACATAGAAAAAATCATCATTTTATTTTAGAAAAATAAAGTATAAAAACCACGAAATATGATCATTTCTCTTGTGTTTATTGATATCAAATAATATATTTGCTAATAAATTTTTACTATAAGTCATAAATTATTTAATAATTTCTTATATTAATGTAATTTTTATAAAGTTTTTACGATTTTAATTCACCGCTATAATAGTTTTTATATTATGTAATAATATATGTTTAAATAAATTAATTTTTGTTGTTTAGTCAATTCTATTTAATTTAAAATTTTGATTCTAATTATTTTAATTTGTTTTTATAATTTTATTTATTTTTTTAAATTGAATTCAAATTTTAATTAATCTTTAATTTTTATGTGCATTTTTTCCTATTTTAAGTTTTAAAAAAATTTGACCATAAACACTGAGGTTATTGGGGCATATGGTGCGAGGGTAGAGTGAGGATATGAAAAATATAATATATCAGAGTCTGAAACAGAGGGACATCTCGTAATAAAATTTAAACATCAGGGATATATCGTAATGAAAATGAAACCTCAGGGGTATATCGTAAAGAATATGAAACCTCAGGGGTATCTCATAATAAAAATGAAACTTTAGAGGGATCTCATAAAATTCGCTCAAACCTCGGGGTATCTCATGAAATTTCCCTTATTTTTATTTTTTGTGTTTTTTCTGTTTTATTCTTTCGAAAAAAATGAAGGGAAACACTAAAAAGTTAATTAATTTATAAAATAGCACCATTCTTTTAAAAATGATTTTGATACCACAAATAATAATCTCAATTCATCAGATCACTAATAAATATCACTAAATTTTTTAAGTTAAAATACCCCTATTTGTTCATAAATATAGTTCACTTTTTACCACGTAAATATTTTTAATTTGCAAGATACCATAAAAATTAAAAAATATATTAGAAACTTTAAAAAATAATAAATAATTAAGTTTATTATTATATTGGTTAAAATTGCATAAAAACAGAATACCCTATATTTAATTACTAAATATATAAAAATTAATATACATTACATAGAAGCTAACAAATTTGACTATAGTAAAAAGATATTTAAGAGTATGACAATCTAATTTTTTGATAAAGTCACTTTATATAGTTAAATACAAAAAATACAAAAAAAAAATACTACCTCCGTCTCATTTTGACCGTCTTATTTATTTTTTACTTTTTTCATTTCAATATTAAACATGTAAGATTAATTAATTGTACAAAATTAATTTTTACAAATTATAGTTTATCACTTTAGGAATAAACTACAGAACTTAGATTTATAAAATTATATCACCTTATATGTAAATATTGAAGTCATATGACATGTCTAAATATAGCAAACAGAATAGTCAAGAAGGGATAGAGGGAATATATTAAAAAGAAAGTAACTAGTAAAAATTTAAAGTGCTCTTTATATGGGTTAGAAATTTCTACAAAATAAAAAATACTACATATATAATATTTAAATCTTTAACGATAAAAATTATAATATACTACTAGAGAAGCCACAAACTTGATTAAAAATAAACAAAAATAGTAAGGGAATATCCGTAAGAATACAAAAGCTTGCACACTTAAGTTAATATTACTTTATATAAAAAAATTATAATATTTTATAATATTATTATAAATACTTAGAGTAAAAATATTAAAATTGAATTCACATTTTGTTAACTATTTTTTTATTTTTAATCAAAATTTTAGTTTTTAAAACAATATATTGTTATTTTTATATAATTTATTATATATATGGTAAAGATATACATTAATAAAAAAAATTAACTGATTTTAATATATTTAATTAATTTTGGTGGTATCTTTATGAATTTAAAACATTTATATGGTATACTGCGAACTATTTATTACAAGTAGGGGTATTTTGTTTTCAAAAAGTTTAGGTTTGGTAATTAATGCCACTACATTTTTAAATAAGTCCATAAAATGTCACTATGTCATTGAGCAGATGACAAAAAGTCATAAACACCCCTACTAGTTAACAAAGTACTTTTACAGTTCAAAATATGCCCCTAAGTGTAAAAGATTTACTAAAATTCATTAAAAAATCAAAATACTATAAAATAAAGATAACTAAAAAATACTTAAAAATTTATAAAATTTGAAACAAAACAAAAAATATATTAAAATATCATAAAATATTGAAAAAAAATACTTTTATATTTTTTAAAATTATTTAATACCATAATAAGAATATAGTGCTTTAAACGCATAATTTATATCAATTTTTCAACCAATTTATATCAATTAAGTACCATAATTTTTACCTTACACTTTAGATTTTTTTCTAGAAATTTAAATATTTTTTTAAAAACTAATATTAAGAAAATTTATTTTTAAAAAGATTAATTAATGTTGTGTTTTACACATGGCTTTATAACATAGTGATCTACAAAATCTTATATCATAAAGTTATAAGCAAACTTTTATACAAATTACAAAAAAAATCCGATAATATTAGTTAAAAAATATTAATAATTTATTTTGACTAAATAAAAAATAAATATTTTTTCAAAATATAAATTATTTTTTCAAATTAAATTATATTACATTTTTTACAAATATCCAGAAAAAATATTTTAAAAATCTATATTCTATTTTGTAGATATTGTATGACACAATATTTTATAGATATCAAAAACTAATATGTCATAAAGTCATCTATAAAATAAAATATAAATTTTAAAAATAAAATTGCTAAATATTAGTGCAAAAATATAAAATAATTGATTTTGAAACAATAATTTAAATTGCTAGAAAAAAATCTAAAAAATGTAAGTTTAAAATTATGGCATTTAATTGATATACATTATGGTATTTAATTGGTAGAAAAATTTGTATAAATTAAGTGTTTAAAACACTATATTCTTTTTATGGTACTGATTATTTGTAGCAAAATCTAAAAATATTAACTCTTTTTCAATATTTTATGATATTTAATATATTTTTTATCTTATTCTTCAATTTTTTTATAATACTTTAAATATTTTTATAGCTCTTTATATTTTTATTAATTTGAATTTTTGTGAATTTCAGTAAGTTTTTCACACTTAGGGGCATATTGTGAACTTTAAAATTACTTTGTTACCTTGTAGGGGATTTTTATCTTTTTTATGCTCCATGACATATTGGTATTTCATGAACTTTTACAAAAATATAGTGATATTTTATGACTTTATTTTTGGGCATTTCATGAATTCACCAAAAATATAGGGGCATATTTTAAGAAATGAGCTTATATTATATCATCAGCAAATGTGGAGAATGCAGTGAAGAAATCCAATGAACCAAACTATTTCATCTCTCTACCCCTGTCTAGATTTGTTCCAACATGGACACATAACTGTTATCCTCAAAATCTTTATCTTCGGTTAGATGATAAAGAAAGTTTTTCTAGACTTATTGTAGTGTTAAGGGTAAAATGACCATTTTTCAGCTAGAGGACATTTCTCTAGTTTATGGAAAAGAGTAAGGGCTTCAAGAGGGTAGGTTCATATGACTTGTGATATTGAGAATGCTGAGAAAGGTGCAATATAAGACAAGAAGTTAAACTAGTATAGTGGTGAAGATTACGTGGGAAACACGAGAGGTTGATTGTTTACGGCTAAGAACAAACATTGTTCTTCATTTTTTCATTAGTTTTAAGTTCAGTTTTCTTCATAATGATTTTTCTTTTCTATTTTCTAGTTGCATTATTTTTACTAGAAGTTTATTTCCAAAAACAAAAAAACTTTCAAAATTCATTACACATGGATATTGAAGACAAGAAAAAAAAACAAAAAAAGTAAAAATATTGCTACCGTTTTTGTTTTCTATTCTTTGTTTAGGTAATTTCTTTTTTTTTACCTTTTCCCACATTTTTATCCCTCTTATTTCTCAACTTATGTTTGATTGTTTTCAAAGTTCATAAAAAGTTTTTTGTTATAAATAATACTATTAGTGGATGTACATACAATCATCCTTTGGTCTACCTTAGACCTTTCGTTTGTGTAACTCCCGTAACCTCCCCAAAGTTTTCATTAGTAGACCTTTAATCTTTTGCTTTCCTAAAACTCAAAGGTTCAGTAATATATACTATATAAGGATATACAATGGAATGATAGGAGGGATGCCAATTACGTCTATCTTGTCTACTATTCTCTCTTATTCTCTTAATGTTATAACACGTTATCAGCATGATAGACTCTACTAAAATATATTTTTCTCTCTGCCATACATCATCAACAAAGATCTTGAGTTTAATTATTCACTACCATTATACAAAGTTCATCACCAAAGTAAGAATCACAACTCAATTAAATCTAATCAAGGAAGCTAGCTACCCACAATGCAACAAGGATCTTATCGTGCATCTCCAGAAGGAGTTTTTGGTGACTTTGTGAATCTGTATTGATAAAGAGTTTATGTTGAATCCGCATTCTTTACGGAATATAAAAAGGGTAAGTAAATTTAATCAAAGTTTACCAGCATAATCATTTTAGGGGTATTTCAAGCATGGCCTTCAGAATGAGAAGGAGCACCTCGAGAGGCTTCTTACTGATTATACAAAGGAAAAACCAAGTTGAAAGATGAAGAGAAAAGGGTCAAAGAAATCACCTTGAGAAGTGGTAAAAAGACAAAAGAAATTTGATTCTCACAACAGCCAGGTGAACCCAAGAAGGATGATGAGGAGAAGGTTGAGGTGCCGGTAGAGAAAACTTCTCAAAACACTCCCACAAACCCATCTACACAAAAAATCCTCTCCTTATGAACCACCTTTACCTTTCCCCAACCGAGCTAGAAAACATAGGCTTGATGCTGAATATGGGAAATTCCTCGCATTGCTGAAACAGTTGAGTGTCAACATCCCATTTGTTGAGTGTCAACATCTCATTGCCACGACCCGAACCCATCACCTGCTTCACCCATCACCCGGTTTTCACCCATTTATATCAAGTTTTTACCCGTTTTCTGCCTGCTGATAAAACGGTTTATCGGATACCCTAGTGTCATTGCATCACCATTACTTATGCTCTTGCTAACTAGACATTGAGCCGTTGTGGTGAATAGGAGAGAGTTGGTCTTCTTGTAGCACTGAGTTGATCGGATAGTGCATAACATTGTCAGGGGTCTAGATTTTTAGAGAAGTACTCCCTTGGGTCGGTTCTGTGGCAGAAGGAACCTCTTCAGGAAGTGTGACCACCTGGCCTGCCGCAGATGCCTTGAATGGGGACTTAGTATCTTTTTAAGGATAGTACTCCATGGTTCTGCTAATTGGTGAGAGTATTGATCCTTTCAGGAAGCGTGGCCACCTGGCCAACCGTATAGTGCAAGAGCTTGTCCGGGGACTTTGTTCGTGATGAACATTCTAGGGTTGTGCGTGGGCCTCTCGTTAGGGGTATCTATCCTTCAGGAACCGTGAATCCTTGGCCGCTTGAATGATTTTTTAGGTCTAATCTGGGAACTTTGATCGCACAATTGTGTAATACCAGATAGTGTGGAGCGTTGTCCGGGGTCATAAATGCGGGACATTTACTTGTGGTCTGAATAGTGCATCTCTGTCTGATACCTAGAATACAAGGAGCCGCCGGACAACGCTGAGCATTGTCCGAGGTTAGTAACAAGGGGTGTCACTATATAGCGCAAAATATTGTCCATGACTTGTAACGTAAGATGTCACTGGATAGCGTAGAGCATTGTCCAGGATTTTTAACACAAGATGTCACTGAATAGCGCGGAGCATTGTCCAGGACTTGTAACACAGGATGTCGCTGGATAACGCATAGCATTGTCCAGGACTGGCAACATAAGATGTCACTAGATAGTGAGAAGCATTGTCCAGGACTGGTAACATGAAATGTCACTGGATAGAGCGAAGCATTGTCTAGGACTGGTAACATAAGATGTCACTGGATAGTGTAAAGCATTGTCCAGGACTGGCAACATAAGATGTCGCTGGATAGCGCAGAGCATTGTCCAGGACTGGTAACATAAAATGTCACTGGATAGCGTAGAGCATTGTCCAGGATTGGTAACATAAGATGTCACTGGATAGCGCAGAGCATTATCCAAGACTGGTAACATAAAATGCCACTGGATAGCACGAAGCATTGTCTAGGGCTGGTGACATGAGGTGTCACTGGATAGCGCGGAGCATTGTGCAGACTGGTATTTGGCCTAGGTGCACTGCGTGTTCTTGACATGCTAGCTGGCCATCGTGTGACCTGCGTTGTTAGTTGGAGACCGAACAAGTGAGTGTAAATATATTGTATAACATAGACAGGGTGTGAGCGTTCAAGTTATTTTGCTCAAAGTATAGTCAAGAGTGCATCATGCGATTTACGGAGAATCTTTATGAAAGAATGAGATGCCAAGTTTAGACCGTATTCGTAGGACTAGCGGTGGGTTTTCATTTTCTGGGTGGCTTTTAATATTATGTTTTTTTTAAAACATTAACGATTTTATTCTAACTTTCTTATTTATAATAGTGTTTATATATGTTTGTAGTTCTTTAATTACTTTTTAGAAATCTCTATCACTACAAAGTCTGTGTGATTTATTCGTGCTTCTATTTCGACCAAAGCAGAAGTAAATGATCTCATTTTGTTGAAAAACTTAGTGATAGGGAGCCATTCTTGTAGTTCATTATTTGACATTTTATTTGCATTATTCTTGTATTATATTGAACATAGAAGATCTATTTTTGAGAGTTGTAGATTTTCTAGATGCTTCAAGTTCTATAATTTGTTTTACAAGGGAATCTGTCATAGAGGAGGTTAGTATTGACATTACTTGTAACACCCCTAATCCTAAACCTATAATAACGTCGCAGTCGTAGCATAATAATATAATTCGCAGCGGAAATTAAATCTATCTAACTGTGGTGTTACACGCCGTTACTCACCCTTGTGAGTAACAAGGCAACCTTACTCCAACCAACAACTTCAACTCCTCACCGCTGTGATGAACAAGATACTGAGCATACTTAAACTTACAAACCAAATCCAAATTGAGCAACTAAATAAAATATACAACAAACTCCAAAATACAGTACACAATAAAACTAAGAGTGTTTATTGGAACACATCAGCTACCCTGTTTCCCCGCACTCCGGCTTGTGTCTTCTCAGTAACCTGAAATGTTTGCCCTTGAAGGGCTCAGCAAACGATATGCTGGTATGCTAAATGTAGTCCTAAGTCATCTAGACTCCTTAAGTCATTGCCATCTTGATAATAGATTCATTTACATGATAAGCCGGTTTACAATAATAACAGTAATAATTAAAGTTAAACAATCACATAACAGTTCACCTGCAAACATCAGTGCATAATAGTAAACAATAACCAATAAACAAACACTAATAATCCATAACAATAACTAAACAAGATACGCGTATTAATTAACTGTACTTGTTAGTAGGTCACATGACCCTTATCCTTTTAAACCAACGATTTAAACATTTCCAATTAAATTCCACCTCAGGCGTCAAGTTAAGACAACCCTTAATGACTTATTAATGGACACTAGTCCCCTGGGTTCCAAAGGAACCGTTACCAACTGACCTTATGGCCTTGGATAATTATTTTGACCGATCCGGTCGAACCTGTGCACCAACAGCAGTGCCCTCTGCCATCATCGAATGTGGATAATGGATTCCCTTGAGTGACTCTTGATATAATCCCTCGTAGTGATCACGATGCGCAACCAGAAAGTCGAAACAGTCTGGATTCCTCTCTTTATAAGTTAGCTCTTTAGTCAATGATACAATAACCAATCCTTGAGTTAAGACTATAACAGTTGACCATCAGTTAGGTTCATGTAATACCTAAAGGTCAGTTAGTCTTGTTTGAGTTTAGATGTATAAACTCCCAGTCATAAGACGATCACGTAAAATAAAACGCATGGTGTCGAGCAATACAGTATACAAGATAATATACATAAATCACAGATATCGCTCTTAAACAATTAAACACACAACGTCTGGACCTTAGGAAAATCTTTAAGACATTCAGACCACACAATTAACATACCGTTCACCGTGTAACTGCTAGCTTGACAATTCACGCTCTAGTAGTTTCTTCCCGTACGCTGTTATATTTACATGCAATACCGGGTAATGTTAATATAACTATTCACTAAGCATTACAGTACTGTCACTACAGAACTATTACTCGTAGTATACTAACCCCGTATGTTCTTTATTCCCCCCTGTTATTTAACAGTGGTTCTAGGTAGTTTAACAGTTCGTTATTTCATGTGATAACTACATGTGATAATGAGTTTCCATTGTATGGTATATCTTTATCTCATTATTCATATACCCATAATTATTTTCACTTAGTCCATATATTAATATCATTTGGTTATTTCATTATAACCACAATTATTTTATAAACTTTACATTATACTCCAAAATGTATTATATTACTTAATTTTAATTCCTTTCTTTATTAAATTACCAAACTAACCTTATAGTTTCGGTATTTATATTTTGGACACATTAACTTTTGTAATTATAAATTAACCACTTAAACTTTCGGTAATTACAAATCAAATATTCTAACTTTTATAAATTACTATTTAACCCCATGAACTTTCGGTTTCAACATATTCTTTTCCTATATTTACAATTTAACCCCAAAACTTTATATAAGTTATATATTAACTTATAAACTATGGTTTTAATATCAAATTCTTTTAAATAACCGAAATGACCCATATACTTTTATAAATTACATTTCCACCCCATGTCTAATTCGGTTTTACATATTAATTCTTATAAATTACATATTCACCCCAAAACTTTTATAAACTTAATATTTCATGTCATAAATCATTTTAACCCAAAGTTTTTGGTCAACACTTTGACCAAGACTTAATTTCATTATTAATACTTTTAATATACCCAGAAAAACATAAGTAATTCGGTTTTACTCCAATCTTTCCATAAATTACAAAATAGCCCCAAAACTTTAAAATGCTATTTTAACACTTAAACACTTGTTTAAATTCACCAAAATTCATAATATTAATTCCTACCTTATATTATATCATAACTATACCAATAACTCCTTAAACTCTCAGCAATTATAATTAATACACAATCTTTTCAAAATTTACAATTTAGCCACATACTTTATAAACTAGCCATTTAAATACTTGTAGCTATTTTTAATACTCCCAAGATTTATAA
This sequence comes from Limonium bicolor, assembly GCA_023374045.1. Classification (NCBI taxonomy): domain Eukaryota; kingdom Viridiplantae; phylum Streptophyta; class Magnoliopsida; order Caryophyllales; family Plumbaginaceae; genus Limonium; species Limonium bicolor. Next base: position 366,564,773 of record CM041778.1, read on the forward strand.
TATAAGCTAATATACTTATATACTTCAAAAATCACCAAATAGAACATTTCATTCTCGGCTTTAATAAACATTTACCATATAGTTTTAAAACTTGATTTAAACCTTATAATAAGTATATATAAATGTATATAAGCCATATACACTTCTAAAAATTATGCTAATGACTTAGAATGATTATAAGCTCAAAATAGAACATTTATTTCCTAGATGTTTCGGTTTAAACATATATGTATCATATTTAATTTTTGTGACACAAGTTTATACCTTAAGGTTAATCTTACCTTATATGTTATAAATTATTTTCTTGACCTTATAACCTATAGTTTTCGGCCCTAATCTAACCAAGGGTGTACATAAATTTTATACTAAAGTTTGAAGCTTAAATGAAACTTAAACTTAATAAATTTAATTATAGAAACTTACTCCTTAAATCAAGATGATTCTTGTACTTGATTTCTTCTTGGATTCCAAGCTCCTCCAATGCTATATGGTTGTAGAAGTTTCAGCCTCCATATGTAGATTTAGGAGATCCATGTGTTAGACTTCTAACAAGGATTTATAAGTAAGATTTGGTGTAGTTTTACAAGAGTTTACCTTAGGTATTTTTCAAGGAATTTTCGGTACACCTTGGGATGATTGTAGATCCAAGTTTCCTTCATGAAATGATGAAGAGAACATAGGTTTAGAAGTTCTAAATTTTCGGAAATGCCTTAAGGTATTTTACTAGGATTTTCAACATGAAAATACCTTAACTTGATCTTGTTGTTCCTTGTGTTGTTGTTGAATCTAGGTAGCTCCTTGGAACACTTAAGCTTGGTGAAATCTTGTAGGTTTGCTAGGATGATTCTTGCTTCAAGACTTAGTGGATTTAGCTAGGAAAATTACATAGAAATGGTGTTAGAACTTAAAACACCATTAATGGAGCTTTGAAGCTCTAAGGAATAAACTAGCAAATGAAGAAAGAAAAGAGGGAAAGAGAGCCTTACCAATCGGCTGAATGAATGGGCAAGGAAGAATGAAACTTAGGTATGACATTAAGGAGTTAGGCAAGGATATAATTTTTGACACAATAATGTCAATTGTCTAATCTTTCCTTTGTTTATTGTTTGATTGTTGGCTCCATAAAATGCCCATTATTGACTAGGCTTTCGGCTGAGACAAGGAGGAAGGGAATAGCTTTGTTCGATAATTGAAACAAGATGACAAAGACAAGGTAGGTAGATGTTTTCTTTAAATTTTCTAAGTAGTATACCATGCCAATGTTGACTCCTTTCTCCTTGTATTTACGGTAATGTACTGCTTGTGTAGCATTTGATTTTTATCCTTTGAAACATGAGAACATGCCTAGGTTGGTAGATGTCTTATTTGATTATTATAGAGCAATCAAATCTTCCTTTTCCTTGCATAAAATCGGTAATAGGTGCTGTAGGAGATCAATTGGTTTTTGTTGTATTAGACATATACATATGCATAGTTAGGTAGCTGTTTTATTTGACTAACATTTAGCAATCAATCTAGCTTTCCCTTACACAAAATCGGAAGCCTTAAGGCTAGCACATGGGCTGCTCAATTATCATGAATTAAACTAGTACAACATGTGGTAAAGTAGATCTAGTTGCTTATTCAATTTCATTACTTTTCCTTATTATTCTCCTTGTTGTTTTCTTGCAGGATTTCGGTAATGGAGAGCCTCATTTGGCTGAGATTATTTGACATTATAACATATGGCACATGGGAGATGAGTCACCATTCCATAAGACAATTTACAAGCTAAAATCAATGTTTTTAGACCTTAAAGATCGGCCACTTCTATGCCTACATGGAACTGATTTTTAATTTGATTCCTGTCACACTATATTGTATTAAGACCATATTGTAATATGTTATAAGTCACCACATTCATTTGGTACATTTATACTAAGGTAAAAGGTGAAAATTCCTAAGGTAAAATGCTGATTTTATAGTACATTTAGACCATAATTTCGGTCCCACTTGTGCTGTGAGTTTAGCACTGGCTTTAATTGATTTAGATATTCAATTCCTCCCCATTTAATATTATCAACTCGTGGCTCCTCAAAAACTTCAAGGTAATAGCGTAGAACGCGTTTGACACCCGAAGGTGCGTTTTTGTGCTTTAAGGATATTCTGGAAAATAAGTAGTCTCTATGAGTTCCAAGTGTTTATAAACATTGTTTATAGTCAATAATGATATACTAAGGTGTTACATTGTGTTATATGAGGTTATATCAACTCATGACACAATTTCCGGGCCACCGGGACACTCCCGGGGCAAAATAGGAGCGTTAAGAAATTTCCTGAGGATTTTGTTGAATCTTGAATAAGTAGCTTGAGGGTTCTCTTTAGAATGATGAATAATGATGTTAGGAACTCTAAGAATGAATTATTTAGGACTTTGTGCCACCTCGGCACTTCTCCGGGCATTCCCGGGGGTTTATGGGGCCCCCACCGGGAACTTCCGAGCGCTTTGCGTTTATTTGAAAATCTACCATGAGGACTTCATCTTAAATGTTTAATAAAGTGTTATGGTGCATTTGGAATGAAGTGTAATGCTTTACTTCATCCTATAAGGTATTTCCGGGACTTTCGGGCCCTTAAAGGGACTCCCGAGCATTTTGTATTTTTTACTTAGTTTTAGATGAGGTCCTGTGTTCTAAGGGTCATATAACGATCCTTGATTAACTTCATATGAGGTTTATAGCTTATGTAACTTTGGTTAGCTTAAGGTCCGGCTTAACGCTCGTTTTTGACCTTAAGGAGTTTAGGTGCGTTTTTAACGCCTAAGTGTTTATATGCTTTCTTAGGGTTTAATAATCCCCTAAATAATATTTACTTACCTTTATTTAATTATTTAAAGGTTAGGGGTATTTCAGTCTACCCCCCTTAAAAGGACTTCGTCCCGAAGTCATAACTTATACTTACTTATCCTATGGAATCAAGTTCCTCATATCTATTCCATGTATACTTATCATTCCTGGGTGCCAATACTATACTGACACCTCTACGTTCCATCAGTAATCTGAGTGTATGCAATTCGTACATACACATAACCTTACTCGTGATAATCAATGTAATCACAGCATAAGTAACTTGATAAATACTGTAAAGCAAATAAGTGTGCTTTTATTAACCAACCAAGTGTTACATAGAACACATCAATACCAAGTGTTACATAGAACACATCCATAATCAACCAAGTGTTACATAGAACACATCAATAACCATTCACTCAAGTGCACACATGCGCAACAATCAAACACCAACCAAACGCAACCAAAACCAGACTGCAAATATGCAAGTCGCATGTGGTGCTCTACCCCCTTAAAAAGGGTTACGCCCACGTACCCCCACAAGTATACACAAACTAAGAGAAGAGTGTTGGATACTTGTCTCGCATGGAGTCCTCTAACTCCCATGTCGCCTCCTCAATGTCGTGGTTTGACCACAGAACCTTGACCATTCTAATGGTCTTGTTCCTGGTCTCCCTAGTCTTGGAGTCTAAGATGCGAACTGGGGTCTCCTCATATCTAAGTGTAGGATCTAGCCCGAGTGTCTCGGGCTCTAAGATATGTGATGGGTGAGGCACATACTGCTTTAGCTGAGATATGTGAAACACATTGTGCACTCTCCCAAGCTCAACAGGTAAATCTAATCTGTAAGCAAATAGGCCCACTCACTCCGTGATAAGGTACGGTCCTACATACTTCGGGCTAAGCTTACCCTTCTGCCCAAATCTAAAAACTCCCTTCATTGGCAAAACTCTGAGGAAGACTCGATCGCCTACTGCGAACTCGAGGTCTCTCCTCCGGACATCAGCATATGACTTCTGTTTGTCCTGGGCTATCTTCATGTTCTTGCGTATCTGCACAATATCCTCTTTCATCTGGTCTAGGTACTCTGGCCCTAAGATGATATTCTCACTGGCCTCGTCCCAACATAGTGGTGTCCTGCATGGCCTGCCGTACAATGCCTGGAATGGTGGCATCAGAATGGATGCATGATAACTGTTGTTGTACGCAAACTCGATCAGGTGTAGTCGATCCATCCAGCTTCCCTGGAAGTCTAAGGCACAAGCTCTAAGCATGTCCTCTAATGTTTGAATTGTTTGTTCACTCTGACCATCTGTCTGTGGATGGAAGGCTGTACTTAGCTTCAACTTCGTACCCAATGCCTCCTGAACTTGCTGCCAAAATTTGGAAACGAATCTAGAATCTCTATCTGACACAATCGACTTGGGTACACCGTGGTGTCTAATGATCTCTCTCTGGAAGAGGTCCGCCAGCTTGAGGACTTTCCAAGTGTCCTTGATAGGAATGAACTTAGCTACCTTCGTCAGTCTATCGACGATGACCCATATCATGTTAGCACCTCCTCTAGTCGGTGGAAGACCTACCACATGGATATATCCTCGAACTTCCAATAAGGAATGGGCATCGGCTGTACTAAACCGCCCGGTCTCCAGTGCTCGAACTTCACTTTCTGACACGTCATACATCTCGCCACAAATTCTGTAACATCTTTCTTCATACCACTCCACCAGAAATATAATTTCAGATCCTTGTACATCTTCGATGATCCTGGGTGTACTGATAAGGATGAGCAATGAGCTTCCTGTAATATCTTTTCCTTCAAGTCGGGGCTGGACTCTGGAATGCACAAACGACTATTTATTCTGATTAACCCGTCTTCATTGAGTACAAAATCATACTTCTGTCTCTCAAAGATACCGTCAGTCAACTGCTGCCTGATAGTCTTCATGTACAGGTCATTATCTTGAGCACAACGTACCTCCTCGATGAAGTCGTTGTCTCCTGTCATGACAAATAAGGAATGAGCTCTACGGCTCAGGCGTCAGCAACTACTTTGCCTTGCCCTCCTTGTACCTGAGGTCGATGTCGTAGTCCTTCATAAACTCGACCCATCGCCTCTGCCTCATGTTAAGCTCCTCCTGAGTGAATAAATGTTGAAGGCTCTTATGATCTGAGTAGACTATCACTGTAACTCCATATAAGTAGTGGCTCTAGATCTTAAGTGCAAACACAACTGCTCCCAATTCCAAATCGTGAGTCGGGTAATTCTCTTCGTGTTTCTTCAGCTGTCGTGATGCATAAGCAACAACCTTCCCATTCTGCATAAGTACACACCCTATCCCTGTGCCTGAGGCATCGCAATATACTTCAAACCCGTCGGTCCCCTCTGGAATGGTGAGTATGGGTGCCGACCTCAGTAGGTACTTCAGTGCCTGAAAGGATCGCTCGCAATCCTTAGTCCATACAAATGGAGAGTCTTTCTTCATCAGGCTCGCCATTGGGTTTCGCCAGTTTGGAGAAGTCTTGTACAAATCTTCGATAGTAACCATCTAATCCCAAGAAACTACGGATATCTGTCACTGTCTTCGGTCTCGGCCAAGTTTTAACTGCCTCAATCTTCGCAGGGTCTACAGATATACCGCTGACTGATATTATATGCCCTAGAAAGGCTACACTGTCTAACCAGAAATCACCTTCGAAGCTTGGCATACAACTGGTTCTCTCTCATGGTTTGCAAAACTTGCCTTAGATGCATCTCTGCTCGTCCTTAGTCTTAGAATAAACTAGAATATCGTCGATGAACAACTACCAATGAGTCTAACTGCTCCCTGAACAATCGTTATAAGATCCATGAATATTGCTGGGCGTTTCGACAAGCCAAATGGCATAACTGTGAACTCATAGTGCCCATAGCGCGTTCGAAAAGCTGTCTTCTCTATGTCTCCATCCGCTATCCGTATCAGGTGGTATCCTGATCTCAGGTCAATCTTCGAGAAACTGTAGCGCCTCTTAATTGGTCGAACAGATCATCAATCCATGGTAACGGGTACTTATTCTTCACCGTGACTGCTTAATCTCCCTGTAGTCATGCATGTCGCATGCTATCATCCTTCTTCTTCACATAAAACTGGTGCTCCCCATGGTGATGCACTCAGTCTGATGAAACCTTTGTCAAGCAGATCTTCTAACTGGATCTTCAACTCTTTCATCTCTGCTGGTGCCATTCTGTAAGGTGCTTTAGCAATAGGCCCTGTGCCTGGTATTAAGTCGATGGAGAACTCCACATCCCTCTTGGGTGGCATCCCTGGTAAATCTTCAGGAAATAAATCAGAAAATTTGAAACGACTGGTATATCTGACTGTGTCTCCTCTTCCTGCCTCATGTCCTGGACATAGCACAAATAGACTGGCTGTCCCTTCTTCACCTTCTTCATCAATGTGATAGCAGATACTAGCTTGAAAGTCGGTTCTTTTGGAGTACTGCGATATGAAACTGTCATGCCCTTCGGCTCTTCAGTTGTAATCTATGCTCTGCGTAATGTAGACGTCCCTTGTATTTCTAAGCCAATCCATGCCCATGATAATGTCAAAACCCAATTATCCAGCTCAATCAAGTCCGCCTTAAATCTTCATCCATGATATTAATCTGAATCCCTTGTGCAGTTTCGTGCACCTCACTCTCTCCTTCGTCGGTAGTGTGACTAGGAAACTGAGAGAGGCTCAGGGTTGTCTCCTTCCTTGCTAATGTAGAGGATATAAAGGAATGAGACACTCCTGAATCGAAGTATCGATGCATTCACGCCATTTACTGTGAAGGTTCCCATGATGACATTCCCCTTATCCTTGGCCTCGGTCTTGTCCAAACATTCAACACTGCTCCTCCATTAGACTCGTGGCCTGGGGTTAACAATTCGTAAGATAGTGAGGTTGGGTGTATGTCTCAAAGGAATTAAAATGCCATTCATTAATCCAATGATTCTTACATACAAGCTTCATATTACTCAATATTGCCTAAATGTCAAATTCAAACCATCCGGTTTCAAATGCGTAGTATTTACTAAGGTTGAGGGGGTTGTATTCAACTTAATGCTCTTAATCCCATGGTACACTAATCTTGATTCTCCACCAAATATCAATACATCTCCTGACTTCAAGATAACCTGCTCGCCTTGTCCATCCTATTCTGATCACCGTATAGAAACTCAGCATCATCCCAATGGAGAATGATACAACTAGTATCCCTCTGGTAATTGACTCAGATGTCTCATCTCGGTCCTGGTGTAATCCTAGTTTTCCCCTTTCTCATAGAAGTTCGCAATACAATGTCGGCTCTCATGTCTGGAATGGGGTTGGTTTTAATTGTTGTGCAATCTTGACCGCTTCTGTCACCAAAGTTTGAAAAATATCGGGTATCCTAGGAACTAGTGCTCCATCTATCTTTCTTACTTCTTGATACAACCTAGTTTGTGGATCCCAATCCTTACCCATACACATCGTATACAATTAAGTTTTGATCCCTCTCATATCCTGGAGTGTAAAATCCTCCAAGCCTATTCCCAAAGTTCTACATTCATTTACAATAGCTATTTGTTCATCTAGGGTTAGATATTGCTTGAGTAGGGTCATGCCGGGTCGAAGTACTTGGCATTCTTTCTCTGGATATTCCCGACCTTCGCTCATAGGCTCAGGTGATCTCGGTCTCATAGGTAAGGGGTAACAGATGTCGAGTATCCTATTAGGTGAGAGGTTTCCTAAGTTAGGTCTCTCTAAACTTTGATTCACACTAAACACATACAAGTCTCATCGACTAAATAACTGTAAACACACATTCATGCATCATGCTTTTGGTTTAGGTTCTAGGCTTACCGGTTTCGCACTGAGCGCTAGCCTCAGCGCCTGAAGTTCCCACTGAGTACAGGGTGTTTCTTCCTGGAACTATATCCTTTCCCTTCTGGCTCCCGGATGAGGATGGCTGTCCTCCCGTCCTCTAGTATAGGTGTTATTCTGCGGCGCCTGACCTCCTCTTGGTCCGCCCGCCTCAATAGCTGAGGTCCTCTGTGAATCTCTAGATCCCTTGTAAACTCGGCTTCCTGGGTTGGAAAAACATTCATACTCCCGGTGGCCTTCCTTTTTGCAATAACGGCACTCCACCTTCCTGCCTGAACAATCCACGCCTGGGTGATCATTTCCACAACGCCTATAGTAGTAGTGGCGCTGGGTTGGCTTAGTGCCTATTGTTTATACAACATGGTTTTGCAAAGGTATAGCTAATAATCATTTTGGTTAAGTGAGAGGTGGGTATCCTTACCCTTAGGTGGTGCCGATCTAAGTGGCTGAGCATTAATGGCTGGGCCGGTCAGACGAGGGACCTGCTCCTTCATCTTCTGCCTCTGGAAGTCCTTCTGCCCCTTCTTCTTATCAAAGAATTTCCTGTTGAAGGTTTAGGTTAGTGACCAAATTATGTGTAGGTAATATATGAGTACTCCTTCTCAATCAAAGTTTCCTTACTTCCCCTTCTTGTAGTAACCGCCAGAGGTTGCTCCCCCATCTTCTCCTCAGTATTCTTTCTTTTCTTTCCCTGGGCCTCTTCCCTGGATTGAAGCATTAACTCGGTTGCTGATGCAGCATCATAGCATTCTTGAATAGTAGTGAAACGTATTGCTCCCATGGAACTCTGGATGCGATACTGTAGACCTCCCCTAAATTTCTGAATCTTCACGGTATCGGAGTAGTCGACCCCTGGTATGTAATCTAGCAGACTGATGAATCGTGCGTAGTACTGGTCAACCGTCTGACTCCCCTGGATCAGGGTCTCGAATTCTTGTCTCTTCCTTTGCTTCAGGTGTTCGGGGTAGTACTTCTCCCGCAACACTTCCACAAATGTTGTCCATCCAAAGTTTGGTGTAGCTCTATGGTGGCCCTCGACAGACCGCCACCAAATGTCTGCTGTGTCCTTCAGGTATACGCTGCTATGTCGACCTTCTGGAACTCTAACAGCCTTGAACGCCTTCTGGTGTTCTACAATGAATTTCTCTAGTGCGGCGGGGTCTGGTTCCCCTGAATACGTCGGTACTCTAGCGTCTGCAACGCTCTTCAACCAGTTGGTTTCTCTGGGCTGCGGCGGGTGGGGTATGGCTCCCGCAAACTGAGCTCCTAGCTGCTGGGCGAAGGTTTCCATGGCCTCTGCTAGGCCTGGTATCTCTGGGACATTTGGTGTCTCTCCTCTCCACCTCGTCCACTACTGCCTCCACGTGGTCTTCCAGCTCTTGACATCTATAAGATGTATATTCTTATTACTACTCGGTGTTACACCGTTTTACATACACAATCACAAACATGTAATAAAGCTAACTACTAGCAATAAAGATATCCCTAGGATTTTTCTTTCTAAGTCACGAATCCTCACAGACGTTTCCCGTATCCCAAGATTCCTATGCTCACTGTTCTTGACTCAGTATCTCTTCATCAGAGCGTAACAACGCTCTGATACCACTTTTTGTAACACCCCTAATCCTAAACCTATAATAACGTCGCAGTCGTAGCATATAAATAATAATTCGTAGCGGAAATTAAATCTATCTAACTTAGGTGTTACACGCCGTTACTCACCCTTGTGAGTAACAAGGCAACCTTACTCCATCCAACAACTTCAACTCCTCACCACTGTGATGAACAAGATACTGAGCATACTTAAACTTACAAACCAAATCCAAACTGAGCAACTAAATGAAATACAACAAACTCCAAAATACAGTACACAATAAAACTAAGAGTGTTTATTGGAACACATCATCTACCCTGTTTCCCCGCACTCCGGCTTGTGTCTTCTCAGTAACCTGAAATGTTTTGCCCATTGAAGGGCTCAGCAAACGATATGCTGGTATGCTAAATGTAGTCCTAAGTCATCTAGATTCCTTAAGTCGTTTAGCCATCTTGATAATAGATTCATTACATGATAATCCGGTTTACAATAATAACAGTAATAACTGTAAATGTTAAACAATCACATAACAGTTCACCTGCAAACATCAGTGCATAATAGTATACAATAACCAATAAACAAACACCAATAATCCATAACAATAACTAAACAAGATACGCGTATTAATTAACTGTACTTGTTAGTAGGTCACATGACCCTTATCCTTTTAAAACCAACCATTTAAACCTTTCCAATTAAATTCCACCTTAGGCGTCAAGTTAAGACAACCCTTAATAACGTATTAATGGACAGTAGTCCCCTGGGTTCCAAAGGAACCGTTACCAGCTGACCTTATGGCCCTGGATAATTATTTTGACCGATCCGGTCGAACTTGTGCACCAACAGCAGTGCCCTCTGCCATCATCGAATGTGGATAATGGATTCCCTTGAGTGACTCTTGATATAGTCCCTCGTCGTAGTGATCACGATGCGCAACAGAAAGTCGAAACAGTCTGGATTTCTCTCTTTATAAGTTAGCTCTTTAGTCAATGATACAATAACCAATCCTTGAGTTAAGACTATAACAGTTGACCATCAGTTTGGTTCATGTAATACCTAAAGGTCAGTTAGTCTTGTTTGAGTTTAGATGTATAAACTCCCAGTCATAAGACGATCACGTAAAATAAAACGCAGTGGTGTCGAGCAATACAGTATACAAGATAATATACATAAATCACAGATATCGCTCTTAAACAATTAAACACACAACTTCTGGACCTTAGGAAAATCCTTAGGACATTCAGACCACACATACATAAATCCCGTTCACCTGTAACTGCTAGCTTGACAATCACGCTCTAGTAGTTTCTTCCCGTACGCTGTTATCTTGCAATGCAATCCGGTAAGTGTTAATATAATAATCATAAGCATTACAGTACTGTCACTACAGAACTATTACTCTGTATTACTACACCCCCCGTATGTTCTTTATTCCCCACTGTTATTTAACAGTGGTTCTAGGTAGTTTAACAGTTCGTTATTTCATGTGATAACTACATGTGATAATGAATTTCCATTGTATGGTATATCTTTATCTCATTATTCATATCCCATATTATTTTCACTTAGTCCATATATTAATATCATTTGGTTATTTTCATTATAACCACAATTATTTTATAAACTTTACATTATACTCCATATGTATTATATTACTTAATTTTAATTCTTTCTTTATTAAATTACCAAACTAACCTTATAGTTTCGGTATTTATATTTTGGACACATTAACTTTTGTAAATTATAAATCAACCACTTAAACTTTCAGTAATTACAAATCAAATATTCTAACTTTTATAAATTACTATTTAACCCCATGAACTTTCGATTTCGACATATTCTTTTCCTATATTACAATACTTTAACCCCAAAACTTTATAAGTTATATATTAACTTATAAACTATGGTTTTTAATATCAAATTCTTTTAAATAACCGAAATGACCCATATACTTTTTAAATTACATTTCCGCCCCATGTCTAATTCGGTTTTACATATTCTTATAAATTACATATTCACCCTAAAACTTTTATAAACTTAATATTTCATGTCATAAATCATTTTAACCCAAAGTTTTGGTCAACAGTTTGACCAAGACTTAATTTCATGATTAATACTTTTAATATACCCAGAAAAACATAAGTAATTCGGTTTTACTCCAATCTTTCCATAAATTACAAAATAGCCTCAAAAATTTATAAAATGCTATTTTTACACTTAAACACTTGTTTAAATCACCAAAATTCATAATATTAATTCCTACCTTATATTATATCATAACTATACCAAATAACTCCTTAAACTCTCGCAATTATAATTAATACACCAATCTTTTCAAAATTTACAATTTAGCCACATACTTTATAAACTAGCCATTTAAATACTTGTAGCTATTTTTAATACTCCCAAGATTTATAATATAAGCTAATACTTATATACTTCAAAAATCACCAAATAGAACATTTCATTCTCTTTTAATAAACATTTACCATATAGTTTTAAAACTTGATTTAAACCTTATAATAAGTATATATAAATGTAATAAGCCATATAACACTTCTAAAAATTATGCTAATGACTTAGAATGTTTATAAGCTCAAAATAGAACATTTAGTTCATAGATGTTTCGGTTTAATCATATATGTATCATATTTAATTTTTGTGACACAAGTTTTACCTTAAGGTAATAATCTTACCTTATATGTTATATTTTCTTGACCTTATAACCTATAGTTTTCGGCCCTAATCTAACCAAGGGTTGTACATAAATTTTATACTAAAGTTTGAAGCTTAAATCAAACTTAAACTTAATAAATTTAATTATAGAAACTTACTCCTTAAATCAAGATGATTCTTGTACTTGATTTCTTCTTGGATTCCAAGCTCCTCCAATGCTATATGGTTGTAGAAGTTTCGGCCTCCATATGTAGATTTAGGAGATCCATGTGTTAGACTTCTAACAAGGATTTATAAGTAAGATTTGGAGTAGTTTTACAAGAGTTTACCTTAGGTATTTTTCAAGGAATTTTCGGTACACCTTGGGATGATTGTAGATCCAGTTTCCTTCATGAAATGAAGAAGAAACATAGGTTTAGAAGTTCTAAATTTTCAGAAATTCCTTAAGGTATTTTACTAGGATTTTCAACTTGAAAATATACCTTAACTTGATCTTGTTATTCCTTGTGTTGTTGTTGAATCTAGGTAGCTCCTTGGAACACTTAAGCTTGGTGAAATCTTGTTGGTTTGCTAGGATGATTCTTGCTTCAAGACTTAGTGGATTTAGCTAGGAAAATTACATAGAAATGGTGTTAGAACTTAAAACACCATTAATGGAGCTTTGATGCTCTAAGGAATAAACTAGAAAATGAAGAAAGAAAAGAGAGGGAAATAGAGCCTTACCAATCGGCTGAATGAATGGGCAAGAAAGAATGAAACTTACGTATGGCATTAAGGAGTTAGGAAAGGATAGAATTTTTGACACAATAATGTCAATTGTCTAATCTTTCCTTTGTTTATTGTTTGATTGTTTGGCTCCATAAAATGCCCATTATTGACTAGGCTTTCGGCTGAGACAAGGAGGAAGGGAATAGCTTTGTTTGATAATTGAAACAAGAGGACAAAGACAAGGTAGGTAGATGTTTTCTTTAAATTTTCTAAGTAGAATACCATGCCAATGTTGACTCCTTTCTCCTTGTATTTACGGTAATGTGCTGCTTGTGTAGCATTTGATTTTTATCCTTTGAAACATGAGAACATGCCTATGTTGGTAGATGTCTTATTTGATTAATTATAGAGCAATCAAATCTTCCTTTTCCTTGCATAAAATCGGTAATAGGTGCTGTAGGAGATCAATTGGTTTTTGTTGTATTAGACATAGATATATGCATAGTTAGGTAGCTGTTTTATTTGACTAACATTTAACAATCAATCTAGATTTCCCTTACACAAAATCGGCAGCCTTAAGGCTAGCACATGGGCTGCTCAATTATCATGAATTAAACTAGTACAACATGTGGTAAAGTAGATCTAGTTGCTTATTCAATTTCATTACTTTTCCTTATTATTCTCCTTGTTGTTTTCTTGCAGGATTTTGGTAATGGAGAGCCTCATTTGGCTGAGATTATTTGACATTATAACATATGGAACATGGGAGATGAGTCACTGATAAGTCAGGAATTTGTCTAAGTTTACTAGACTAATTCATGCTTAATTTTCTACATTATACATTAACTTTCCTCTTAATGCTTTAATTACTCTTCATTGTTATATTTGTCCCCAATGATCGATTTCATATGTTTTCAGGATAAAATACTCAACAAAGTGCTTAAATGAAGATTTTAGAGGTTAGAGCAACATGGGAAGTCAAACCAGAGTCAAATACAGATTTTCATTGACCACGGCTGTGCTTTATTGAGGGTCCGGGTTTGCAGCTGGGTTTATAAACCCACCACCTCGTCACAGAACCTTCTGCCCAATTTCAGATGCGGTCCGGGTTTGTGTCTTACTTTGCAAACCCGGACCATCCTAAGCGAGACTTTCTGCCTCTTTTCAGACGCGGTCCGGGTTTGTCCTACTTTGCAAACCCGGACTAATACAAGCGGAGCGCCAGAAGTCGGTTTCGGAAATAACGGAATTGTTGTTTATCTCTAATATCTGTATTATATCTTTTATCCGACGCTTAATTAGGGGAGATTAGAGATAGATTAAAGATAGATTTCTTGGTTATAAAAGGGGAGTCTGGCCAACGTGAGACATACACTTCGACAGCGCATAAAATTGTCACAATACAGAGAGATTAGCTTAGGAGAGTTTGAGTCTGGTTTGGAGTTTGGAGCAAGCAGAGCAGAGAGTTCATCACGGAGACTTCTCCAGAAGTCTCAACAGAGTTCCTTCTTGTTCTTTATAACTACTCATTACAGTTCTGTTATTGTAAACATGTCAATGGCTGAGTAGTTCCTTTAGATTTCGGTTTGCTATGTATCCCTAAATTGACTATTCCTGTTCCTTGGTGATTTAATGCAATTCGATTGAGTAAAGTTATTTTCCTTGCTTAATTTCTTTAATTTTATAATTTGGCCAATTATAAGGATTAGTATTTTGTTAGCTTATATGTGACGACTGCGGCTTTCAATTGAATACAGGAAAATAACCGGTTAGTTTAGAGACGGTAATTCCTCTAAAGCTAATTGACCAATAAACTAGATTGTTCTTAAGGCGGTTAGTAAACATGGGTTTGTAACGAGAGTTAAAATTCAGTCTTTGCTAACTAGTATTTGCTAAGCGGGAGACCGGAGGTAAATTATCTTTGTTCTAGGGTTTTCTCAGAATTGTCTTATAAATCACTTAGGGATAGGAATCACAGATTTAGGGTGCAGTAGTAAACCGGGATCTCCTTTCCAAATCAGTTTCACAACATTTATTTTCCTGCTTGTTATTGTTTGCATTCTGTTTACAGTTTCTAATTATCATCAAATCAAACCCCAATTTCCTGTTTTAATTTGTTTAATAAAGATTTAAACTAGACACATCGCCTCCTCTGGTTCGATACTTAGGGAATTCTCTCTATTAAAACTTGCTAGAATTGACCGGTACACTTGCCGTTAGGTTTTACCCCAACAAGTTTTTGGCGCCGTTGCCGGGGAGGCACGGTTATTTAGTTTTCTTTATTTTTTTATTTTTATTTTGTTTTTATTTCTTTTTGTTGTTTAGTTAATCTGATTTTTGCTGTTCTTTTAATTTACGCTATCTTCTTCAGTTCTAACTCTCGGTTTATGGTTAAAACCCGTCTGCAGGAGAACCGGAGTTCGAACTCAATCTTGAGATCGAGAGGTTTGCAGACAGCTTCGAAGGACTTGAACCTGGATCCACCAGTTGAGGAGGGGTGCTCGAACCACCTGTTATTGAAGAGGGTCCGAAGTTCAACCAGCAGTGAACATGGCGAACAACGAGAGGCAGATGAGGGACTACACCCGCCCAAGTGTTGAGGGGTTGGTGTCGCCAATTGTGATTCCTGCGCTACCAGCAGGAGTGCAGTGGCAGTTCAAGACTCACTATGTGACCATGGTGATGAACGCGCCTCAGTTCAGCGGGACGGTCACTGAAGACCCAAATGTCCATCTCACTACATTCCTGAGATTGGTAGGAGCGTGTTCGACACCAGCTTCGCAGGAGGTGGCCCGGCTCACTCTGTTTCCATTCTCTCTGAGGGATAGAGCGCTGAATGGTTAAACTCGCTGACGCCCGACAGTATCACTACTTGGGAGAGCTGGCTAATGCATTCCTGGCAAAGTACTTCCCACCCTCTCGGATGCTGACCATGAGAGGAGAAATTACAAACTTCAAACAGTTCGCCGGTGAGTCCTTGTCTGAAGCTTGGGAGCGTTTTAAGGGATAGTGAGGAAGGTACCACATCACGGACTAGGTGAAGAGGTTATACTGCAGTCCTTTTACAAGGATTGGATCCGTCTAGCCGGTTGTTGGTTGATACTTGTGCTGGAGGTAGTTTGATGGAGCTGCCCATTACACGGATTAAAGAGCTGCTAGAGACTATTACTACAGCAGCTAATCAGTGGGGAGGTACAAGAGCAGGAGAAGCTGCACCGAAGAAACCAGCTGGGGTTTATGAGGTAGATTCAAACACTTTCTTGGCTGCTAAGATAGAAGCAATGTCGAAGCAGTTTGAGCGTATGTGTGCAGTTATGAATCCACAGTCCAGTGCAGCAGCTCCTGAGGTTTATCCACCTTGCGAGTACTGTGGTAGAGCTTCTAACATGTGCCAGTGTTCTCCACCACAAGAAGAGGCAGCGAACTATGTTGGTAACAGACCGGGTAATTATTTTGGGAATCAAGGAAATCCGGGTTATCAAGCTCAGCAGCAAAACCGTTACCAAGCTGGTGGTAACAACAATTACAATCAGAGGCCCCAGCAGTACAATCCTTCCTATCAGAAGCAGCCACTGCAGAATCAGCAAGCACAAAATTCGGGTGCTGGAGCGTCTTCTAGTATGGATGCAGTTCTGGCCAGGATGAATGATTTCATCTCGGTTAATACGAAGAAGTTTAATGAGCTGGAAGCCTTCAATCAGGAGCAGAGAACCTTCAACAATGACCAGAGGACTTTCAATAGGAATATCGAGACTCAGCTGTCTCAGATATCTCAGCAGTTAGCTCAGCGTCCTTTGGGTTCCTTGCCTAGTCAGTCGGAGCAGAATCCGAGAGAGCATGCCAAGGCTATCACGTTGAGGAGTGGTACACAGCTTGACCCGGTGGTCCCTGAAGTTGAGGTCCCTCTCCCCAATGTTGAGCAGAATGAAGAAATTGCACCAGCAGGTTCTCAGGAGGAACCACCAGCTGAAGAGGAGGTGGCGATTAGCAAGACTACTAAGACTTCCACACCTCCACGACGCGCAGTTGCTGAAGCGCCAGTTCCTTTTCCAAACCGGTTGAAGAAGAGAGACTTGGATGAGCAGTTTGGTAAGTTTTTGACTATTTTTAAGAAACTGACCATTAACATTCCTTTTTCTGAAGCTTTGAAGCAGATGCCAATATATGCGAAGTTTATGAAGGACATCCTGTCCAACAGACGGTCCTTAGTGGAGAAGGATACTGTGCAGCTTACTGAGAGCGTTTCAGCTGTGCTTTCGAAGAAGCTTCCACCTAAGCTTGATGATCCAGGTACTCCGGTCATACCTTGCGCGATAGGTAATGTGAATTGTGGTAAGGGTTTATGTGACTTAGGTGCAAGTATTAATTTGATGCCATTATCTATGTATTTGAAGCTTGGTTTAGGAGAATGTGAACCTACACGAATTACTTTGCAATTAGCTGATAGGTCGATTATCCTACCTAGAGGTGTGGTTAGAGATTTAATTGTTTCAGTTGGTACTTTTTCTTTTCCTGCTGACTTTGTTATTTTGGACATGGAGGAAGACAAGGTAGTACCACTTATTCTAGGTCGACCATTCATGCGAACAGCAAGGACCCTTATTGATGTTGAAGGAGGGAAGATTATACTGCGTTTACATGATGAGCAGCTTGTTTTTGATATGACCAAGGCTGCCACTCACCCTTCTGATGTTCATGCTTGCTTTAGTTTAGATTGTATTGACACTTTGATGCAGGATTATTCTTACAGCCCCACGGAGCTGGTTGCGTTGGAGAAGTGTTTGATGGATTCCATAGAGACCACTCATGATGACTCCGAGGTTTCTACTACAGCGTTTCAGCTCTCTGCTGGGACCATATAGGAAGAACCACAGGATCGAGGAGGAACCACTGGACCGAGTTCCAAAGACACTAGCTCCTTCTGTGGAATCACCACCTTCTCTTGAGCTTAAACCGCTTCCTAGTAATCTTAAATACGCTTTCCTAGTTCCTCCTACTGATTTACCTGTTATTATCTCTAATGCTTTAACTGATGAACAGGAGGAAGCATTGTTGCAGATTTTGAGGAGGAACAAAGAGGCGCTAGGATGGTCCATTGCTGATATCAAAGGCATTGCTCCTACATTCTGCACCCACCGCATTTATCTTGAGGAGGATTACAAGCCATTGAGACAGCCCCAGCGGAGACTGAACCCGCACATGAAAGAGGTAGTCAAGAAGGAGGTTATCAAGCTACTGGATGCAGGTATAATCTATCCAATCTCTGACAGCGAATGGGTAAGTCCTACTCAGGTAGTACCCAAGAAAGGGGGCTTAACTGTAGTTCCTAATGATAAAGGTGAATTAATTCCTCAGCGTACTATTACTGGGCATAGAGTTTGCATTGATTATAGGAAGTTAAATGCCGCCACTAGGAAAGACCACTTCCCCCTTCCATTTATTGATCAGATGCTAGAAGGCTTGCAGGACAAGAATATTACTGTTTCTTAGATGGTTACTCTGGTTATTTTCAAATTCCAATTGCTAAGGAGGACCAAGAGAAAACTACTTTTACATGTCCATATGGTACTTATGCTTATCGTCGCATGCCTTTTGGTTTATGTAATGCACCTGGTACTTTTCAACGTTGCATGACTGCTATCTTTGCTGATTTTATTGAAAAGTGCATCGAAGTCTTTATGGATGATTTTTCTGTTTTTGGACCGACTTTTGATGCATGTTGAGACTTGGATTTAATCTTAGCTAGATGCAGGGAACTAACTTGGTGCTCAATTGGGAGAAGTGCCACTTCATGGTGCAGGAAGGCATCGTGCTCGGACACAAGATTTCTAAGAAGGGGATCGAGGTGGACAAGGCCAAGGTTGAAGTCATAGAGCAGTGCCACCACCATCTTCGGTAAAGGATGTCGAAGTTTTCTCGGTCACGCAGGTTTTTATAGGCGTTTGTCAAGGATTTTTCTAAGATCTCTAAGCCTCTTTGTGATTTATTGCTTAAGGATGCTAAATTTGAGTTTACAAAGAGTGCTTAGATGCGTTTAATTTGCTCAAAGCTAAATTGATTTCTGCACCTATTATTGTTGCTCCTGATTGGTCGTTGCCTTTTGAGATTATGTGTGATGCTAGTGACTACGCATTGGGAGCAGCTTTGGGTCAGAGGCATGACAAGGTATTGAGGATAGTCTACTACGCGAGTAAGACTATGAATGAGGCGCAGAAGAACTATGCCACGACGGAGAAGGAGCTGTTGGCGATCGTCTTTGCTTGATAAGTTTCGACCACATCATTGGCAGCAAAGTCATCGTGCATACCGACCATTCCGCTCTCAGGTATCTCTTTGGAAAGATTGATGCTAAACCTCGTTTGATCCGATGGATTTTTTTTGCAGGAATTTGACATTGAGATTAGAGATAAACCTGGAGCGCAGAATGGAGTGGCGGATCACTTATCCCGTATGGAAGTTCCTGACGATGGCAGGCCAATCAATGAGTATTTCCCTGATGAGTATGTCTTCATGATCGGCCATTCCACGGACCCTTGGTACGCTGATATTGCAAACTACCTAGCCAAGGGTATCGTTCCTCCAGAGTTGTCATATCAGCAGAAGAAGAAGTTCTTCTCCACGTCACTACCTTTGGGACGACCCGTTTCTGTTCAAGGTCTGCGATGGTATGATTCGTCGTTGTGTATCTGAGGATGAAGCTAGAGACATCCTGACACACTGCCATTCTAGAGAAGCAGGGGGTCATTTTGGACCGGCTAGGACAGCCGCGAAAGTTTTGGAGGCTGGCTTCTTCTGGAAGAATCTGAACAAGGACTGTTATCAATTTGTTTCCACTTGTGATCAATGCCAGAGGCAGGGGAATTTATCCAGACGTCATGAGATGCCTTTGAATTCGATCCTGGAGGTTGAGCCGTTCGATCTATGGGGTATTGATTTCATGGGACCGTTCCCATCCTCTCAAGGTAACCTCTACATCTTGGTGGTAGTGGATTATGTCACCAAGTGGGCTGAAGCGATAGCAGCCGACCAATGATGCAAGAGTGGTGCTCAAGTTTCTAAAGAGGAATATCTTTACCCGTTTCGGTGTTCCACGAGCGATCATCAGTGACGGGGGTACACACTTCTGCAACAAAACAGTTTGAGGCTCTTCTACAGAAATATGGTGTGCGACATAAGGTTTCTTTCCGTATCATCCACAGACGAACGGGCAAGCCGAGATCACCAACAGGGAAATTAAGTGGATCCTCCAGAAATCTGTCACATCCTCGAGGCGAGATTGGTCCCTTAAGTTGGATGACGCCTTGTGGGCATACCGCACTGCATTTAAAACACCTTAGGTATGTCCCCGTACAAGTTGGTTTTTGGCAAGGCGTGTCACTTACCTGTGGAGCTGGAGCACAAGTCTTTTTGGGCACTCAAGGCATTGAATTTTGATCTGCAAAAGGCCGGTGAGAAGCGTAAGTTACAGCTATGTGATCTAGAGGAGTTTAGAGAGGAAGCTTATGAGAACGCCAAGATTTATAAGGAGAAAACGAAGAGGTGGCATGATAAGCTATTGGTCAAGCGTGAGTTTCACGTTGGAGACAAGGTTCTTTTATTCAATCCCGTCTGAAATTGTTTCCAGGGAAGTTGAAGTCTCGTTGGTCTGGACCGTTTACAGTGACAAATGTCTCGCCCTATGGAGCCATCAGTTTAATCAATACAGAAGAGGAAACATTCAAAGTCAACGGGTCTCAGCTGAAGCATTATCTCAGTGGTGATCATCGCTGAAGTCCATTCGGTGATCACGGTCTTTGATCCTCCATACTGATTATCCAATGCATGGTCTAGCCAAAGACCGAAAAGACGGGCGGCTGGCTGGGAGACAACCCAGTTTTGTGAGTTTTATTTTTTCGTTTTGTTTATTTTTTTTGTTTTCATTTTTGGGCTAACGTGTTTGTTAGACATGTTTTGTTTAGTTTTACATGGTTTTGAAGGTGAATTCAGGAGTTTGGAGGGATGTCTGTTTCAATATGAGTTTCTGGCCACTTTTAAGGGTTGTCCGGGTTTGGAGCTGGGTTTAAACCCGGACCTATAGCTGGGCGAAGCTACTGGCATTTTGGAGGTCGTCCGGGTTTGCGCGCTGGTTTGCAAACCCGGACCGCAGGGCGCGATACTTACTGTCTATTTTGGTGGTCGTCCGGGTTTGAGTATGGTTTGCAAACCCGGACCGCATAAGCGGGTAGCTACTGGCATGTTTGACGTGTGGTCCGGGTTTGGGTATAGGTTTGCAAACCCGGACCCAATTTACAGCCGAGACAAAAGAGGGCGCGCGAGTCTGATCCCTAAATATACCTCCTTCTTCCTCGCGCCGCTCCTCCATTACCCAGTCTCCCGACCTCGCTGCTTCGCCATTGTACCCGTCCTAGCCCCCATCTTCCTGCCCCACTGCACCATCTCCGTCTCGCCTAACCCACCGCCCGACCTCGCCTGCTCTCGGCATTATTTTCGCCCCAACCTCGCTTCACCATCTCCGTCCCGACACCACCCGTTCCTTCCCAGTCAATCCCCATCTCCAATTCGGCCCCGTTCTTCCTCGCAGCCCCACCACTAATACACCACCACCACCCCACCCCATTACACTGTCGCTATTCTTACATCCCCAGTTCGACTTAACCTAACGCCGCCACCCGACATCGCCACCACACCCTAGCTTCCAATTCTAAGTAGACCACCACCAATCACCACCGCTCCCTTATTCGCACCGGTCAAGCCCAATTCATAATATATCCGGTTCTGTTAGTTAATATGGCGTCCAAGCGCACTCGACGGTCCACTACTGCTGCTGCCTCTTCATCGGCCGCGCCTGCGCCACCTGCACCAACAGCTCCGGTTCAATTCCGAGAATCGGTGCGCTCCGATTTCAACAGTGAAGCTGCCTTTGATTGGTACAATGTCAAGGACCGGAAAATTATTCCGGAAAGGTCAGTGTCCGAGGAGTTAATTACTGAATTTGATTTACAGACTGTGTTTGGTGCCAAGGGTTGGGGAAATTTGTTGCATCTGGGTAGGGGGTGCTATTACCCGAGATTGGTTAAGATGTTTTATGCTAATGCTGAGGAGGAGGATAATTTTAAGGTGATTTTCTCACGGGTCAAAGGGAAAGTCGTCCGTTTAGCATATTCAGACATTATGGAATATTTTGGAGTGCAGGAAACAATTGATAGGAATATGCTTAGGGAGACTTTAGAAAATGATATGAGAAGGGCAAAGGCGCATTATTTGAATCTGATGGTTAATGACCCTGAGGTACAGAACCGTCAGCGACGGTCTTCGAGGGATAAGCAGGTTGTGACAGGGAATAAGTTGCATACCCCGATTGAGCGTTTGATTCTAGCCATTATTATGCATAATGTTCGCCCGAGAGAGTGTGCTGACCTGAATGTTGTGGATTGTTTCTTTCTGCGACATTTGATGGATGATGAGTTTTCGCGGGGTGCTTGTTCTATAAATTTCCCTTCTGTGGTTTTTGAGCATATTCTAAGGATTATGGATGTAGACTGTACTGCTTCTCTTGCTTTCCCGCACTTTCTACAGTTTCTGTTTGAGAAGGCTAGGGTTGATTTCAGTGTTGAGAGGCCTCAACACCCCGCACCTCCCTTGGACATGACTGCTATGCACCGCTTTCAGTGGGAGAAGATAGGAGACGGGTGGATAAAGCGCCGTCGTGCCCGACGGGTGAGAGAGCTGCCCGGTCTGCTGGTGCCGATGGAGCCGGGCCTTCACAGATTAGGGGTGCTGATGGGCCTGCTGCGGGTCCGATGCCAGGTTTTGAGGAGTTGATGATAGAGTTTAGAGATTGGCAGGGGGTGTGTACTACCCGCTTTGATGAGTTTGGCTCGCGCCTTGACGATCTGTCCACTCAGGTTCAGAACTATGGGTCCGTCTGACATCCTTGGAGGCGCGTCGCCACGCTGCTGAGGTTCGCCAGGATGCACGGATGGCCGATTATGATGCTCGCTTCACCCGTATGGAGGCTTGGCATCTTCCGCGTGGGACACAGTCACAGCCTCCACCACATCCCTAGGATTTTGAGAGCTTGGGTTATTTCATTCTCTACCTTTTTTCAGATATTTTGATGTGTTTTATTTCGTTGTTGCTTCTGAGATATTTGTCTTTGGGTTGTATTTCTATCCTGCTTTGGGTTCGACTACTACTTGTTTCATTACGACTGTCGCTTAACTATGATGTATCACTCATACACTTACTGCTCTGCAAGTTCGTGTTGGCTTTGGTTATGTTTCTTGAGCTACAGGTCTACTTTTTGATGCGTGTGAGGTATTGAGAAATCCAAAGGAAACTCTGTCGAATTTTCTGCAGAATTCAACACCCCGCTGTTTTACATAAGTGTGAGGACGTTGTCCTCGCCATACTCTAGGGGCATGATTTTCTAACTTCTTTTATTTTTCAAACGTTGTTTTCTGCAAATTTTTGTTTTCCTTCCGTCTTAATCATTTTCATGAAGCAATGAGGGCATTGCTAAGTTTTAAGTGTGAGGAAGGGAAATTACACATGCTCATATTCATGCTCAGTTACATTCGAATGTGCTAATTTTGAACAGTTTTATTTTAAGACTATCATTCCATTTGCACAATATTTTTGCTGGCCCTCAAAAATATTTTGGTTGCATAACATACCTGAGTCTTATTCAGTGGTTGGATAAGTTGGTTTGGAACACCGCGCGAGTAGCACTAGTTCTTATGAGATCGAAGCTGGAGAACAGTTGTAGGAATTCTGGTTGCACTGCTTGTATGTACAGTTTTGATTAATGCTTGTCTATTTCTTCACTAAAAAGTTAAGCCCATTAGTATAACTATTAATCTTTGATTTCACTTGGGGACTTTGGGAATGATTATTGAATGAAAGGAAGGAAGGACAAAGGCAAGGTACTCCTCTAATCGAACTTTTAACCCAGAAAACAGGCCTCGCCCATTTGGTAATTAAGTCCTCGGGGTGTCTCATCACCCATCTACCTAAGGTCATCTGATCTGGGATAGAAGACCCAACACCGCTACATGAATGGAGAGAAAAGTCTGAGGGATATAAAAGAGAAAGTTAATGCTTGTTTAGAAAGTTGAAGAAATTTGTTAATTTCAAATGCAAAGTGCAAAGTCTTTCTTGATTATGAGTACGTGGTGATGAAAGGTAATATGGAATAAGATATTACTTCTCACCCCTTGTCGTCCATGGATTGTGGAAAGTTAATTGGAAAGTAGTCCCTGAGTGAAATTGGAGTCAGTGGTTTTACTATGTGTCTTAAGCCCTTGCAAAATACTTCTCAATTCACTGTTTATGAAAACCTGCAAGTGTGGATCATTGTTCTCTATGACTGCTTTTCATTATTAGATCTCCTTGTGCACAGTTCTAAACTGACGACTCCCTTCTGTAAGATTTCAGTATGTTTCTATTTGCTTGAGGGCAAGCAAAGATTAAGTGTGAGGAAGTTGATAAGTCAGGAATTTGTCTAAGTTTACTAGACTAATTCATGCTTAATTTTCTACATTATGACATTAACTTTCCTCATTAATGCTTTAATTACTCTTCATTGTTATATTTGTCCCTAATGATCGATTTCATATGTTTTCAAGATAAAATACTCCACAAAGTGCTTAAATGAAGATTTTAGAGGTTAGAGCAACATGGGAAGTCCAACCAGAGTCAAATACAGATTTTCATTGACCACGGCTGTGCTTTATTGAGGGTCCGGGTTTGCAGCTGGGTTTATAAACCCGGACCACCTCGTCGCAGAACCTTCTGCCCAATTTCAGATGCGGTCCGGGTTTGTGTCTTACTTTGCAAACCCGGACCATCCCAAGCGAGAACTTTCTGCCTCTTTTCAGACGCGGTCCGGGTTTGTGTCTTACTTTGCAAACCCGGACCAATACAAGCGGAGCGCCAGAAGTCGGTTTCGGAAATAACGGAATTGTTGTTTATCTCTAATATCTGTATTATATCTTTTATCCGACGCTTAATTAGAGGAGATTAGAGATAGATTAAAGATAGATTTCTTGGTTATAAAAGGAGGAGTCTGGCCAACGTGAGAGATACACTTCAACAGCGCATAAAATTGTCACAATACAGAGAGATTAGCTGAAGCGAGAGTTTGAGTCTGGTTTGGAGTTTGGAGCAAAGCAGAGCAGAGAGTTCATCACGGAGACTTCTCCAGAAGTCTCAATAGAGTTCCTTCTTGTTCTTTATAACTACTCATTACAGTTCTGTTCATTGTAAACATGTTAATGTCTGAGTAGTCTCCTTAGATCTCGGTTTGCTATGTATCCCTAAATTGACTATTCCTGTTCCTTGGTGTTTTAATACAATTCGATTGAGTAAAGTTGTTTTCCTTGCTTTATTTCTTTAATCATTATAATTTGGCCAATTATAAGGATTAGTATTTTGTTAGCTTATATGTGACGACTGCGGCTTTCAATTGAATACAGGAAAATAACCGGTTAGTTTAGAGACGGTAATTCCTCTAAAGTGCTAATTGACCAATAAACTAGATTGTTCTTAAGGCGGTTAGTAAACATTGGGTTTGTAACGAGAGTTAAAATTCAGTCTTTGCTAACTAGTATTTGCTAAGCGGGAGACCGGAGGTAAATTATCTTTGTTCTAGGGTTTTTCTCAGAATTGTCTTATAAATCACTTAGGGATAGGAATCACAAATTTAGGGTGCAGTAGTAAACTGGGATCTCCTTTCCAAATCAGTTTCACAACATTTATTTTCCTGCTTGTTATTGTTTGCATTCTGTTTACAGTTTCTAATTATCATCAAATCAAACCCCAATTTCCTGTTTTAATTTGTTTAATAAAGATTTAAACTAGACACATCGCCTCCTCTGGTTCGATACTTAGGGAATTCTCTCTATTAAAACTTGCTAGAATTGACCGGTACACTTGCCGTTAGGTTTTACCCCAACAGTCATCATTCCATAAGATAATTTACAAGGTAAAATCAATGTTTTTAGACCTTAAAGATCGGCCACTTCTATGCCTACATGGAACTGATTTTTAATTTGATTCCTGTCACACTATATTGTATTACGACCATATTGTAACATGTTATAAGTCACCACATTCATTTGGTACATTTATACTAAGGTAAAAGGTGAAAGTTCCTAAGGTAAAATGTTGATTTTATAGTACATTTAGACCATAATTTCGGCCCCACTTGTGCTGTGAGTTTAGCACTGGCTTTAATTGATTTAGATAGTCAATTCCTCCCCATTTAAGATTATCAACTCGTGGCTCCTCAAAAACTTCAAGGTAATAGCGTAGAACGCGTTTTTATGACACTCGAAGGTGCGTTTTTGTGCTTTAAGGATATTCTGGAAAATAAGTAGTCGCTATGAGTTCCAAGTGTTTATAAATATTGTTTATAGTCAATAATGATATACTAAGGGGCCGTTCGCCCACCACTTTCAAAAGCTACTATGAGTAGCTTTTCTATTAATGTACCCCTAGTTAACTTATTATAACTTGACACATATGCATTGGGTTAAATTTCAACAAATAATCAATTGACACTGGCAACATTAATCTATTGTTTTATAAATCCTGAGAGAACGGGCTCTAAGGTGTTACATTGGGTTATATGAGGTTATATCAACTCATGACACAATTTCCGGGCTACCGGGACACTCCCGGGGCAAAATATGAGCGTTAAGAAATTTCCTGAGGATTTTGTTGAATCTTGAAAAAGTATCTCGAGGGTTCTCTTTAGAATGATGAATAATGATGTTAGGAACTCTAAGAATGATTATTTAGGACCTTGTGCCACCTCGGCACTTCTCCGGGGCATTCCCGGGGGTTTATGGGCCCCACCGGGAACTTCCGAGCGCTTTGCGTTTATTTGAAAATCTACCGTGAGGACTTCATCTTAAATGTTTAATAAAGTGTTATGGTACATTTGGAATGAAGTGTAATGCTTCACTTCATCCTATAAGGTATTTCTGGGCTTTCGGGCCCTTAAAGGGACTCCCGAGCATTTTGTATTTTTACTCGGTTTTAGATGAGGTCCTATGTTCTAAGGGTCATATAATGATACTTGATTAACTTCATATGAGGTTTATAGCTTATGTAACTTTGGTTAGCTTAAGGTCTGGCTTAACGCTCGTTTTTGACCTTAAGGAGTTTAGGTGTGTTTTTAACGCCTAAGTGTTTATGCTTTCTTAGGGTTTAATAATCCCCTAAATAATATTTACTTACCTTTATTTAATTATTTAAAGGTTAGGGGTATTTCATTACTGGTCATACTGTTCTAAGGTGGATCCATCAATCCACCCAAAAAGGCCTTGACCTATGAGATAGGGTTGAAGTTGTATCTTTCATGTGGGATAGTTTTCCCAGGTATGTTTGATGAAGTGGATGGATGTGAAGATTAGAGATGGGAGGGAAAATGAAGAGGAAGCATAAAAGATTCGATGTGGGAATGGACCAGAAGATCCTTAAGAGCCCATTTGACTTGCGCTCGATTTCAAGCTAATAGAGAATGATAGGAGAATATTTGTATTGATTTTGAAATATGAGCTCGACTGTAGTTCTCACTTTCTTTTTATGGAGATGGTCTTTACACTGCTTTAGTAACCTAGTTATAGAAGTGTACAAGTGAAATACCCATACAATTTTGATTAAACTTTGAGCATATATTATGCATTTATATGGATTAAACATGGTTATGATATTGGTGGATATTGGGATGTTAATGATTAAGTAATCTGAATTTGGGATTTATTCCTTAAGTGAGGATAAAGAGGTAATTGGGAATAAGTAAGATTTAATTAGATTCTATTTTATTTCTTCCTTTTTCTTATTTCTTTTTCTTTTCTTATCTTATCTTTTCCTCTTTTCTCTTTCCTGGCAAAATCATGCTCCCTCACTCTCTCTCTGCGCCTCGCTTCACTTCTTCTTCTTCCTCAGCTAAATTCCACTCCTCTATTGCTGGCTCAGACTAATTCAAAGGGTAAGTCTGTCTATCGTAGTAAGAGTCTCTGAAATTGTGAATTGGTTGTTTTGGTGGATTATTGATTGTATGATTGTGTTGGACTTTAGATCCTGAGTTCATCAATGGTGATTGCTAGTGGCTAGTGTGATTCTTGATTCGTGGTGAACGTGAATTGCAGGTAAGCTACTACGTTCGCTTAAATTGTTCTATGTGAACATTCATGAATTATTGGGTGAATTGATTTTGATTGGTGGAATACCTTGTGGATGGATGTGGAAATTAGGGTTTGATTATATTTGGGAATCTGGTGGAATATGATGGATATTTTATCGGGATTTGATGGTATTTGTCTTGGGAGACTTTCACTGGGATGATTCATACACATTGGTACATTGAATTAAACATATTGCGCTGCGACCACTATATCGTAGTTTAAGCTCTATAGATCTACTTTTTTGTGGTCAGAAGTTTCATTAGAAGGGTGTGCACACTTAAGGACTTTGAGTGAGATGGAATTGTATTTTGTGACCCTACTCGTTTGGGTCTTCTTTGCTGGAAATTATATATTTGCGACCTCACTGGTTTAGGTGTTCGTTGGTGGATATTTGGTTGCAGGTGAAAGGATTCCATACTCTGGATGTGTTGTATTAGTGGTTGTGCTGGAATGTTGGATATTGGTTGTGTTTAACTGTTGTGTGGAACTAAACTCATGCTTTCCAAACAAAATGAATTTTACACTCCGAAGTAGTGGTTTACTCAAGTTTTATCTTATTTGTGTGATCCTTTCTTTGTCTTGTTGTGTACTTTTCTGATTGCAGGTATTGTCACTATGGCAGGGGAGTGGGAAACGCGTCACCACTTAGAAATAGATGCTAGGCTGGCTAATGACTGAACAATAATGTTAATGAGGATTGAAATTGAACTAATGTTGTTATGCGACTTAGAACTTGTCCTTTGAGTTGTTTTTGGAGTGGTGGATAGCCTTAACACTCATGGGTATGGGTGTGGCAGTAATATCCCGGATTTATTCATTTCTGCTGTAATATTTTGTGAACTGATATTAGCACCAAATTATGGTGGGAAGTTTTTTTAATTGATTTGTGAATGGCATTATTGAATTGAAGTATGATAATAAGGAAGTTTTGTGGCTGATTTGAACTTTTGGACCTGTCCGAACATCTGTCCGGACATACAAGTTCGGACAGGTCCCGAGCTGAAATTGGATTTCTAAAGAATGAGGTGTTTGAACATCTGTCCAAACTTACATGTTCGAACAATAAGCGAGGACTAGTCTGAGTGTAAGTCTTGGCATTGGTCCGAACTTACACGTTCGGACGAACGTTTGGACACACCTAGGGAAAATTGTCAAGACTAGTGTCCGAACTTCAATGTTCGGACCACGTAAGTAATTTCTATCGGAACTGGCGTCCGGACTTCAATGTTCGGACGAAGGTTCGGACAACACTAGTTTTGAGTTTCGGCTTGTGTCCGAACTTCCAAGTCCGAACACAAGTTCGGACATATGCATTTGAATCTCGGAAGGTCAGACATGACTTAAATCACTGTTTTAAGAATCGTTTGACATCCGTTTTTCAATCAGTTTACGGTGTTACTTTTCTCATTTTTGTACTATTATAATGTGGTAAAATCCTGGGTGTTACAAGAAGTATTTGGCTGAAATTGCTATGGGCTTATTTATTCTGTTTTATGAGTTGAGCTTGCGTTGTTTGACTGATATATTTCTGCTTTAGAATTATTTCGTACTTGTTAATATCATTTGGCCTATATATATCTTCCATGTCTATGCTTTTGTAGCAATGAATTGATTTAAGATCCAACTCCAGCTCAATGACATTCACCTTTGGTTAAAAAAAACAAAAACTCAGTAACATTCGCCACGAAAAAGCTCAATAACATAAAGTTTTTTTAATCAATACTAAACATAAACTAGTACTAATATACAAGGAATGATACATCATCAATCTTCAACTAATAAATATCATACATACCACTATTTCCACAGCCAAAAGACATACAAATGCAAGACCCCCACCACTACTACTACACTCTGTCTGTCTGACCACCAGCTCGCTTCTACTTGCTTAGTTAATTAGTAGGTGGTACAAAACTGAAATCACGGCGGAGCAGTAGCAGTAGAATTAGGGTCTGAATCACAGTCATGATCCTCAACCAAAGCAGCAGCTTCTTTAATCTCTTGTAACATCTTCAAAACTTGCCACATCGGCGCCTCTGTTCAGGTGAACTGACACTACAAGTAAGAGCGACTTCTAACAACATAGCCAGCTTACTCTCCTCTTCATCATCATCCTCCCCAATATGAGCAGTAGTACCATTCACATGACCTCTCACTTTACTCACCCACTTCACGATTTCTCTAGGCGCAAGATACGGGTGCTGATGCGGTGGTTTCCCACTCAGGAGCTCTAGTAACAGGACACCAAAAGCGTAGACATCTGACTTGGAGGTCGCTTCATGGATCGACCCGCGGATCTCGGGGGATCGGTATGCGGTGGAGGAGGAGGAGTCAGGGTCTGTCTGAGAGTTGTTGTTGAAGAGGAAGGCGGAATCGTTTGCTAATGGTGTAAGACAGTAGTCGGTGAGACAGGCTTCAAAGTCAGGGCCTAAGAGAATGTTTGAGGATTTGAGGTTGCCGTGGACTAGTCTCCATGCTTGGTGAATGTAGGAGAGGCCTTGTGCTACGTCTTCGGCTATCTTTAAGCATGGTGTCCAGTGGAGTGGTTTAGCTCGAGCTGATTTTGAACCTGTAGCAAGCCAAGCCGAGCAGAGAGTGCATAACATAACCAAGTTGTCAAATAGTCCTCAAACAAGCTTTTTTCCCGCAGTAATTTTACTCATGCCCCAGATGACTAAATAAATAATACAAAAAAGAGATCCAGAATAAATTGCAACTTTTGTAATCTTTCAACAAAGAAAAAGCTGTCTCCGTCTTATCTTTGAATTATGATGCACACAATCATTCATTCCCACCGAAATTCACATGCGAAAGTTAACTTTTCGTGAAGTCGATTCATTACTCATTCCGCATTCCATTCCTCCGAACAAAACTGCTACTGATATGGTTGAGCACATTCAACCCATATTTGCCACAAAGAATATACAACAGGGCACAAAAAGGGCATATGGTTCTCACGTGGGATCATTGATTTATGTTCATTCTCTAATAAAAAAAGCTACTTACATAAAACTATTTTTGTAACATGCTTTAAATTAAAGACTGGCAGAGGAGAGGATAGAGAAGATTCATTCTTATAGATTAAAAAGCAACCAAACATGTTGGCAGACATTATTCCTATAGCTGAAGTATTTTATATTTCTTACAAAAATGATCCAACAAACTAAATGATTTCACCCAAATTTAAGTCGATACATTCATTTAGCGAAGATAATAACCCCTATTTTTTTACTATCTCACCGACTCAAATATCTCCTATTTGCCGACCCCTACTAATTTACAATCATCCACCACTACTATTAACAAGGCGAAGTAAGATTCCCTGTTCGTTTTAACTGTTATACTCAAAAGTAGGTCTAGTTGTTAAATAAATAATTGCTTAACAACTTATCCACCCCTCACCCTTATATGTTGCCGGTTCGACCTCCACTGTCATGTTGCCTAAGGATTATGTGCAACTACTATACTACTTGTTATTTCCCATGCCAGATTCCCTAGTCATGCAATGACCAATGACGACTCATGGTCCCTAATAACGGATAACCTATCACTCTCTCACACCCCCAATCCTCAATTTCAAATTCAAATTATCAAACATGTACCTAAACTTCAGAGTCAATTCAGACCATTCAGAAAACTGCAACTCATACTCTACACTCCCCTGGTCCACTTCTAGTAATAAATACTCCTATATCTGACGACGGGACCGTGGACCTCCACTCCACTCATCATCAATACGCATGTATTAATACGAGTAACTACCTAAATAATCATCATCAATAATAACATCGATCAAATCCAAATTCATAAACGTACTCCAATCAATTACTTACCGTGGATTAACGAGAACAAGCTTCCATTAGGCTGGTAATCATACACAAGAAGCCTCTCTTCTTTCGCTTGAAAATAAGCTCTAAGCGGGACCAGATTAGGATGTCTAAGCCCACCAACAGCTTCCATATGCCGCTCAAACGCTTCCTTCCCTTCATCACTCATCTTACTCCCATCCAACCGTTTCACACACACGATTAAACGATTATCCAACACAGCCTTATACGTTGTCCCCATTGTCCCTCTACCTAAAAGTTCCGCTGACCCCCTCATTAACTGCTCCACTGTATACAACCTCTCTTCCCCCGCACAGAATACTAGACTTCCACCACCACCACCACCCCTGCCCACTTTTTCACCACCATCCTCCACTCCCATAACCGCAGGTACCGGGAATTTCATCCCAGACACAACTGTTTTAACTTTCTCTTCACGCTCCGCTTCAATTCTCATCACTTCAGCTGCATCAGCAGCTGCTGAACGATCAACCGACATCCCGTGCTCATGTTGATGATAATACCCATCATTATTAGTAGAAAGATTCTTCTTTCGTCTTGACCGTTTAACCGCGAATGTGAAACAGAGTAATGCGGTAATAAGACCTAAAACCCCAATCACAAACCCTAAAACAACTCGTTGTTTACTATTCCGATTCCCATTTTCTCCATTCTGAGCGAGAGTTACACCCGCCGCCGACATTTCTTCATTCTGGTCTAACCCCGACCTGGACCCAGGTGCAGCAGCAGCGGTAGTTGGTTCAGACGCAGTTGGACTAAAAAACGGGATTTTCGGACGACATTCTTTATGTACAATTTCACCACATAATGACGGGTTACGAATGAAAGCACTATGACCGAATCTGACAAATGTTGTGGTGATTGGAACTAAACCAGAGAGGTTATTAAACGAGATGTTGAAAGTGGTGAGACTAGATTGGTTAAGAGGTGGAAGTGAACCGTTGAAATGGTTGGATTCAAGACGGAGATAAGTGAGTCGATCGAGTTGAGTGAGGAATGAAGGTAAAGTGCCGGTGAAATTATTATGTGAGAGATCGATTGTACGGAGTCGATGAAGAGATGAGATGGAAGGTGGGAAATGACCAGTGAAGAATTGTGTGAGAGGAAAAGGATTTTGAGGTTAATGAGTCCAGAGAGGTCTGGGATTGGACCGGTAAGTGAGGAGTTTTTTAAGCTAAGGATACGGAGTTGGTCGAGATGTAAGAGTGTTGGGTGGGATAGGTCCGGTTAAAGGAAGGTTTTCGAGGATGAGTTTGATGACGCGAGTAGTGCCGTCGGAAACGGTGGCGCAAGTGATGCCTAGCCAGTGGCAGTGTGGGGAACTAGCGTTGAATGGGAGTGAGTTGTGTAAGTCGGATTTTGATTTGAAAGCTAAAAGGGCATGATCGTCGGTGGATGAGAATGATGGTGGGTGTTTGGTTCCATGGGCATTGGTGAGGAAACAGAGGAAGAGGATAAGTTGAAATAATCGTGAGGATGAAGATGTTGGTCCTCTGTTTGCTTGCATTGTGGGTGGTGTGGTGGGTTAGCTCGATCTGGGCTGGATGGTGGAGGTGGTGATGGTGGGTATTATTACACAGCTGCGGTTCCAGAGATGAGTGTCATATTTTTAGGGTTTCTGGACAGCCCCAGGAGAGGAGATGGAGGAGGAGGTTGTGGGTTGTGGGACAGTCACACTCGGACAGTGTAACGGAAAGAGGACAAAGAAATGAAATGACGGGGAGAAAGAGGAAAGGAACAGGGAAGTTAGAACTTAATAGTGAGTGGGCAATGACGAAGGGAAAAAGTGGAGTTGATTATGGAGGGACTGGGGGAAGGAAGTGATCGCTGCTGCTAAACTTTGCTATGCGATTGCGGTATTTGTTTCCAATTAGCACATATGCTACTTCCCTATGGGGCAGTAGGGCCAGCGGTAGTAGTCACGTGGCTGGGTTGGAGGGTGGGGAAAAGTACCTTTTTCTTAGGCCACGTGATCCGACTGAACTGGCCATTATATTACATCTTTCTATGCGTAAAATGTTTGGACGTGGCTGAAGCATTTGTGTGCTGGGGTGAGTGTGGAATTTCAAAACACTCCATGTAAGACATATTTCGAACCTAGGTTGTAATATAGAGATGGTTTTGTCTTTTTTTGCTAGTTTGTATAGTTAGTGTTTCATTTATTGAAAGTGAACCCTAAACCCTACACTACAAATCATACAAATGTTTCAACGTTTTTTAGTTTTTCTAGGGTGGTTTTTAGAGTGTTTAGGATAAGATTCATTTTCTTAATGAATAAGGTTCATTTTATTGTTAAAGAAGATTCATTTTGTTAATGAATAAGATTCACTTTAAAAATACGTAATATATACTCGTTATAAAAACATAAAATTTTAAGTTTACCAAAACATATCTATGATGCATCTTGTTTTGAAGAGGACAAAAAATGATAAACAATGATATAATTTATTTTTTATTTTTTACACTTATATTTTGTGAGTTATAACATTTTGAAAAAAATATATTTATTTCTCTCTCCTACTCTACCCACTTACCCCTCCCCCCTGCGCGTGACTTCCCTCTTATTCCATTTTTTTTTTTTTGCTTCTCTTAATTTTAATTAGACCAATAATATATTAACATGTGGCAGACTTACTAGCTAAAAATCACTTTGTATGTTGTTCAGTTAGGAAAACCAGTCGCAGTCAGAATGCTCTAGCAGACTTACTAGCTAAAAATGCGCACGAACATGACAGTACATTCACTCTCTTTGAATCCCCTCCCCATTTCTTTATGGATGTACTCATGGCTGAGAGAGTTCCTGTAACACCCCTACCGGTAATCACACAATTATCTTCTAACTCGTCTCTATTACCAATACACAAGCAGCGGAATTTCCAATACAACCGGGGGCGCTACAATGCCGTTAGTCACCTGCGTGACTAACAAGGCCAATCCAAACTCAAATACAACAATCAATTTACAATATCGGTCTGATGTCGAATATGCCGAGTACTCTACAATTACAAATACCATTCCATTCCTTAACCAAATCGAATACATTACAAACCTCAATCAATTCTATACCGAGTATCTATAGTTCTCAAGCTTGCCGGTCATTCCGGTTTTACAGTGCCATCTTTACAACATACAAATATTCCTAATCAACTACCCGTATTCAACTTCCAACCCCGTCCTACTCTCGAACGGTATTCGGCTCCAATGTTCCTATAAAATAAAAACGGTGCCCCTAGGGGCTCAGCAAAATTGTTGCATATGAAATTCGTATATCCCGCGTGCTAACGAGGGTACGCCGACTATTTTGGTCGAGAACATGTGGTTCATTTTAATTCAAACAGCTTGCAAGGCAATAATACATTATATATGTATATTGGCACAATCAAGGTTCAACATTGAACACAAACACTAACACACACATCAAGGGTTAGTTTAATATATCCTACACTTAGGCTTTGAGGGTTCTACCTCACTATGCCTTAATCAATTTCTCTTACTCTCAATCTCAACCAAGGTCTACAACACTCAATCTCAAATTACCAACTCCACTCCCAACTCTCTCAAGTTACAACTCAATACTCAAAATTCTCAAACCTCAACTCAAGTTCTCAAATCAATTCCTCAATACTCAAAGGCATCTTTTAAGTCTTTGCCCACGACCTCCAGGCAGGGTCATACACAAGACCCACCATCGGCTTACAAATACAAACGGAGCTATACACTTAACTCCTTCAATACTCAAATTCACAAATTCTCAAATGTCCGTATCACTACCGGACTACTCAAATTCCCAAAACTCCTCTCTCGGAGTTAATTCACAATCTCATGGATTAGCCTAGAAGTATCTCTCTCGATAACATCTATTAGCTTAGGGAATTCTCAATGTCTAGTATTCTAAGATTTAGGGTTTTACCCAACTTATCGAATACTCTCATGTTCGGGACATTGTTTATGTTAGTCGGATCCTCTCATTGGGGTTCGACTATCTCTCTAAGGGGTTTGGTGATCCCTTACCACTCTTTACTTTACTCAAGGTTCATATTTTGAACAATTTCAACCCTCTAAATAGAGGTTACTCATATACTTCCACTATTAATTGTTTTGTGGATTAAATCAATTCGGTTCTCTAACCGTTATCGGGAGTTTACTAATCCTGTATACTTTCTCACATTCTAGTGAGTTTATAAGTTTATGTTATCGTTGCTTGGTTCGATAGTTTAGTGTGTTTCCACGTTTTTATTAATTCGCAACTTGACTCTTCTAACGATCCACTACTCAAACAAGACTCCACTATGAGTCACACTACAGTGCTCATTCACACTCAACAATTCATTCACAAATACACATCTCATGAATTATACAAACTTCACTTTAATCAACAATCCAACAACAAGCAATATAATACAAGCACAAGAGACTACAACAATCCGATTCGTGCATTTATCTTGTTAGGTGATCACACAATCAAACAAGCACACGAATCAGAGTAGCCAAGGTAGCATACAGGGCATGAGAAAATCATACCTTACACCTTGGTTTAACTTTTACCGTGTCTTCTCACTTTGCTCAGTTTACTCTTGGTCCACTGATAATATTCCAAACATCTCCATTATTTAAGGTACTACGGTATGTAAAACTAGTACTCCCGTAATTAACCCCGTTAACCCATTATTCTTTGGTTTTGTTTATGTCCTCTTAAATTCACAACTATCTCAATCACTTCTCCAACTTGTTTATACTTCCTAGGACCTTTAAAGGTCACCAAACAACTCCTAAACATCACCTAAAACCAATACCAATCAATCATCCATCTTTAGAATGCATTAAAACACATTCTGTTGAATTTTTATAGTGGTCCGGGTTTGTGTCCGGGGTTACAAACCCGGACCAAACACTGAATTACGTTTCTGGTGCATTTTTCATGTGGTCCGGGTTTGTGTCCGGGTTTACAAACCCGGACCACCCCCTGGGATGATCTTCTGCCGTGTTTTTGCTGTGGTCCAGGTTTGTGTACCGATTTGAAAACCCGGACCACCCCTGGAACTGTCAAAATTTATAGTTTATCACCAGTTTTCAACTCCTAATTCACCCTTAATCAATTCCTAATCTTTCCACACATTTCCTACATGTTTAAACACCTCAAAACATGCTCTAAACCTCTTCAAACCATTGGTCAAATCCCTACTCAAATCCTTGCTCAATTTCTACAAATTTTCCACCCTCACTGTTACATTTTGCACTCTTGTGCATTTCTAACTTCCTCTTGGTGGTTACTTCTTGTTCTAACTCTATTTGACCATTCCAATTCATTCCTAAACAAATGCACTAACTACACCCAAGTCCATCCCCCATTTCCATGCTTATAAACACTAACCCTTTTCCTAGGAATTCCAAGTCACCAAACCTCATTATGCTACAGATTTTTATCTCTCTCTTTCTAGTTCTCCAAATACCATTTCAAGGTTATTACTCAACCCTAAACAGCCCAACTGAACACCTAAGCACTCCCACTTACCAAGCCACCTAAAAGCACTCATTTCCTACTAAAATTTTGCCATAACCTCCCCATAAACCTAGCATGTCCAAATTCACCAATTTCACCACAATCAATCCTAAACTAGCCACACCCTTGGAGGGTCCTACCAGCACATAAGCTCAACCAAAATTCACCAAATCAATAATATAGCTCCAAATCTCAAATGCAATGGCACTTAGGCCCTTAAATCAAGACAGTTCACAATTCTCTCTAAAATCAACCAAACACATTTTCCAACATAGATTGCAATCCATAATTTGGGTTCATTAATTTATTTACCCATCCCAAACTCTACAACAATTAAAACAAGTTTTATGGTAGATTTCTTACCTTAATTTCACAAGTTCCTCTTTTAATTCTTCTCTTGCTCTTCCTCTCCTCAAATTCGGTCAAGTGAGAATGAAGTTTCCAAACTCCATCCCAACATTCAAGGAACACAAAAATGCATTCAATTAATCTTCTAAACCCCTAGGAAATTCTAATTCAATGAAAGGGGCTCAAAGCACAAAGTTAGGGTTTTACCTTTTTAGTGTTTGGAGGGGTTTTAACCCTTGAATCAAAAGGAGGGTTCCATCACCATTTGAAGGGTGATACAATGCTCAAACAAAGAATAAAACAAGGCATGAGTATGGGCAAAAATCGGCCAACACAAGAGGAGGAGGAAAAATGAGCTTTTCATGAATCTTTTTACCTTAGGAGAGAGAGGAGACTCCAAGCTACAAGATGGTGCCATTTACTCTTCAAATGGGCAAAACCCATGGAGATTAAGTTCATCCTTTTGGAATTTTAAAAAGAGAGAAGTATAGAGCTTGAGGAGGAGAAGAGGAATATGTATTTTATTTTGCATTTGGAGCTTGTATGTAGCTAGAGCATGAAGGAGAGGATGGAGTGGCCATGGAGGTCTTCAAAATCGTAAAACCAGAAGAGGGGAATGGGGGAGCCGGCTGGAGGAAGGAGTAAGGGAAGAAAGAGAGGAAAGAGAGGAGGGAAAAGAAAATAATACCTTTTTGCTTTTTCTACTTTTTCCTTTCTTTTCTTTTCTTCCTAACTAGCTTAGTATGTGTGTAAGGGGGATGACTCACATATTAAAAACCGGCCCACATATATATGCAAGCTGGAGCGTTTTTCGTCTTTTACAAAAAACACTCGTTAATTTACCCGGTTTTAGCACTATTCACTAACCAGGCCCGTTTTCCGGAATTTTCTCGTTTCTTTAATTTTAATGGTTATTAAGCTCCCATTAATGTTTATTTATAGTTATTTAATGAACTATAATTTTTACGGGTTCGTTTGACCACTCAAAGTCACGTTTTCGGGTTTTCTCGAAAAACGTGCGCTAAAGCTTTATTAGCGTTTTTATTTCGTTTTCTTCGGGAATTGTTCCCATATATTAATTAGGCCTTATTAATCCTTATAAATCCATCCAATACCCTTTCTGAGGTTGTATTCCTCCTAGGGTCACATAGCGCTCCTTTTAGCGTTTTTCGCTTTTTAAGTGTGTTCTCTTTTCTTTAGGATTTATTTTCTTTACCAAGATTCTTTAGGCACTAATAGGCCCTCAAATATCCTATTAGAGTAATTTAATCACCCTAATTAAGTTCGGGGTATTTCAATCTACCCCCCTTAAAGAACTTTGCCCACAAAGTTAGTGAATCTAAGGTTATTAGTCACCAATACGCAATGCTAAGGTTATAATCTCTCTATAACCTATCAGACTCCAACAGTATGATTCAATACATACCATACATTCAAACAACATGTCACTGCATGCATAACAATCAAAAATATCCTTGTCCAATCTCTCAATGGGGGTCCATCCGTAGACAATTAGGCACTAAGTCCTCCCCCATATCGAGTGATCCCTCAGGTACCGGTCACGTTTGAACACTTACGCTTTCTGGTTCATGGCCGTCATGACTTTGGGCACTTACGCTCTCTGTCCCTACGGTCCTTTGGTTCTGATCAAATTCATTTGCACATCTAGAGATCCTCAGGCTCCAAAGTGGGTACTCTTCCCTGACCGGACTACTCATATCCAGCGGCCCTTGGAAAAATACAAAACACACACTACAAACGTCCTACCGGTTACTTAGTACCGTTGCTCGTCCGTTGTAATGGTTTCAAAACTAATCATCACTTCCACCGGCTCACAACTAGCCTTACTTCCTACGTTCGACCCGATACCGGTGCCTAGCCTTGAGAAGGTCCAACTAACGCCCGTGGGAGCGGTTTCAAAACTGTTCCTCATTCCCAAGTTTGAAGAAAATCATTGTGCCAAAAATCAGTTTGGAAATTCACTTTGAAAACTTCATACAACTCCAAGTTCCAATTTATGTTAGTTACACCTATTACTAGTGTTATTCTTGTGACCACTTATAAGGAGCTTCAAGAGTCATTCAACCCCAATGTGATCAGCATTGGTGTTGAATTATCCATCTACCCCAATTTATGTTCGGTTTCCCTTGATCGCTAGCAAATCAAGTTCCACCTCTCACCTCAATTCACACAATCAAATAGTCAAGCATTATTCTATTTTCTATCTTTTTATCTTTCTAGTCATAATCAGCCATCAATACATTTACCAATTTCTAGAATCCATTTACTCACTTACTAGTCATCTCATCAATTATTACCCAATTTCTTCAACTACTATACCTAAGAAATTCAAAGGTTAATTTCCGATTAGTTTTTCTATCCTCAAATTATTCACAAGTCAAATCAATTTTTATCCTCAAATTATTCACAAGTCAAATCAATTTCTATCCTCAAATTATTCACAAATACAATCAAATCAAGTTACCTAGGGGACTCACTTCCCACTAGGTTCAACATCGGTTTCATACCGATTTATACTCATCAAACTCCTCAAACATACTCATATCTCAACACCGGTTTCATACCGGCTCATATCTCCTACTATCCTCAATAGAGGTTCTCATTCCCATGGAGTTTCTCTACTCCATTCCACTTCTAATTGACAAATACTCAAAATTTACACAGTAAGTGAATACAAATGTTTATGTAACATAAGTATCAATCATCACAACAAATTCTTTTGCGCTATGCACATTGTAGTTTACGCACTTATTACGTAAAACATACATTTCGTGGTTTTCGCCCTACCCCCCTTAAAAAGGGATTACACCCACGTAATCTACCATGTGTCAAACTTGGACATTGGTCTAAGGCGTTCAGCCGTCACAGAGTGGTTCAACTTCCATGCGGTCTATTATACAATGTATTCTGGTCAAAGGATCTTAACCAATTTACTGGTTTAGTCCCTGCACCAATAATTTTCATCGGAGTTTAATTTAACTCTTAACCGGGTTAGGTTCTAGCCTTTCAGGCTTCAAGGCATTGATGATAACCATTCATTCACTAGGTATACTAAACCTTAGAATTATGGGCCCACTAGCTTCTGCTGCGCGACCCTGATAACTTAGGGTTTATTCGCCCTTCTCGTTATTCTTAATGTATTATACAATACCCTTTTATTCATGTTTATCTTGGGAATAAGGTTTATCAATTATGCGTGGTATTTCTTACCGTACGCGAATTCAATGAGCTTCAGATTTTCTATCCAGCTCTTTGGGAATCTATATACACATTGTTGTATACTTTCATGGTTATTCACTTGATTCCTCCGACTTATTGTCGGTTGAGGTTGAGCCACTACTTAGCATGTAGTGCTTCCTCTGTTGTCAGTGGTTTCTGAATTATGCCCACTTGGTGGTTCTGTAAGAGTGTTCTTTACTTATATGACCCTGCATTTTCTATGCGTCGGTCCTTGACTTCGTAAGTTTCCTTCTACTTTTACCACAATTGACATCTTTCCATATTCCTAGCTATCCCACTAGATCATTACTGCACAAGTGCAATACCAAAACACTCAGTCCTACAGAGTGCAGAGGCGTAAACCCTTGGCAGTAAATCTCTTATGCAATTGCAATAGGAATGATCATTGTTTCCTTGTTGTCCGGTCTATCTACCATCTCTTTTAGCATTCTATGCCACTGTGTGTTTACACACTACATCGGTCGTCTGCCGCGCACCAAGTTCTTACTGATTCTACAGTATTGGTTTACATGGCATCCGCTGTTGCTAGCTTCAGCTCGTGCATTTCCACCATTTATACCATGGTTCACCATTTATATTTCTGAGCTCCTTGAGCGTTATTTACTTATACTTCACGTTCCCACATACCGTGTTTCTTCTGAACCGGTTACTCCTTGGTTGTCAACAATTGTTATCAAAGCTTTCTTCGGTTTCATCTTATTCAAGTTATTGCTTGGCAATGTCTATATGCTCAAGCTTCACTACATCGGTAGTTCTGAAAGAGATACATCCTCTTCTTGGAGTCTATGTGTTCACCGCTCTTGGGGTACTACAATGACGAGGGGTATCTTTGCTCGTTAGTTATTAAACTATCTTCACTGGTGCCATTCTTGGCAACTCTCCATATAGTTCACAATGGGTTTTGCAACCGTTGGATTATGCCATGTAGTAGGTTTATGGCATACTAGCCACATTGCCTAGAGCTCTGCTCATCTTAAGCTGTTCACAAGCATTACTTCTTCGTATACCATAAAATGGCTTAGAGGTATTACTGGCTCCATGATAGGATCAGTGCATCATGCTTCCGTCCATTGGACGCCCTTTAAGTATCTTGGTATTGATCAGTACCATGTATCAATTCAGGGTATCTCTTCGGTGTTTTAACCGGGTGCTCGTTCAAACTTCTGTGTCCTTATTACGACACTTCGTTCAACTATGTTGACTTTGCTACCCCTTATGGATCGCTCCTGGGTGATGTTGATTATGCCATTACATATGGCTGACATTTCTGAGAATGTTTAATTTATTATCCTACCTTGCGGTTCTGGATCTAGGTTATCTCGTTGAGGGTTACACCGTCTCCCGTTCTTAGGGTAGACCACTGATGTTTTTCCTTATGTTATAACTGGTTTGATATTCTTTTCGGTGTGAATGGTATTTTCCGGCACCTTATAAGATCACTCTGGGTATTTTACCCTGTTCCTTGAACATTGGTGTGTTCATGTTAGGCATTGCCTTACTGTGTTTAGACTAGGTTTCCCTTCCAGCTAATATGCTTCGTTTCAATATCCTTGAGACATATCTAATGTCTTTGTTCAATTACTAGTGCTTCTCGTACTTCCTAACTCTTAAGCGTTCTCCTGGAGTGAGCTCTTGACTCCTTTTAGCTTCGTGAGCTTATCTAAGTTCCTTCGTTCGTTCGAGGTGTCTAGCTGTTTCAGCTTGAATTTACCTTATAGTCCGTAGAACGGAGCTGACTACTTCCCGTGTTTCGTACATTACA
Source organism: Limonium bicolor (assembly GCA_023374045.1). NCBI lineage: Eukaryota > Viridiplantae > Streptophyta > Magnoliopsida > Caryophyllales > Plumbaginaceae > Limonium > Limonium bicolor. The sequence continues at coordinate 366,607,378 of CM041778.1, forward strand.
TGTATACATACGTGGGGTACCTTATTGGTACGTTACCATTTACTCGACTAACTCACGAAAGGGTCTGTCAGGCCCGCAAGCTCCTTCGGAGTACGGTCTTCCCACATCCCGTATTTGGGTACACTCGTAGTGCTCGTCACACGCCTAGGTGAAGTATTCTATCGTCAACTCCTCTTGTATCATTCTATGATACTCACCGTGATTCTTCTAGTTTGGTTTTAAAATCTGAGGTTTAAAAGAAAAGTTTGGGGTTTTGAAAGAAAATTTTTGGGTTTTGAAATAAAAATCTTGAGTTTGAAAGAAATTATTCATGGCGTTCCCATGTCTGAGGTCTTGACCAAGTCTAGCTTCTCGCTGACTGGTATGTTGTTAACAAAATGGTCAGGCCGTTAGGCCTTTCCAAGGCTTCGTTGTTCAAGTTCTTAGGTTTGGCAATCCGTCATTTGCTTCCATTGTCATGGTGGTACTTTAATAGGTACTTGTTAGTCGTTAAACGTCTTTCAATTGCCTTGTAGTTGCTGCACTTGCCTTGGCAAGTGCGCGGGTACGTCGGTTTTCAGGTTAGCAAATACCAGTTAAGGTATTGTTCCCATCCGTATTTGGTGGCTTTATTGGCTCTTCTTCAATCTTTTGATCTTAGTGATCAATCTTCTGAGCAGCTTCTCAGTGTTCTTGACCAGGTCGTCGTCAATTCGGGTGCTTTCCCGATCCTTACGGTACTTCGTGTATCTTGCTTCATAGCTCGTTCCCACACTTTTACTGTGGTTACCGAGGTTTGACTAACCCTTGGGAGCTACGTTGTAGTCCTGGCGATGTATGTTTCGTGAATACTTTCATAGTTGTCTGAACTATGCTATTCTGGTATTACAGCCCTTTGGCATTGTAGGTTAGGAGTTATCCAACCTTGACTATTTCCATAGTCGGTTAGCATACCATTGGCGGTATTTTCAAACGTTTGTAGTCCATAGACTCTCTTGTCTCGGGTTTTGTTACTCCGCTTTTCCGCTTCATTGCGTGGTTGTGCTTCCCTTCCTGCCGGTTGTGCATGGTCCTCGCGACTGTGAAGCATGTCACCCCATGGTGCCGTAAATTTCATTATCCTATATTTAGGATCTTCAATCTTCTACCGTTAAGTACAGTTATTGTCGTTCAAACGGGAACCTTCTTCGGATTTCCAGTTCTTGGAATCTACCGTATGACTGGTTCTTTCTCTTACAAATTTTGTTTACAACTGCCAGATCGGGTTTTACCCGAGTATGAGAGGTCTTTCAATCTCTCTGGCGTTCTTTTCCCTACTTATAACGGGGGTTGTGGAGGGCGGGATTGGTTATGTAGGTATCCAGGTCACACTGGAATAGAGCTGATCAAATGGGCGGGCAGGCCAGGTTCGGGCAGGGCCGACATTGAATTCTAGGCCCGAACGTGCCTATATTTTTGTCCAAGCCCGTTTTTAAAATTTTCGGGCCGGGCTAGGCCCGGACTTATTTTAATCTTTGCCATTGCCCGGCCCTCCCGGCCCGGTTTTATAATTTTTTTTATAATATTGTTAGTTTTTTTGAAAAAATATATAGACTATATATAATAAAATATAATTGAATATATGTTGTATGTAATATTAATAGATATATATAATTTAAATAATAATACAAGGTATTATATAAAATTAATTTAAATATATACTTCCTCCCATTTTCAGTACTTTATTTTCTAACTCTAGGCATAAGAATTAAAGAGGAAAATTTTAGACTATTTTACCCTTATTTTTTGCATTGAGAATTGAAATAATTTGAAAATTAGAGTTGTAAAATAAAAGATGAGAGGGTAGAATTGGAAAGCAGATCATAAAAAAGGTTAGAACATCTTCTATTTTGAAACTAGTGAAAGAATCAAACAAAATTATACTGAAAACAAGGGGAGTATTATATTATATTATATATATATAATAATAATAATAATAAACCGGGCCGGGCCGGGCTTAGTTACGGGCCTAAAATTTTGCTGAAGCCCGGCCTGGTTTTCCATTCGGGCTTGATTTGTTGTCCAAACCCGTCTAAAATTTTTTTTGGATGGATTTTTCGGGCTTTATTTCCGGGCTAGGTCAGTGTTGATCAGCTCTACACTGGAAGTTCCTATCTAGCGTACCTCACACGCTAACACTCACCCTTACCCTAAGTCTCTAATCCTAACTCGGTATTTAGACCATCAAAGCGATACTTTGCTCTGATACCACTTTTTGTAACACCCCTACCGGTAATCACACAATTATCTCCTAACCCGTCTCTATTACCAATACACTAGCAGCGGAATTTCCAATACAACCGGGGGCGCTACAATGCCGTTAGTCACCCGTGTGACTAACAAGGCCAATCCAAACACAAATACAACAATCAATTTACAATATCGGTCTGATGTCGAATATACCGAGTACTCTACAATTACAAATACCATTCCATTCCTTAACCTAATTGAATACATTACAATTACAAGCCTCAATCAATTATATACCGAGTATCTATAGTTCTCAAGCTTGCTGGTATCATTCCGGTTTTACAGTGCCATCTTTACAATATACAAATATTCCTAATCAACTACCCATATTCAACTTCCAACCCCGTCCTACTCTCGAACGGTATTTGGCTCCAATGTTCCTGTAAATAAAAACGGTGCCCCTAGGGGCTCAGCAAAATTGCTGCATATGAAATTCGCATATCCCGCGTGCTAACGAGGGTACGCCGACTATTTTGGTCGAGAACATGCGGTTCATTTTAATTCAAACAACATGCAAGGCAACAATACATTATATATGTATATTGCCACAATCAAAGTTCAACATTGAACACAAACACTAACACACACATCAAGGGTTAGTTTAATATATCCTACACTTAGGCTTTGAGGGTTCTACCTCACTATGCCTTAATCAATTTCTCTTACTCTCAATCTCAACTAAGGTCTACAACACTCAATCTCAAGCTCAAATCTCAAATTACCAACTCCACTCCCAACTCTCTCAAGTTACAACTCAATACTCAATACTCAAAATTCTCAAACCTCAACTCAAGTTCTCAAATCAATTCCTCAATACTCAAAGGCATATTTTAAGTCTTTGCCCACGACCTCCGGGCAGGGTCATACACAAGACCCACCACCGGGCTTACAAATACAAACGGAGCTATACACTTAACTCCTTCAATACTCAAATTCACAAATACTCAAATGTCCGTATAACTAACGGACTACTCAAATTCCCAAAACTCCTCTCTCGGAGTTAATTCACAATCTCATGGATTAGCCTATAAGTATCTCTCTCGATAACATCTATTAGCTTAGGGAATTCTCAATGTCTAGTATTCTAAGATTTAGGGGTTTACCCAACTTATCGAATACTCTCATGTTCGGGACATTGTTTATGTTAGTCGGATCCTCTCATTGGGGTTCGACTATCTCTCTAAGGGGTTTGGTGATCCCTTACCATTCTTTACTTTACTCAAGGTTCATATTTTGAACAATTTCAACCCTCTAGATAGAGGTTACTCATATAGTTCCACTATTAATTGTTTTGTGGATTAAATCAATTCGGTTCTCTAACAGTTATCGGGAGTTTACTAATCCTGTATACTTTCTCACATTCTAGTGAGTTCATAAGTTTATGTTATCGTTGCTTGGTTCGATAGTTTAATGTGTTTCCACGTTTTTATTAATTCGCAAATTGACTCTTCCTACGAGCCACTACTCAAACAAGACTCCACTATGAGTCACACTACAGTGCTCATTCACACTCAACAATTCATTCACAAATACATATTTCATGAATTATACAAACTTCAATTTAATCAACAATCCAGCAACAAGCAATCCAATACAAGCACAAGAGACTACAACAATCTGATTCGTGCATTTATCTTGTTAGGTGATCACACAATCAAACAAGCACACAAATCAGAGTAGCCAAGGTAGCATACGGGGCATGAGAAAATCATACCTTACACCTTGGTTTAACTTTTACCGTGTCTTCTCACTTTGCTCAGTTTACTCTTGGTCCACTGATAATATTCCAAACATCTCCATTATTTAAGGTACTACGGTATGTAAAACTAGTACTCCCGTAATTAACCCCATTAATCCATTATTCTTTGGTTTGTTTATGTGCTCTTAAACTCACAACTATCTCAATCACTTCTCCAACTTGTTTATACTTCCTAGGACCTTTAAAGGTCACCAAACAACTCCTAAACATCACCTAAAACCAATACCAATCAATCCCCCATCTTTAGAATGCATTAAAACACATTATGTTGAATTTTTATAGTGGTCTGGGTTTGTGTTCTGGGTTACAAACCCGGACTAAACACTGAATTACGTTTCTGGTGCATTTTTCATGTGGTCCAGGTTTGTGTCCGGGTTTACAAACCCGGACCACCCCCTGGGATGATCTTCTGCCGTGTTTTTGCTGTGGTCCAGGTTTGTGTACCGATTTGCAAACCCGGACCACCCCTGGAACTGTCAAAATGTACAGTTTTCACCAGTTTTCAACCCCTAATTCACCCTTAATCATTTCCTTTCCACACATTTCCTACATGTTTAAACACCTCAAAACATGCTATAAACCTCTTCAAACCTTTGGTCAAATCCCTACTCAAATCCTTGCTCAATTTCTACAAATTTTCCACCCTCACTGTTACATTTTGCACTCTTGTGCATTTCTAACTTCCTCTTGGTGGTTACTTCTTGTTCTAACTCTATTTGACCATTCCAATTCATTCCTAGACAAATGCACTAACTACACCCAAGTCCATCCCCCATTTCCATGCCTATAAACACTAACCCTTTTCCTAGGAATTCCAAGTCACCAAACCTCATTATGCTACAGATTTTTATCTCTCTCTTTCTAGTTCTCCAAATACCATTTCAAGGTTATTACTCAACCCTAAACAGCCCAACTGAACACCTAAGCACTCCCACTTACCAAGCCACCTAAAAGCACTCACTTCCTACTAAAATTTTGCCATAACCTCCCCATAAACCTAGCATGTCCAAATTCACCAATTTCACCACAATCAATCCTAAACTAGCCACACCCTTGGAGGGGCCTACCAGCACATAAGCTCAACCAAAATTCACCAAATCAATAATATAGCTCCAAATCTCAAATGCAATGGCACTTAGGCCCTTAAATCAAGACAGTTCACAATTCTCTCTAAAATCAACCAACCACATTTTCCAACATAGATTGCAATCCATAATTTGGGTTCATTAATTTATTTACCCATCCCAAACTCTACAACAATTAAAACAAGTATTAAGGTAGATTTCTTACCTTAATTTCACAAGTTCCTCTTTTAATTCTCCTCTTGCTCTTCCTCTCCACAAATTCGGTCAAGTGAGAATGAAGTTTCCAAACTCCATCCCAACATTCAAGGAACACAAAAATGCATTCAATTAATCTTCTAAACCCCTAGGAAATTCTAATTCAATGAAAGGGGCTTAAAGCACAAAGTTAGAGTTTTACCTTTTTAATGTTTGGAGGGGTTTTAACCCTTGAATAAAAGGGAGGGTTCCACCACCATTGGAAGGGTGATACAATGCTCAAACAAAGAAGAAAACAAGGCATGAGGATGGGCAAAAATCGGCCAACACAAGAGGAGGAGGAAAAATGAGCTTTTCATGAATCTTTTTACCATAGGAGAGAGAGAGAAGACTCCAAGCTACAAGATGGTGCCATTTACTCTTCAAATGGGCAAAACCCATGGAGATGAAGTTCATCCTTTTGGAATTTTAAAAAGAGAGAAATGTAGAGCTTGAGGAGGAGAAGAGGAATATGTATTTTATTTTGCATTTGGAGCTTGTATGTAGCTAGAGCATGAAGGAGAAGATGGAGTGGCCATGGAGGTCTTCAAAATCGTAAAACCAGAAGAGGGGAATGGGGGAGCCGGCTGGAGGAAGGAGGAAGGGAAGAAAGAGAGGAAAAAGAGGAGGGAGAGGGTACCTTTTTGCTTTTTCTACTTTTTCTTTCTTTTCTTTTCTTCCTAACTAGCTTAGTATGTGTGTGATGGGGCTGACTCACATATTAAAAACCGACCCACATATATGTGCAAGCTGGAGCGTTTTTCGTCTTTTACAGAAAACGCTCGTTAATTTACCCGGTTTTAGCACTATTCACTAACCGGGCCCGTTTTCCAGAATTTTCTCGTTTCTTTAATTTTAATGTTTATTAAGCTCCCATTAATGTTTATTTATAGTTATTTAATGAACTATAATTTTCATGGGTTTGTTTGACCACTCAAAGTCACGTTTTCGGGTTTTCTCAAAAAACGTGCGCTAAAGCTTTATTAGCGTTTTTAATTCGTTGTATGGATTTGTTTTCTTTGGGAATTGTTCCCATATATTAATTAGGCCTTATTAAGCCTTGTAAATCCATCCAATACCCTTTTCGAGGTTGTATTCCTCCTAGGGTCACATAACGCTCCTTTTAGCGTTTTTCACTTTTTAAGTGTTTTCTCTTTTCTTTTGGATTTATTTTCTTTACCACGATTATTTAGGCACTAATAGGCCCTCAAATATCCTATTATAGTAATTTAATCACCCTAATTATGTTCGGGGTATTTCAGTTCCTCTCAGTCAGCATAATGAATAAATAAATCTCTCCTTTTTATCAAAAAAAGGTGTCTCCTTCTCCATATTCTCCATAACGTATTTCAAACATCATGATAGAGCCCTAAATAGTTACTACATCACTAGGCTATGTTCGTTATGGTTGTTTTGTGGTATATTTATAGCATATTGGGATGACTGTTTTATCTGCAAATTTGTGTGGACATATCTGTTATTGTTTTGAAAACTGTTATATATTTGGCAATGTGACTTTTTTGCCTGGCATATTTTGAATAAGTTAGTATGTGCAGTTGTGCACTGCGTTTACCATTTTCTGTACTACAATTACAAATTTTAATATACATTAAAAAAAATTGTTAAGAAGTAAATAAAGTAACTACTAACAAATATATAGATTAATATATACATAATCTATTAATTAGAAAAACAACAAAGTTTTATTACAATAAATATTTGTTAACATTTATATCAAGGTCTATGGAAATAACTTCACTATAATCAACCACAATCATATCAATGAATAACAACAATTGTAACTATACAAGGTTTTGACACACTAACTACTTGTTCACATTTGAATAAAAGGAAAATATGATAATTAATTAGTGAACTTTATTAATGTATACATCATACAAAAAATAATCAATTTAATTGTAAATATGACCAAATATATTACTATATGTGCATATAATTAAATATTGAGATTTTATACCTTATTTTTAATAAATGAAATATTACCATTACAATATGGTGCGTGTAAATAAATTTTAAAAACTACTACTTAATAACATTTTTATAAAAACAAATAATAAGTAAATTTTTTTTTAAATTATTCACATCAATCGCTAAACAATAATATGCATGGTATTCATTCTCTTCATTACGGTAATTTTGAAAAAATTACAGTATTCGTTCTCTTCACTCTATTCATTTTCTTCACCCTATTCATTCTCTTTATTATGTTATTTATCGTCTTTATTTTTTATCTTCACTATTCAATGAATTTTTTTCAAAAAAAAAATCACATGCATATAAATAAATAAATAGTTTTATTTTTTAAAACTTTTATCCCATAATATATATATATATATTAATTCTGATATAATAATGTAAAATTATGCTAGTATCTTAAAAAATACCTTTTACTCGATAACTGATTAATTAATAAGTAGCATCTATCATTTAAATTAATATAATTTTTTTAATTTAAATTCATTCTCTTCCCTCGGGTAATAGGCCTAGTAGGTAGAGATATAGTCACTTATATTTTTACTGCTACACTCTACACCTTTCCATAATGGTAACTTGTTCATCAAATGTTAGAAATTCCTTGAGCATTATCATGCCCGTCAAAGGACTTGACATTTCTTTCCCAGAAATTCCCGTCATTCACCAAATAGGCTTGGGTGACCTTGGGCTTGGAGGAATGGAATAGCAGATATCAAAATATCCTAAGAAATGCAAGGGTTTCCTATAGTGAGTCTTCTACTAGATCATATCCAATGTACACACTCATAGTGGATGCATATAGTAGCATACATCAATACACAAACATGCTATGGATTTAGGATTACCTGTCTTGCGTTGTGCGCTAGTCTCGATAGTCGGGAGGCTCACTACATTTAGGGTGCCCTGACCCTGACCGGTTTCCCCTTGTCCTGTACGACCCCCGAACTTGTGGTGGTCTGGCCAGTCTGACTAAACCTGACAATTTGGATCGATGGGTCAGGTTGATATTAACCCTAACCCAACCCATTTAAAATATCATCAACCCAACCCAACCCAACCCAACCCACCCAAAAATGGAAGGGACAGAAAAATCATGACCCTAACCCAACCCGTTTAAAATCCTTCAAACCTAACCCAACCCACCCAACCCATTTTTCAAAGAGTACAATAATTTATATGGATTAGGAGTAGAAATTAATAAAAAAAATCCAAAAAACATCCAGTGCTAGCTGGCACACTAGGATGAAACAAAAGGAAGAGAAGTAATCTTGCTTGATCGACCCAAGTTTAAATGAATTCCATGTTATGCGAAGAAGCTAAAAGTATTGCACCAATTTCCCATGAATAGAATAACTTGTATTTTTTCCATAAGTTTATTTTTATCAATCTGAGCCTAAAGCTCTACCACTGTTGGGGATGAATCCTATCGAGATATGCACATGATCCTAGTGCCCTTAATAAAAAGGGGAACAACAATGAAATCTTCATTAAGCATTAGAGAATTATACTAAAGACAAATCTTCTAAAGTTAGAAAAAAAATTAACTGAGAGCTCAAAGCCTCAAACTATGACTGATAGTTTCAAAATAAATGCACCTGTTTAAACTGAGTGCTCATGCCTGAGAAAAGTACACTCACAATCACTTAATCGCTACCAACAGTTAAGGAACTTTTATGCTGCACGTTATCCGCATTGTTGGCTTCATAATTCACTAAGAGGTCGCTAATCAACTGCTACTTAAATATATATATATATATATATATCACCTACTTTTGTTCACCCTTCTAGATAATCTAAGCATACCTATGTTTTCAAGGACGTAATGGCAGTGAGAATAAGAAAAACAAAACTTGAGCAGAGATGAAGAGCGACGTAGACATGAACACCGGCGTAGAGAAGAAAGATAGATGTGAGTCTGCAAGATGAGAGTATTAGGGTTTTCAACATTATGTTAAGGTCTGGTTGGGCTCTTTGTTTGATATGCAGCTGGTTGGGTCGTCTATTTAGTTAAGATTGTTTGATATTATTAAAGGTTGGATAGTCCAATTGCACTTGGGCTTATGGTTATGGTATAGTTTGATCTGAAAATAATATATATATGTGAATTCATAATTTTTATTTTTTATTATTAATAAATATATTTTCAGGTTTTGGGTTGGGTCATGGGTTTAGATATCTACCCTAACCCAACCCACAAAATTAGCGTATTACCCTAACTCAACCCAAAAAATAGATGGGTCAATAATCAAGACCCTAACCCGTAAAAGTATGGGTTGGGTTCGGGTTGGGTTAAAATTGACAGATATAAGTCTGACCCCCGCGCGGTGCTCCAGATCCGCCCTTCGGGATACTCAGTGTCCCACTAGATGGATGAAACACTTTGTTGTCTGGGTTGGCATAGCACTTAAAGGCTCTGTGGCCTAATTTCTTGCAGTAATGGCACACCGCCATCTCGCCATTGCAGTCAACTCCCGAGTGGTTTTTGTTGCAACGTTTGTAGTGATAATTGCGTTGTGGCCAAGTGGTGACTGGTCATGCCATAATATTAGGGTTAGTGAGGGTAGACTTTAAGGAAATTAATTGTAAGTCAATATTAGGTATAGAATATACTATAACCTTTGGGGAGCAGAGATCGGAGTGGCCGAGCATTCACGATCGAAGAGGTTAATTGGGGGACCTGCTCATTACCCTTATGGCCCTGGTAGCTCTACTGCCCTTTCTTCAGCCCAAAGAATTTTCTTCCCTTATTGTTGTTTTCACCTCGAGATGAACCCCTGCCTCCATTGTCCCTATCGACACCGTACACTTCTTTACAAGGGTCTCATCTCGTATATGGAGCATCAGCTTAGTCTTGGATGCTGCATTATAGCATTCCTGGATAGTGTGATAATCAGTTGTATCCATGACCTCTTGAATACGGAAGGACAACCCTCTCTAGAACTTCTGATATGTGGTGAAATAGTGCTATCTCAAGGTCTTTATTCACCGTCATTTTATTCGGTGCATGACTTATTTCACCACTTTATGGAGTATTTTTGTGATTATTAGTGACCTTATACTTTTGACATATTCAAATAGGTAAATACTCATATGACTAAATTTTGAGAGCTTAATTTGAGAATGCATCAATGTTCGAGCACTTCGGGAAGGATGCCAAGCCAACGGGAAAGCATCGGGAGAATTCTGGCACAAAAGAAGGAATTCTTGGTCCCTACCGACCTTGGGACCGACCTTACCAAGGTAGGTCTGACCCTGTCCAAGTCCTCCCAAACTCACTGGAATCGACCGACCTTGGGACCGACCTTGTCCAAGGTCGGTCGAGCTTAAAAATTCGTCATGTGCCTCATTCTGAGATAGTCTAACCGACCCCGAGACCGACCTTGGCAAGGTCGGTCGGACGGAAATTTTACCCAGATTCTGCTTTTAAAAAGCTACATTTCGGGGCTTCCTTCCTCATTATCCAACACACACAACTCCAACCTGAAATAAGAGAGAGATTGGCAAAAATAGGGGAGAAAAGAAGAGGAGAAAAAAGGAGGAAGAAGAAAGTGAAGATTTCTACCTCCATTGAAGCTTAGAAGCTCCTCTAATGGCTATTTCTCCCTTTTCCTTTCTCTTTCCTTTATCTATGGCTGAGTAGTTTCATTTGTATCCTTGGATGAGGGTTTGAACCCATTTTGCTCATTGAATGCTAGAAACCTAACTCATTTATTACTCTTGTTTTATTCCCTTCAATATCAATTAATGCTCTAAATTGATCTCTTATTGCATTTATGGTGGTTTCATTCAATATTTGAGCTTGAGTTTGGAGCTAGACCAAACGGGGGATAAACACTAACTTTTGCTCTCTTGACTTTGGGAGTAAATTATTGGGGCTATTGTTTAAGAGTGTTTGCTTAATGCTACTTAGTGACTTAAACTTCCTTTAATTAAGGGGTTTGACTAATTAGGTAAGAATTGGATTTTTCCATGATTTGGGGATTCATGAGTTGAGCTCTAATAGGCAATGAGTTAATGAGTTATGGTTTTGAGATTCTTTGAGTGAATTAGGTGATTACCACTATCCTAGGGTACTCTTCTCATCCATTCCATGCACAAACATTTTACTGTTTTATTGCATTTAAATTGACAAACAACCAAGCTTGCCTCCTGCTAAACCCCCTTTTTACTGTTTATTCGCACTTAACTAATATACCGAAACTTGGGATTTAGAAACCAATTTCCTTGTGGATACGACACTTGTTTTATTGCAACGAATTGGGTGCACTTGCCCATTTTAGCTAGGTTTAATTACTATGTTTGTAATTTTCCCAACAACTTCTCGACTTGAACTGTCTCATAGTAATCAACTTCGGGCAGAAAACTCAACAACTCAATGAACTTGGCATAGTACTGACCCACTATCATGCTCCCCTCGATCAGGGACTCAAACTTCTAACGCTTCTTCTTCTTGAGATGTGCAGGGTAATACTTACTTTTGAGCAGATCAATGTATGCTGCCCAAGTAAAGTCCACCGTACCCAAGTACTAATCCTTGATCAACCTCTACCAAGTGTTGGTTGCGCCTTTGAGATAGTAAGGTGCAATCACGATCTTCCGATAGTCAGGGACTTGCAGCACTTCAAACGCTTTCTCCATCTCAACAATGTATCGCTTTAATACTGTTGGATCAGGCTCTTCTTAGTAGGTAGGGACGCGTAATTCCGCCACATTCTTCATCAAATTTTGGCTCTCTAGGTGTTATTGAAGGTACTGGTTGATGTTGTTGAACTCAAAATGTGTAAGGATATCCGCAACTGTTTCAGGGACATTTGGAGTTGTAGGATCTCTGTCGCCCACTAGCTCGCCTTGTCCTCTCCCAGCACCTTTTCATTTCCCCCTTCCTAACATCTATAAGAAGGGTGGGTTATATCATAATCCATCAACACTCTAAACTTATACAGTTATACTATAAATAGAGTGTTTTATATATCAATACCAGCAGGTATTCAGTAAGTTCTAAGAAAATCTGGACTAACGCATCTTACACGCGGTACCTCACATATCTTAACCTAAAATTTCACATATTTCCAACACTATCTATAGTCATCAGAGTGTTCCATCACTCTGGTACCACTTTTGTAACATCCATTTCTTCTAATTACCATAAACAATTAATCCATGTGCATCAAAGTAAGTAATCCATCATAGCAGGGGAATATACAACCAACCGACAACTCATAGGATGTTACCGCTGTTGCGCACCCACAACAAGGCTACCAAAAACTTCCCAGAACGCTGAGTATGACAGAGATATTATTTACCAAATAACCACCAACATTTACAACATCATTCACACCTGTGAGCCAAGATACATTTCTATACCAAAAACCAAAATACCAAAATAATCTCAAGAGTCTACTCAAATCCTCGCACTCGGCAGTGGGTCTCCTTTCACGTACTTGTAAAAAAAATGTTGTTGGAGGGGTCAGCCCAATTGTTGAGTACGTCATTGTGCAACCCTCATACACCTTCATACCACACTTGAGTTATTTGGTCAAAGTTAACGTGTAATCCAATTTAACATAATCCGGTTTCAGCTATTCAGTAAGTAACACGTAAATAATACCATTCCGAAATCAGCATCCATAACATGAATCCAATAACTAATTCACATAGATAAGTTCAAGCAAATTTAATCACAAGAAAGTATCGCACAAATAATATTGAGTATCGTTGTACCACTTGAACCCTTGGGGCTTCCTTGTTATTTCCTCTGAGATTCAATCACTTTCTTAATTGTATTATGAATATGTACAACATATAATAATACCATACGGATTATTTAGATCTCATAATCACCTCATCCCATATCTCTGATGTGTCACCATGTTAGAAGATGACATAATTCCCCTGTTATAAGGTGGGACACTGTTGGGAAAATTACAAACATAGTAACTAAACCTAGCTAAAATGGGCAAGTGCACCCAATTCGTTGCAATAAAACAAGTGCCGTATCCACAAGGAAATTGGTTTCTAAATCCTAAGCTTCGGTATAATAGTTAAGTGCGAATAAACAGTAAAATGTTTGTGTATGGAATGGATAGGGAGAGTACCCTAGGATAGTGGGAATCACCTAATTCACTCAAAGAACTTCAAAACCATAACTCATCATCTCAATGCCTATTAGAGTTTAACTCATGAATCCCCAAATCATGGGAAATCCAATTCTTACCTAAATAATCAAACCCCTTAATTAAAGGAGGTTCAAGTCATTAAATAGCATTAAGCAAGCACTCTTAATCAATAGCCCTAAGCATTCACTCCCAAAATCAAGAAAGCAAAAGTTAGGGTTTACCCCCTTGTTGGTCTAGTTCCAAACTAAAGCTCAAATATTGAATGAAACCACCACAAATGCAATAAGAGATCAATTTAGAGATTAATTGATATTGAAGGGAATAAAACAAGAGTAATAAATGAGTCAGGTCTCTAGCATTCAATGAGCAAAATGGGTTCAAACCCTCATCCTAGGATACAAATGGAACTACTCAGCCATAGCTAAAGGAAAGAGGAAGGAGAAGGGAGAAATAGCCATTAGAGGAGCTTCCAAGCTTCAATAGAGGTAGAAATCTTCACTTTCTTCTTCCTCATTTCTTCTCTTCTTTTCTCCTCTTCTTTTCTCCCTTATTTTCGCCACTCTCTCGGTCTTATTTCAGGCTGGAGTTGTGTGTCTTGGATAATGAGAGAAGAGTCCCAAAAATCAGCTTTTAAAAACACAAATCTGGGCAAATTTTTCGTCCGGCCGACCCAGACTGGGTCGGTCCCGTAGGTTGGTCGGTCTCCGAAGAAGAAGGCACGTGAGCAACTTTAAGTACGACTGACCCAGGCTTATGGGTCAGTCCTGCTCCAGAGATTTGCTCCAACTTGCGCGGGGCCTAGAATCTTCGTTGTGGCTCGGAATTGCTCCCCGTTTGCGGCGTTGGAAAGCTTGAGAGATGGGGAATCTGTTGATGCATGCCACTAGCTCAAAAGAACCCAAAAGTATGCTCAAAATTAGCTTTTACCTATCAAGAGATCAAACTCTATAAGTTCACTATTAATCACAAAAACACTCTATTAAGTGGTGAAATTAGTTATGCACCTAATAAAATGAAGGTGAATGAATCTCTTAAAATAGCATTATTCCACCACTTATCAACTCCCCCACACTTATCTATTTGCTTGTCCTCAAGCAAAATTATCTAAGAGCCCATAGCAAGAAGGAACATTTATAACAAGCAAGTATTTAGATGAATTCTTGAATTTAGGTGAGCAAAATTGTGAAAAATATCAAGAGGAGTGCAACCAACCTTCTCATGGTGACAATGACATGGGTGTGCTTAGGGAAAATAAAAATATAGAGCTTTAGGGTATGATCTAGAGTATTTCTAAGTGCTTAAAGATCTTTGGAACTTAGAGAACTTTTACCATGGCCAACTTCTCTCAAGAATGGGCATTGAGGAAAAACAAAAGGAAAAATAGAGATTTGCATTTGATTTACTTTTGCAACAAGAGATGAGAAGAGATAATTTAGCATTTTGCCTTGCTTTACAGAACACTCAACTCTCATTTGTTGGTTACCTATGGTGTCTCTCAAGTCCTTTTAAAAATTTCCATGAGGAAACACCCCTTAGCAATCCCTAGATCAGAAGATTAGAAAGAACCCCTAAGCAATAAAAATTCACCAAGAAAGGGATTTATGGAAGCACCACAATTAATTGCTCCTCAAGAGAGAAATTTTTGAAAAATTTGGTGGAAAGTTCTAAGAATTCATGGAAATAGTTGCTTAATATAAACGTAACTTCTTCATGGCAGCAATAGATATGTATAAGGAGATTGAGAAGTGCACCAAAAAGAAAAGGTCGTTTCCCCCACACTTGAGTAGGACAATGTCCCCATTGTTCAAAGCAAAACCCAAAGGGAAACAAACAAAAGACCTTTTCGAAGCACGAAACATAGAGTAAAAAAGTTGTAAAGCATCGTGTAAGTATTGAGAGAACTAGTACTCCCCTGATAAGACGTGAGTTGGGCAAAGGGTTCCCCCGCACTTGAGAGTGTCCGGGGTCGTTGAAGCGCTAGCTCCGACGGTAACAAGTCGGAGACCAAGGATTTTTTTTGCAAAAGTTCCTCTTGCATGTGTCTTACTCAGCCTTGAGGAGTGCTTGTTTTCAGTGTGTATGTATCTACAATGCATAGACAAAAATAAACTAGGCGCAATAGAATTCCGAGGAATACGCTAAAAGCCCATGGTTAGATATCAAAAGGAGACTCATCGATGAGTCTAATAACATAGTATCCAAAAGGGGTGCATAAAACATAAAGGTTAAGTGGAAAATAAAGTACAAGACAAGTAATTGAAAAGAAGTCTAGAGGACATAAACAGAACCAATCTCCAAACTCAACATAACAGTGTTTTAAACTACAAAACTCAGGCATCGGACATCAGAAACCGGCTACTGAGGTGGGGGAGCATCAGGTCGGAACTCTGCTCGCATGCGCTGCATTCTGGCCTCCATCTCGGCCTGCATCTCGCGTTGATAAGCTGCCATGCGCTCCTCAAACTCCTGCCGAGAGATAGTGTCTGGCGGTGGCGGGGGAAGAGCAAGGAGGTTGGCGCTGGAAGTTGCTGCTCCGGAGGAGGAGGAACCGGCACTCGGCTGATCTTCCTCTACAATTACCTTCACCCAAGTCACCCTGTCCCAAGAGAAGCCCATCCTCTGCATGGCGTAGCCATGAATGTAGTCCATGGGGTCTGACACAGTCTCGCCAGCAGCCGATACGCCCTGGTGAACAATCTGGCTGTGCAGGAAATGGGGGAAGCCCAAATGATGAGAACTCTTCCGCTTCACTATGTGCTGCAGGTGGTGGAACATCAGCCCGGAGAGAGAGAGAGGGTGGTCTGGGCCCGGGGATACCATATAATCCATCATATAGCAATCCATGGAGTTTAGATCTTTGCTGTCCCGTGGCAGGATGTTGTGGCGAAGTAGCGCGAGCATGACCCTCCTCACTGGGTCACTGACCATGTTCAGGGTCATGGTGACCCGAACATCTGTCCCAGCCTGATTCTTCTTTCTGCGCTGGACAGGGAGGGTGCTTAAGTAGTGCCGCCAGTGAGCGCCAAGATCGCCGACAGAGATGAGGGTGGTGTATTGGAGGTCCTCGACCGGGAGTCAGAAGTATCGTAGAAAGGTCTCCATGGTGATTCGGATGCGCCGGTCATTGACATGAGAGATAACTGTAGTGGTCCCGTACTCCACCTCGATGGTAGCATTGGCGTAGAATTCTTTCACCGACCAAGGGCAGTATTGGCCGCCCATGTTCAGGACACACCCCCATCCGGTGCGGTCCATCACCTCCTGAAGCCTGATGTCTGAGATGAGTTCAGGGTCGACAGTGCGCTCTTGCACAAATTCCCGAACTCAAGGGTGGTTGTACCAGCTCCGGGCCTCCTCGCTGATAAAGCGGCCATCGATAAGGCCCGAGGGGTGACTAGGAGGCACGGGGGCGAGCTCAATCGCCTGAGAAGAACTGGCGCCACTCTTGCGTTTGGGGTTTCGTTTGGGTCGGCCACTCATGGTTCTGAAACATCAAAAAGCAAACAAAGAAACACACAACAAAAGGAAACAGAAAACAACAAATATGGAGTTAGATGGGAGATTAAAAATGTGAGAAATAAAGATAACAGTGCACTAAAAGTAAAAAATTTGGACAGAGTCTCCCCCGTTTTTCTACCCTTTCCCCGGTTCTAAGAACCTCCTCAATTTCACCCATAAAGTTTGTCATGCAGTTCACCACGCATAATCATTAACAATCCAGTGCATAACATATCAGTCACAAGGATTTCCTGACCATAAAGGTGCTATTTCACCAAAATTGGTCACTATAGGCCATAATAATTTTCAATCCAAAAGAGCACTATAGTAGGAAATTTAAGCATAACGAAATCCACAAATATTCTATGAGAAGCCACCACCAATCAACACAGCTCAACCATTGCATTTCGTGACCAAATCAACTAACAATGCAATTTAGTATATTAAGCATAATTCTCAAGCCAAGATCACCCAATTCCCCCTATCTTCATCTCAATTTCCATACAAAACCCTGTAATTACCAATTAGAAGCAATCCAAATCACCATTTTTGCAAAAATCATAAATTGTAACATAAGGCTTTGTTTGGTTCGAGAGTAATGGAGCCCAAAGTGTAAATTGCATAAAAATTCATCAAATTGACAAGTTAGGGCTAGAATCACATACCTTGATGCTTTGTAGAAGAAATGGAGTAGAAATTTGACAAATGGGGGGGGGGGGGTAAAAATCAGCAAAAATGATTTTAGGGGGGGAATGGGGAATTTAGGGATTTAGGGTGGCTGTGGGGCTGTGGCTTCGAGTGGGTGCAGGCGCGGTTGGTCTGGCACGGTGGTGGAGGCGCGACCGGCAGGCGGGCAGCATCGGAGGTCGGAGGCGACGAGCAGGCGAACGCTGGAGTAGGTGGGTGGTGGTGGGGAAGCGGATGGGTTTGCGCGCGAGAGAGAGAGCGGGGAGGAGGGCGACGGGTTCAGATTGGGAGATGGAGTCAGGGGAAAGGGAAAGGAACCTTTGATTCAAAACACAGCGTTACGGTTTTTTTTTTCAAAAATTTTCACCCGACCGACCCAGGTCCGACCCAGGACTATGGGTCGGTCGGTTCCAGAATGTTTAGTTTTGAAAAATTTAGCCAAACCGACCCACGTCCGACCCAGGACGTTATGGGTTGGTCCATTCCAGAAAGTTTGGCTTCGAAAATTTTAGCCCGACCGACCCAGGTTCGACCCAGGTCTGTGGGTCGGTCGGTTCCAGAAGGTTTACTCTATGAAAAATAAGCTAGACCGACCCAGAGTGGGTCGGTCGGCTGGGTCGGTCGGCATGAAAACTGCCCCAATTCTTTAGTTTTTCTCCTCAAAACATTAACAGTCATCACAAGACCATAGAAACCACAAAAACATGCCGAAACAACTAAAATAAACAACCACACATACAAAAAGGATTTACACACATTACTACATTAAAATTACTTAAAAAGATGGAAAGGAGTCCGGGTTGCCTCCCGGAAAGCTGCCCGTCTTTTTAAGGTCTTTGGCTAGACCATAGTAAAGGTTAGAAGGAACCTGGAGGGTCTCTTAAGTAAAGAGCCCGAGCTTCAACTTTTTGAATGTCTCCTCCATGATAATGCTTTAGCCAAGAACCGTTGACCATGAAAGTCTCCCCCTTGACATTCTTCAGCTCAAAAGCTCCATAAGGGGTGACCCTTGTGACAGTGAAAGGGCCAGCCCAATGAGACTTTAACTTCCCAGGGAATAACTTCAACCTCGAGTTGTAGAGGAGAACCCGGTCGCCTTCTTGAAACTCCCGCTTCACAACCATCTTATCATGCCATTTCTTGGCTTTTTCCTTGTAGATGCGGTTATTTTCGTAGGCTTCCTCCCGAATCTCTTCTAACTCGATCAATTGGAACCGTCTCTTGTCACCGGCACTCTTGAGGTCATAGTTGAGGGCCTTCACCGCCCAATATGACTTATGCGCTAATTCAATCGGCAAGTGACAAGCCTTACCATAGATGAGTCGGAACGGGGACATACCGATTGGAGTTTTATAGGCGGTCCGATATGCCCACAATGCATCATCGAGCTTCATTGACCAATCTTTCCTTGAGGAGTTGACTGTCTTTTGGAGGATCCATTTGAGCTCTCTGTTGGTGACCTCAGCTTGACCATTACATTGTGGGTGATACGGAAAGGAAACCTTGTGTCTCACTCCATATTTATTCATCAGCGCCTCAAATTGCTTGTTACAGAAATGGGACCCGCCATCACTCAATATGGCTCTCGGTACCCCGAACCGAGTGAAAATATTATTCTTCAGAAACTTGATCACAACTTTGGCTTCATTAGTCGGGGTTGCAATTGCTTCAACCCACTTAGTCACATAGTCGACCGCCACAAGAATAAACAAGTTGGAGCAAGAAGATGGGAAGGGGCCCATGAAATCGATATCCCACAAATCAAAAGGCTCGACCTCTATCATTATGTTGAGAGGCATCTCATGCTTGCGTGAAGTGTTCCCGAGCCTCTGACATTGGTCACAGGAGGCAACGAACGAGTGACAATCCTTATGAAGGGTTTTCCAGAAAAACCCGGCTTGAAGAAGCTTGGCCGCTGTTCGTGCCGGACCGTGGTGTCCTCCGGCTTCACCCGAGTGACAGTGAATCAAAATTTCCTGCGCTTCACTCATGGGCACACATCTCCGGATCACCCCATCAACACAAACTTTGAAAAGAAAAAGGTCCTCCGAGAAATACCTCTTAACGTCGGAGAAGAATTTCTTTCTTTGCTGATAGGTCATCTCCGGTGGGACCACTCCCCTTGCCAAATAATTTGCAAAGTTTACATACCAAGGGTCTCTGGTCTCTACAATCATGAAGATGCTCTCGTCTGGGAAGAATTCATTGATTGGCACACCATCATCAGGGGCCTCCATTCGAGACAGATGATCAGCTACTACATTTTGCACACCCGGTTTATCCCGGATCTCTATCTCAAATTCTTGAAGGAGCATAATCCATCAGAGAAGTCTAGGTTTCACCTCACCTTTGTTGAACAAGTACTTCAGTGCTGAGTAGTCTGTGTGCACCACAACCTTGCTGCCCAAGAGGTAGGATCGGAATTTGTCGAGGGCGAAAACCACAGCTAACAGCTCCTTCTCGGTGGTGGCGTAATTCTTTTGGGCATCATTGAGAGTTCTACTAGCGTAGTAGATACTCCTCAATATCTTTTCCTTCTTCTGACAAAGGACCTCCCCCACCGCATAGTCCCTGGCGTTGCACATGATCTCAAACGGTAAACTCCAATCGGGGGAGACCACGATAGGCGCGGATATAAGGCACTGTTTGAGGGTGTTAAAGGCATTAAGGCACTCCTCAGTGAATTCAAATTTTACATCCTTGGCCAAGAGGTCGCAGAGAGGCTTTGAGATTTTGGAGAAGTCTTTTATGAACCTTTTATAGAAACCGGCATGACCCAAGAAGCTTCGAATGTCTTTCACTGATGTTGGAGGAGGTAGCTTTTCAATTACTTTAATTTTAGCCTTGTCAACCTCAATACCCTTTGAAGATATCTTGTGCCCCAAGACAATTCCTTTTTTCACCATAAAATGGCACTTCTCCCAATTTAGCACAAGATTTGTCTCTTCACACCGGATCAAGATAGCCTCGAGGTTGTCCAAGCAAGTGTCGAAGGAGGTGCTGAAGACGGAGAAGTCGTCCATAAAGACCTCAATGCTTTTTTCTAGGAAGTCAGAGAAGATCGCCATCATGCATCTCTGAAATGTGGTCGGGGCGTTGCAAAGCCCGAAAGGCATCCGGGTGTAGGCAAACGTCCCATACGGGCATGTAAATGTCGTCTTCTCCTGATCCTTATGAGCTATGGGGATTTGGAGATACCCTAAATATCAATCCAAGAAGCAGTAATAGTCTTGCCTCGCCAACTCCTCGAGCATTTGATCAATGAATGTGAGAGGGAAGTGGTCTTTTCAGGTGGCGGTGTTCAGCTTCCGGTAGTCGATGCAGACTCTTCAACCATTGGTAGTCCTCTGAGACACCAGCTCACCCTTTTCGTTGGGGACGACGGTAACGCCTCCTTTCTTTGGGACCACTTGCACGGGGCTTACCCACTTACTGTCGGAGATGACATAGATAATCCCCGCATCTAAGAGTTTAAGAACTTCCTTCTTGACAACCTCCTTCATATTGGGATTTAATCTTCTCTGAGGTTGGACCAACGGCTTGTAATCATCTTCCATGAATATCTGGTGGGTGCAGAAGTGAGGGATGATCCCTTTGATGTCTGCTATAGTCCACCCGATAGCCCGTTTATGGTTTCGAAGCACCCTCATCAGACTTTCCTCTTGTGCACCTGTCAAGGAAGAAGAAATAATAACAGGTAGAACACACAGATCAGTCAAATAAGCATACTTGAGATGAGAGGGTAGAGGTTTCATCTCCACAATGGGAGGCTTCTCAACCGAGGGCAACGGCTTCTGAGCAGCTTGTTCCAATGGTTCGGGTGGCGGATAGCGTGGTCTATGGCCAGAAAATCTGTTGTTCAACTCAGCCACCGTTTCAATCATTTCTAGGTGAAATTCCTGTTCAAAACAAGCCTCAAACAAAGCTAATTCAAGGGCATCAGATTTAACAAGAGAGAGAGAGAGAGAGTGATCCTGCACAATTGAATCTATGACATCTATAGCAAAAACAGCCTCAGCCTGTGAGGGTCTCTTCACTACTTTAGACATGTCAAATTCTAATTTTTCATCATGAAGTCGCAGAATTATTTTGCCTTTCTCCACATCTATAAAGGGCCCTAGCAGTTCTCATGAAAGGTCTACCCAAAATCAGTGGCACTCCCTGGTCCTCTTCCATGTCTATTACAATGAAATCAGCTGGGAAAACAAATGTACCAACAGTTACTACCAAGTCCTCTACCTTTCCTTTAGGGATAACCAAAGATCTATCCGCTAGTTGCAATTGAATGGGAATGGGAGTGCATTTACCAATTCCAAGCTTATTAAAAGTTGAGAGAGGCATAAGATTTATACTAGCACCTAAATCACATAACCCACTACCACAGTCAATTTCACCAATATAGCAAGGAACGATAGGCAAACCGGGATCTCCAAGCTTTGGAGGTAGACTTCTTTGTAGAACCGCTGAAACTTCTTCGGTGAGGTGAACGGTTTCCGCTTCCTCCAGCGATCTCTTGTTTGCTATGATGTCCTTCATGAACTTAGCATAAATCGGCATCTGTTTCAAAGCATCAGAAAAAGGAATGTTAATCGTTAATTTCTTGAAAATGCTTAGAAACTTCCCAAATTGTTCATCCAAATGTTTCTTTTTTAGTATTGGGAAAAGGAAGAGGGGGAAGATGTTTTGCAAGAGTAGTAGAAGTATAAGGTTCAGGAGACTCCTTCTCCTTGGAAACTTCCTTAGGTGGAGATGGTGGCTCCTCAACAATCTCTTGCTCTTCTTTTTGAGCTTCATCTTCTTGGGACTCCATGTCCTCTTGTGAGCATGATGGATCAAGAAGTCTACCACTTCTTAATGTTACCGTTTTCGCTTGCTCTCTTGGATTGGGCTTGGTTTGACTTGGAAGAACACCCGGTTGTCTTTGAGCAAGTTGTTGGGAGATGCTATCAAGTTGAGCTTCAACCCTTTTGTTGGTGGCTTCTTGACTTGCTTTAAAAGCATCCAAATCAGCCGCTTTAGTGTGCACAACCGAGACAAGATTTTTCATCATGTCTCTTAACTCGGCATTGACATCCGTGGACGGAGGAGGAGGTTGTTGGTGTTGTTGTTGAAAGCCCGGAGGTGCTCCTTGTGGTCGGTAACCCATTTGTGGGTTGGACATTTGAGATGACCCTTGTGACCTGTAGCCCGTGGGATTGTTGGAAGCATTGCTTGACCCCCCTTGGGCTTGGTCATTGCTTTTCCATGAAAAGTTTGGATGGTTCCTCCATGGGGCGTTCTGTTGGTTGTAGTTGTATTCGGGGCGGTTGCCTACAAAGTTTACATTCTCATGTGGATCGGCATAAACTTTGCCTTCGCAAAAGTGGGTCTCGTGAGGACCCGCACAAATTGCACACCCCTCTTGGATTGAAGTAGAAGCTGATGGAGAGGGTGATGATAAAGAGGCTATAGACTTTGTTGTTTCCTTTTGAGCTATATCTAGCTTCTCTACCATCTTAGTGAGTGACGATAGTTGAGCGGAAAGGTGGTCGGTGGGCTCAACATGTAGGAGACCCGCTGCTCTTGGTGCTCTTCCCTTTGGTTTAGACCACTGCCTTATGTTGCTTGTCATCACCTCTAGGAGTTCCATTCCCTCTTGAGGTGACTTAGTCATGAAGCTTCCCCCCGCCGAGGATTTCACAAGTAGTCTATTCGAGTGGTCGAGACCGTTGAAAAATGATAGGCATAGCGATTGGTCATCCAAGCCGTGGTGGGAACAATTCATCAACATGTCCTTGAATCTATCATATGCATCGTATAGCGTCTCTCCCGGCTCTTGGCAAAAGGTATTAATCTCTCCAATTAATTGTCTCGTTCTACTTGTGGGGTAATACTTGGCAAGAAATTTTTGAGCCATTTGTGCCCAAGTATGGATTGATTTTGACGGTAAGCTCATATACCATTTTGATGCAGCGTCGGACAGTGAGTGAGGGAAGAGCTGATGGCGTATCCTCTCATTAACGCTTCCAGCTTTACCAAATGAGTTGCAAAAGTTGAGGAATTGACTTAGGTGGTTGGGAGCTTCATCGGGATTTGCTCTACTGAATTTTCCTAAGTCCCGGACAGCAGTGATGTAGTGGGTCTTGAATACCCATTGTCCGGCCTCTTGAGGCGTCAACTCCGGTAGGACTATGGTCGAAGGTCTCCCTTCGGTGTCCGGCTGGTTGTAGTCTTTGAGAGCCATTTGTTGTGGGTTTCCGTTATCTTCTGTCCCCGGTTGGTCTAGATCAGCCATGATTGAATTTTTCAAAGTTCGGATGGCTCTCAACAATGAACGCTCGAGCTCGGATCTCAGACTAACAAGTGGAGATCCTTTGGCTCGAGTGTTTGGCATATACCGAGAAAATAGAAGGTACCTAAACCACACCAATACCAAATGCTCTTGAGTAGAAGGAAATGTAAGAATATATACAACAACTAAACACACAAATAACCAATAATAAAATAAACAAGATAAAAGCACTAAATACACAAAAAACTAAAATACCGAACCTAGGGAAATTGAATAATCAATTTCCCCGGCAACGGCGCCAAAAACTTGTTGGGAAAATTACAAACATAGTAATTAAACCTAGCTAAAATGGGCAAGTGCAACCAATTCGTTGCAATAAAACAAGTGTCGTATCCACAAGGAAATTGGTTTCTAAATCCCAAGCTTCAGTATAATAGTTAAGTGCGAATAAACAATAAAAAGGGGGTTTAGCCGGAGGCAAGCTTGGTTGTTTGTCAATTGAAATGCAATAAAAATAGTAAAATGTTTGTGTATGGAATGGATGGGGAGAGTACCCTAGGATAGTGGGAATCACCTAATTCACTCAAAGAACTTCAAAACCATAACTCATCATCTCAATGCCTATTAGAGTTTAACTCATGAATTCCCAAATCATGGGAAATCCAATTCTTACCTAAATAATCAAACCCCCTTAATTAAAGGAGGTTCAAGTCATTAAATAGCATTAAGCAAGCACTCTTAATCAATAGCCCTAAGCATTCACTCCCAAAATCAAGAAAGCAAAAGTTAGGGTTTACCCCCTTGTTGGTCTAATTCCAAACTCAAGCTCAAATATTGAATGAAACCACCATAAATGCAATAAGAGATCAATTTAGAGCATTAATTGATATTGAAGGTGTTGATGTCGTTTTGATCGGCAAACTCAGTTCCATACTAACGTGAATTAACAGACAATATTGGAAGCAGTGCGCCAGACCTAAACCGAGGAATTAAAGATAGAAGATAGAATATCTTGAGTAGGATTTTATATATCTGTTAAAGATAAATAAAATCTTTAGCTTATGAGTTGTAAATCGATTGTTACGATATCTATATAATGAGACAGTAA
Source organism: Limonium bicolor (assembly GCA_023374045.1). Lineage (NCBI taxonomy): Eukaryota > Viridiplantae > Streptophyta > Magnoliopsida > Caryophyllales > Plumbaginaceae > Limonium > Limonium bicolor. The sequence goes on from CM041778.1 coordinate 366,632,399, forward strand.
TTCTAGGGTTAGGGTTACGATTCTGAGAGCACGGAAAAGATAGGGTGAACAAGAGGGAGCTATACGCCGTGGTGGTAAAGATTAGTTTCATACTGAAACGTTCTTGGTAATCCGAGGCTCATACTGAGAGTTAGGTGTTAAGAGTAGATTGTTCTCTTAACATGTGGAGAATTTAGATCTCGTGTATAGGTTGTGTGGTGATCTTACCACGTGCATATTGTGTATCGAGGGCGATACGTGTTCCTGAGTTTAATCTGAGTTTTCGTTCGCTTCTTTAGTCGCTGTATTATCTTAGTTCACATCTCACACACAGTAAGATTTTTCAATTGGTATCAGAGCAAGGTTACCCTAAATTTAGAGGAAACTTTCTCAGGGTAGGTCGAGATGAATACTTACAGTGTCAAACCACCTAAGTTGACAAAGTTCAACTATACGAGTTGGTGTGAACAGATGGAGGATCAACTTATTTCCATCGATCTTCAACTTTGGGATGTAGTGACTGAGGGAGATCTGAAACCGAAATATGTTGATGAAGGAGTCACCAAGGATAAGCCGAAATCAAGCTGGGGAGAGAATGACAACAAGTTGATAAGCAAGAATCGACAGGCTCGGAGAGTCATAATGTCTTCCTTGTCAGACTCAGACCAACAAAAAGTCTTGGGTTTACGCACTGCAAAAGAGGTTTGGGAGTTCCTCAAGACGGCATACGCAGGGACAGATTCAGTCAAGAAGGCAAAAGGAAAGCAACTCAAGAGGCAGCTTGACAATTTTAAGATGGAAGAAGGCGAAACAATTTCGGAGGCAATAGAAAAATTTGATAAAATTTTGTGTGAGCTCAAGGCTGTTGGAGTGACTCTGGATAATGCTCAAATAAACGAGAGGTTTCTGGATAGTTTATGCAAAGAGTGGCTGAACTTCACTACCGTTTTGGAGTCGACAAAGGATCTGTCAAAATTATCCTTTGAAGAACTGGGGTCTGAACTAACGGTGTATGAAGGCAAGATGAAGGGTGGACTAGTTGGTCTAAGTGTAAATAAGGATTTGGCACTAAAGGCGAAGAAGATATCAAGTGATAAGGAAGATGATGATGTTCATGAGGATGAAGAAATTACAATGATAGCTAACGGAATCAGGAAGATCTTCGGTGGAAGAAGAGGGTCTGGGTCCCGACCTGACAGATTTAAGTCCAAGAAGGAACAAATTATCTGTTTCCGTTGTAACAAGCCTGGACATGTGGTAAAAGATTGTATGTTAAGATCAAAGGATGATTTTCGTGATAAAATCAAGAAGTTTACTGAGGCGGCAGCAGCAGCATGGGGACAAGAGGAGTCAGATGCAGACTCAGAGGCAGAAGAAACAGCTCAGGTATGCATGACTGCGGTGGTTGACGATGATAAAAGGATCAGCGTACAATCAGATAGGAACTTCTGCATGATGGCTAAAGATGGATGGCAAGAGATCCTAGAAGCAGACGAGGTAAGTCCTGAACTCATAGAAAATACATTCAATACCTTGTCAAAGAAAGAAATGTTTAGCTTGTTAACGACTGCTGTTGCTAAGATTAAGTTGCTTGAATCTAGACTGTCAAAACTAGATATTCCTATAGAGCCTAATAATGAATCTCAGGTTAAAGAAAAATCTACTATTAAGTTTGTCAAACCGATAAAAGAGAGAGTTGCTTGTTTACCTGCTTGGGTTCAATCTGAATTTGAAACGTTACAAGAGAGGCATGAGAACTTGAGAAAGCAAAATGAGATGCTAGAGGATAACTTGTCCAAGGTTAGGAGAGAGAAAGAAATAGCAATACCACGGAATCCCGTTTGGTACACTGGGAAGGCGGATTTAACTCAGATGCTAACCGGGAAGAAGAAAAGTGCTACACCTGTTTATACACCAGTGAGAAAGATTTCTTATGAAAGATTTACTAAGTCAACTTTGTTGTGTCAATATTGCCACAAACCCGGTCATAGTGTTGGCTTTTGTAGAAGTTTATATTATAGGAAATCTTTTGTTGGCAATACACGTCAGTCTAGAGCTAATGATAACAACTATCACTCGCACTTTAGTCGTAAAACAGGATTTAAGCAAGTATGGGTACCTAAAGCTAAACAGTGATTGGGTGTGTTTAGGCACTGGCTACCTCGTTATGTGAGAACTGGTGGCTGATGGACAGTGGGTGCTCACGACATATGAGCGGAGATAGGAAGAAGTTCAATTCCTTAGAAGAACATCGAGGAGGAAAAGTTACATTTGGAAACAATGGCAAAGGGAGATAATAGGAATAGGGACGATTGGCAAAGAGAACTGCATTGATCAAGTTAGTTTGGTGGAAGGTCTCAGTCCTGATCTGTTAAGCGTGTCACAAGTGTGCGACAAGGGTCCCTCGGAGGTTGTCTTTGACTCCAATGGATTTCAAATTCGTAACAAGGCTACACAGGAGGTACTACTACACGGATGTAGAGTAGGAAATCTTTACATGGTAAATGTGAATGACCAAGAAGATCTGACCTGTCTTACAGCAAAGGATGATGAAGAAATATTGTGGCATCGAAGGTTAGGGCATGCTCATCATAGATTAATTAACAAGTTGAGACTAAAAGAATTAGTCAACGGGTTACCACCAAGGAAAATAGGTCACGATGTTGTATGTACTGATTGTGCTCTGAACAAACAAACAAGAGTGTCACACACACCAACTCATGTTGTCAGTAGCACTAAGACCTTAAAGTTGATTCATATGGACTTAATGGGACTGATGAGGATTCAGAGCAGGTCAGGCAAGAGATATATACTGGTGGTTGTTGATGATTTCTCAAGGTATACGTGGGTGATTTTACTTCATAGTAAGGATCAAACATTCGGAGAGATTATGGGTCTGTTTGCTAGGATTCAGACTCAAACGGAAAATAAGGTCAAGACCATTAGGACTGATCAGGGGACGGAATTTATAAATCAGAAGATGTCTCAGTTCTGTACTGAAAGTGGAATCACTCATACTTATTCTGCAGCCAGAACCCCTCAGCAAAATGGAGTGGTGGAGCGTAAAAACAGAACACTCCAAGAAATGGCACGTACGATGTTAAATGGTAGTGGTCTTGCACCAAGTTTCTGGGGGGAGGCGATTAACACAGCATGTTACATACTTAATAGAGCTTTGATTCGTCCAGTTCTAATCAAGACACCCTATGAGCTGTATAAAGGGCGCAAGCCTTCTATATCACATTTCAGGGTGTTTGGGTGTTCATGTTATATTCTCAATAATGGAAAGGATCAACTAGGAAAGTTTGATAAAAGAAGTGATGAAGGGGTGTTTCTCGGTTATGCAATGAGCAGTAAAGCTTATCGGGTGTTTAACAAGCGCACCTTGGTTGTCGAGAATCCGCGAATGTCAAGTTTGACGAAACTAACTTTGGTGGACGAGTAAGTCATCAGGGGATAAATGATCTTTTCCGGTATAAGGCTGATGATGTAACCGTGGATGTTGATTCCGAAGCCGATTCAGAAGTAGAAGTAGTGCGTACTGAAATCCTACCACTATCAGTTCCGAACTCAGAAACTACCCCACCAGAACACACTGTGGTGCCCCCAGCAATTAATCATGAGGGCGAAGTTATGCGTCGTCTAACACCCCGTAATGCTCCAGGTATAGAGATCAACAATATTTTGACAGATTTGAACTCAGGGGTTCAAACCAGGTCGAATGCACAAACATTTTGTGCTTTCTCTGGTTTTGTGTCGACAATAGAGCCCAAGACTGTGAAGGAAGCGTTTGAAGATGAAAGCTGGATCAACGCTATGCATGAGGAGTTGAATGAATTTGTGCGAAATGAAGTATGGGAACTGGTTGAGAAACCCGAAAATCAGAATGTCATAGGAACTAAGTGGGTTTATCGTAATAAGCTGGATTCAAATGGTCAGATTTCAAGAAATAAAGCTCGACTAGTCGCCAAAGGATATAATCAACAGGAAGGATTGGATTTTGATGAGACCTATGCTCCAGTAGCACGGCTTGAGGCTATTCGATTGCTCATAGCCTTTGCTACTCTACATAGATTTACACTTTACCAAATGGACGTTAAGTGTGCCTTCCTAAATGGATATCTCAAGGAAGAGGTGTATGTTTCTCAGCCACCAGGATTTGAAGATCCTATCTATCCTACTCATGTCTATCGATTAAAAAAGGCGTTATATGGTCTTAAACAAGCACCTAGGGCGTGGTATGAAAGATTGACCTCGTTTCTTGTCAGTCAACAGTTTGTACGTGGACATGTTGATCGCACATTGTTTATCAAACAGTGTGGGATGGATAAGCTGTTGGTCCAGATATATGTGGATGATATTGTCTTCGGGTCCACCAGTCCACAACTGACAACAGAATTTGAGAACTTGATGACGAAGGAGTTCCAAATGAGTAACATGGGTGAGTTAACTTATTTTCTGGGTTTACAAATACGTCAAACAGCTGATGGCACTTTTATCAGCCAAACTAAATACACCCTGGAGCTTTTGGCCAAATATAAGTTTAATGAGTGTAAACCAATGTTCACTCCGATGTCTACTACTCTTAGACTCGGACTGGAACCCACTGCAGAATCTACAGATCCTACCATTTATAGGGGGATGATAGGGTCTCTTCTCTATCTTACCGCGAGTCGGCCTGATATTATGCAAAGTGTGTGTTTCTGCGCTCGGTTCCAATCTAATCCCAAAACACCTCATGTCAAAGCGGTCAAACGCATTTTCCGGTACTTACAAGGAACATCATCTCTTGGACTTTTATACACGGCTACTTCGTTACTACACTCTCTGGGTATACTGATGCAGATTTTGGTGGCTCTCTTACTGATAGGAAGAGTACCAGGCACGGCTCAATTTTTGGGTTCTAATCTCATTGCTTGGTCTTCTAGGAAACAAGCTTCGGTTGCTCTGTCTACGACTGAAGCTGAGTATGTGGCTGCGGCGGCGTGTTGTGCTCAGATCTTATGGCTTCATCAGCAGCTCGAAGATTATGGTCTCTTCTTCATTCCCATTCCTCTCTATTGCGACAATACCAGTGCAATTGAGCTAACCAAAAACCCAGTTCATCACTCACGTTCCAAACACATTGACATCCGTCATCATTTTATTCGTGATCATGTTGAACATGGCCATGTTATCCTTGTTCATTGCCCCACAGAAAAACAGTTGGCCGACTTATTCACCAAGCCCTTATCAAGAGAAACCTTTGAGCGACTTCGTTTTGAGATTGGCATGGTAGATACCAAGTGAGAGATAGATCAGATGTTTAAATTCTTTACATTTTTTTAATTTCGTCCGGTTGTGGATTTGTTTGAATTGCTCTTTCTTTTAGTCTTTTTAACTCTAAACATCTCCGGTTGTTCCACATGGATGATAGTATTCTATACTAAGTCTTTTTATGAATAAACCGTTATGAAGGTACTTAAGATGAGTATGTTGTTCAACAGCATGTCTTCCGAATATACCTTAGTTGGATGTATGCATCTCTCTTCTTCTTTCGTATAAATCTCCTGGATGTGTCTCCCAAGCACCATGTTGGAATATGCAATAAAAGTAACTGATATAACATTACAGTGGCTATATAATATAATGGTATGAACAAGGCAAGAGATTCCACTGCTCACAGCACGAACAACACGTATTTGGCCTCTTTCATTCGATAATTAAGTCTTCAAGGATGCTTCATCATCTAACTTTCTAAGGGTAACTACTCTGGACAAGTTGACCCAAAGTCGCTACATGGATGGAGAGAAAAAGTCAAGGTGTTGTCTCCTAAATAACGCAAATATTGTCTTACATAGCTGTGAGTATGAGTCTGTGGTGATGAAAGGTATAATGGAATATGATTGTACTTCTCACCTCTTGTCGTTTCAAACGAAGTTATCCAATCAAATGATCCACATGTCCCGCTTGTGGTATGTTCACTAAAGGAGATTTGTTAATGTCAGGAGACTGGAGTCATTATTCCCTAATGTATACTGGTCGATATCTCTGTAGATAAATGTGTTCATCTTCCTAATCTTCTAAGGGTTTTATTCCGATAGCCTCAGTCTAGATCTCTCAACCGTGTTTATTTTTCAAACGGAGAAGTTTAGCTTTAATTTAAAAAAAAACAAAAAACCCACACTATACTTACTTCCTTTTCTCACTCTCAGTATACTTACAACATCTACTGTTTACTCACTTGGTTACACCTCCCGAAGTTTCTCAACAGAGCCAACTCTTGATCTTCTCTAGCTTCGTTCTTGAATTTTTCCTCACTCCCCTCTGCTTTCAGCCATGGATTCTTTCGAACAACTCATCTATGAGGATGCTGTTCCTATTGCTACTGAAAAACCAGAAAATTATAGCCAACAAACAATAGTCCCCGATTCCATTTCAAAACCCTCACCCGAAGCAAAATCTCCAACTCCAAAAGAAACCACCATTGTCAGCGATGAAGATTCTTCTGCTGTTCCTACTGAGGACGACATTCCTCTGGCCAAAACACGCCGTCGGTTGCGCACACCTGCCAAGAAAGATGCTCCGGGAGTCGAAGATGCTTCCTCGGTGAACCCAAAGCGCAAAGAGGGTGATTCTCCAGTAGTTCAACAGCGATCGTCGAAGAGGCTGAAGTCTGTACCACGTCGTCCTTTCGCATCAAAGGTAAAGGACTTTCATCAAGAACGGTCGCAAAACCCAGGTCGCACCTTTCCACAGAAACCCATTTTTAATCGTTCGATGCTTGAATCCGACATTCTTCCTGGAAAATTGGTGGATTGTGATTGGTTAGGCAAGAACTCGCTGGAATCGTTAGTGGAAATTGTTCAATTTCAAGGTTGGGACAAATTATTTAATTCTGAAACCAACTACTACCCAGAGCTACTTTTTCCGTTTGTCCTAAACTTAGAATTTGTTTCACCATACGAGTTTAAGACTGAGGTTGCTGGAATCAAAATGATAATCTCTCCAGCATGGCTTGCTATGATTCTTGATGTACCTCTTGATGGTTTAGCGGAGTTCAATACTCAGAAAGTGGATGTCGCACCGCATTCTGACGTGGTGCAACACTTTGGCCTGACTCGTGCTAGTTCTAGACTGAAGCACTATCCACAGAGAGACCTAGGTGTGTTACCGAGATTGCTTCACTTGCTGGCTTATCAAACATTACTTCCACGCTCTGACATGCGTGATAAGGTCACACCCGTGGATTTAGGATTGATGTGGTGCTTAGATAAAAAGATTCATCTCTCCTTGCCAAGAATTATCATATCTCACTTGCGGTCAATTGTGAATAGCTCCAAGCCCTCCATTCCTTATCCCTTCTGGCTTACAAAGGTTCTTCGTCACTTCAATCTTGTTAAAGAAGATGTTTTTCATCACTGCTCAACCCACTAACTATCTAGCTGTCGCAACACTCTCCAAGATGGGCTTGGAATTGACATCGGCAGGCTGGCAATTCAAACAACCAGGGCAACATGAGGAGAAGACTGACCGTGCAATTCCCTCCACCACCTCTTTGGTTCAGTCAGTCCTCGACTCAATGATGGCAATGGAGAAGCGCTTACTGGACCGGCTGCGGATTCTGGAGGACAAACTTGATTCCATGATGTCTGCAAATAACTCAACCTCTGAACAATCTGAAAAATTCTAGTGTTTTTCAGCTGGATTGCATCCTACCCCTCCCCTAATTGTTCATTACAATATCTGCTATCTTGCGTCTCTTTTTGATGTGGCAAAAGGGGGAAGTGTATTTGGAAGTCTTCGAAGTTCTTATATTCTTTTTTTAGGACAAATGGATTGGTGTACACACAGCAAATGCATGGTTAGACTTGTGATGCGTTTATGGCTAGCGCATGATACTTTGGTTTTTGAGCTAGATCTCTATCATTCTATCTGTTAAACACTGTGATTCAAGTTGGATTATGATGCGATGTTTCTGTTTCTTTACCTGTCTCTTATTTTTTTTCTTGCTGTCGTATCACATTTAATGCGCAAAAGGTTGTGAGTTTTACTCTGAGTACATGGCAAGTAGAAGAGGATGCGAGATTGAGGGGGAACAGCCGACAGCTGATCATAATTTCATACCAAGTTACTGTAATATAAGATTCAGGGGGAATCAGTACGATGTGTTCAAGACTTCAACAGTTTGCCGCATCAAAAAGGGGGAAACTGTTGATGTCGTTTTGATCGGCAAACTCAGTTCCATACTAACGTGAATTAACAGACAATATTGGAAGCAGTGCGCCAGACCTAAACCGAGGAATTAAAGATAGAAGATAGAATATCTTGAGTAGGATTTTATATATCTGTTAAAGATAAATAAAATCTTTAGCTTATGAGTTGTAAATCGATTGTTACGATATCTATATAATGAGACAGTAATTCTAGGGTTAGGGTTACGATTCTGAGAGCACGGAAAAGATAGGGTGAACAAGAGGGAGCTATACGCCGTTGTGGTAAAGATTAGTTTCATACTGAAACGTTCTTGGTATTCTGAGGCTCATACTGAGAGTTAGGTGTTAAGAGTAGATTGTTCTCTTAACATGTGGAGAATTTAGATCTCGTGTATAGGTTGTGTGGTGATCTTACCACGTGCATTTTGTGTATCGAGGGCGATACGTGTTCCTGAGTTTAATCTGAGTTTTCGTTCGCTTCTTTAGTCGCTGTATTATCTTAGTTCACATCTCACACACAGTAAGATTTTTCATAAGGGAATAAAACAAGAGTAATAAATAAGTTAGGTTTCTAGCATTCAATGAGCAAAATGGGTTTAAACCCTCATCCTAGGATACAAATGGAACTACTCAGCCATAGCTAAAGGAGAGAGGAAGGAGAAGGGAGAAATAGCCATTAGAGGAGCTTTCAAGCTTCAATGGAGGTAGAAATCTTCACTTTCTTCTTCCTCCTTTCTTCTCTTTTTTTCTCCTCTTTTTTTCTCCCTTATTTTTTCCACTCTCTCTCTTATTTCAGGCTGGAGTCGTGTGTCTTGGATAATGAGAGAAGTGTCCCAAAATCAGCTTTTAAAAACACAAATCTGGGCAAATTTTCCGTCCGACCGACCCAGACTGGGTCTGTCCGTGGGTCGGTCGGTCTCCGAAGAAGAAGGCACGTGAGCAACTTTAAGTACGACCGACCCACGGCCGACCCAGGCTTATGGGTCGGTCGATTCCAGTAGCTTGGGCATCCGGAAAAACAATCCGACCGACCCAGAGTGGGTCGGTCCTGCTCCAGAGATTTGCTCCAACTTGCGCGGGGCCTAGAATCTTCGTTGTGGCTCAGAATTGCTCCCCGTTTGCGGCGTTGGAAACCTTGAGAGATGGGGAATATGTTGATGCATGCCACTAGCTCAAAAGAACCCAAAAGTATGCTCAAAATGAGCTTTTACCTATCAAGAGATCAAACTCTATAAGTTCACTATTAATCACAAAACACTCTATTAAGTGGTGAAATAAGTTATGCACCCAATAAAATGAAGGTGAATGAAGCTCTTAAAATAGCATTATTCCACCACTTATCAGACACCTACGGCAGTAGCTGACACCAGACGGTGTGATCCGCTCGTTGGATTCCCAAATACTTTGAGCATACTCGATCTCGGTCATCCACTCATGATCACAATGCGTGACCAAGAACCTCTTGGATTTCCCACCAATTATAAATATCCCACCATATGATAACAGTCGCAACCTCAATGCCTAAGAAACAATCTTAGGTACTTGTATAATAGATAGCATATCCAACATTTGTTTGCATTAAATAAGGTTTTTCCACTTTTCTGCCTAAGAAACATTCTTAGGAAATTTCATACAATAGATATCTTATCCAAATTTTTACTCATCGTGTGATAATGAATTTTCTTACGCATTACCTAAGAAACATTCTTAGGTTATTCACATAATATGGATAACATATCCAATAAATACGCTTTCCTTGTATTTACTTATAGTTTACATAAGTATGTGTGTTTATTTATTTGGTACTTATCTCTTTTGAACTTAAACACACAAGAAAAATTCAAGCGAGAATATCACTCCACATCATACCATTCAACATGCAAGAATAATATGATAATGCTGTAAATACACATATCTTCTTATCAAACAACTTTTTCACACATCTGAACCCAAGGTGACCCGGGGGTATTTGGATCACACAATAACATATCTTACACCCTTGGCCCTGAGAAGTGTCCTATCTTAAGCTCGATCGCCCAAATCCTAAATTCGGAAGTAAATACGAATTATTAATCTTCCATCACCCTTGACTTAAAATATGTTACTGCTTTCAATTTTCTGTTCCACCCAACTTCATTTTATAGGTTACTGGTTACCACTGATGGAGTCCTCCCAAGATTTTTTTAATTATAGGTTGGTTAGTTAACATACTCATGATATTACTAACTAACTCTCGTGTTTATTTAATTTAAGCCCTTGTGATATGGACTTTATTTCACCTTCCATGAAATAACTTTAGTCTTTCCCTTTAGAAACTTACCAAGGCTAGTTATGTTCTTGTAGGCTTAAGTTATCACATAATATTTCATGTGAATTAGGCCCAACCATTTGGCCCAATCCATATCTCAACCTTGGCCCAACCCATTTATTTCAATTATTTCTTACTTTACCCATAACTATGGTCTTAACACTTGTCTTCATTTGAATCCCTAAGCGGGATAATCTAGTTCACCACCTTGGCCCATTACCACATAATATAGAGCTCCATAAATCTTGAACTCATTTGCTAGGTTAGATTATGTTTTTAGTTATTTGAAGGTTGGCCTTTCCCTTAGCCCAACCTTGTTTTTGGGTCAAAGCCCTTATCCAATACTTAATTAAACTATCAAATTTGACCATTTGGTTAACGCGAGTCAACATGCCTAATTTTGTCAAGGTCAACGTGGTCAACATGTTTAAGTTAGGTCAATTGGTAAATTTAGTCAACCCTGATTCAAATTTCAATTTTTCAATCTAACCTAAGTAATTCAACTTTTAAGACCCCCCCCCATTCCATCCAGAACTCTAAATTCCAGTTTTTCCCCAATTCCAAACAACCCTAGTCCATTTTCGAATTTGCCTCCAATTTAGCCAAAATTTCAACTATTTCCTCAATTGCATTTTAACTCCAAAATTCTCTCAAATTTCAAACTGTCCCACCAAGTTTATCAAATTCCACATTTTCAAATTTAAACCACCAATTACATTTTAATTTTGCATAACCCTAACCCACCAACCAAGTTTTAAGTTTCAAACTAATTCCAATTTATTTCAATTTTTTAGATTTCCCTTCAACTTTACCAACCCTAATTTTATTTCGATTGGCCCCATACTTTTTAACCTAATTTTTCAAAACTTTCTACACTTGCAATTTAAACCCTAGATCTTTTTAATTTTTGGATCTTTCCCACCATTCGTCCAAACCCTATTTTTTTCCTCCAACTTAATCTCTAAATTAACCTAATGTTGATTTGATCAAAAACCCTAAATGAAGCCCCAGTTTTCAATTTGTCCCAATTTCACCCCAAGACCCTAATTTTGAAACTAACCCAAATGAAACCTAAATTCAGCCTAATGTTCGCACACACATGAAACTCTAATTTTCGAACTCTCAAATCACTCATAATTAACTCGAATTTTTGAACACGGTAGGACCTCCAAAAACCCTAATTTTCGAAACTATGTTTATCCATAATCAACCCCCTGATTTTTGGATTAATTTACAACACCAACAAATTATTTTTTCAGACGAGAATAAGAAGTAACTTAAAATTGACATTACCTTAAAATTAATTTACAATACCAACCATTTAATTTTTTGGAATTTTTAGATCTGGTGCTTACTCATCAATTAGAGATTCCCTTTGGTCTTTCCTTCGGTTTTTGCTTGTGTTTTTCTAGATCCAGCTGAGGAACAATCCTCTGGTTTAGTTTCAAGGTTCGGGCAAGGAAGTGAATGAGGAGCAAGTTAGGGTTTCGGAAATCCAACTTCAAAAACCACAAGAAAGTGCATATTTTTACCTTGAGTTTTTTGTTAGAACTAGATTAACAACACCGTAGCAGAAATATGTGACTATCTCTACCTAGGCATTGTACCTGTCGTTTTGCGGAATAGTGAATTAAGTGGGGGTTGTCAAACTCAGGGACCTCGTTCAATTAATTGTCAATTTATAAACTAACTGAGAAACTAAACTAAGAAAACAGGAAAATGTCACTTTTTTGAGGTTTTCTTAGTTTAAATAAAATACTGACTCAATAAACAATCATAAAATAATAAAACAATTAAAATAAGCTAAACAAAGAATAAAACTCTAAAACTAAGTAAGCACCCCAGATTGTTCTGCAAACCTTCACTTTTTAATCTATTAATAAACTCTTCCCTAATTCTGCAATAAATTCAGAAACTATAATTAATTCGTCAACGGCTAAGTCTAACGAATCCTAACCAGTTGCTAGAACTAGCAGCAGACTAATGCTCTAATCCGGACACAACCAATAGCATAAAGAACAATTTCTATTGGAGACCGATTAACCTATAGACGGGATCACGCTTCTAGTCGCTAATTAGGTTTAACTTCCTATGTCTTGTTATCTATCTCAGCTCTCGCGCGTTGATTAGAAAACTACAAAGATTGCTTTAATAATTGATTAGAAGATTAAAGCACATGAAGAACTGGAATTAAAACTATTGCATTAATGAATTAGTAAAAATATTTCAAAATAAGTATTAAGATCCGGTTTGCTACCCCAATATGGAGAGCTAAACTAAGTATGCTAACATGACTCTAAAAACAGGATAAATAACAAAGGAAGAACACATTGACAAATTAAATAAAAAGGAAAGAAGAAACTTTGTTAAGAAGATCCTCGCTTCGCCTTCTGTCGTCACATGTCTCTGCATTAATCCTCTGCCAGAAGTGGGGAGTGCTAACAATGGTGGAATTATGTGTATGGAAGGAAGACAAGAGAGGCAGAGCCTCTGCCCAAGCTGAGAGGCGGCGGCGTGTATAACCTCTGAAACATAACCCTAATGCTCATATTTATAGAAGTAGCCGCAGAAAATTAATTAAGTGTAGCTTTTTTAAAACTTATAAACTTGATCGTGAATGTGATAAAATATTTAAATCCCATTTGACAATGACGTGTTGTTATCCGGCCGTGAGAATGGTCATGAATGCAGCCGTGATTCCATGATGCAGCAATGAACTCACGTGAATATGTAGTTGCACCAGATTTTGATTTCATCTTTATTAAATAATGATTCAATCATCAATTAATAATGATTCAATCATTTGTTATATAAATAGACACACGTCTCGACATAACTTCAATAGAGTCTAGATACTTTGTTTTTTTAGTTTGATTCGCTCCTCGTTTGTTGCGTTGGAATCCTCATGAGAAAATCTATGCATTTCCTAGACTTTTCACTGCATTAGTTCACATCAAAATATAAATCTAAGGAAAATCATATGATAAGTGAGAAATATGACAAGAATTATTCTAAAATAGGAAGAATTAAAACCCTAAAAATAGATGTATTTCGCACTTATCAAACTTCCTCACACTTAGCGTTTGCTTGTCCTCAAGCAAATAAATAATAAAACTATCTCTAATGTCATAGCATCGAACCTTAGGATCGAACAAGTGCAGAAGAAAATCAAGCGAAATGGCAATCAAAAGAATACTCCTGCTCTTAGCTGTAAGTTTTCGCAAACAGTGAAAGAAGAACAATTGTGTAAAAGCATGGAGAATTTTGATTGCATAAACTAAATACAGGATAGCTTGGGATCTTCCACCAATTTCTTTCCTCTAACCTTTGGATGACATGGGGTGTGAAGTAACACCTTATTCTGTGATACCTTGCAATACCACGTACTCATGATCAGAAACAAAAATCAAACTGCAATTAACTTTTTTCGTATGCAAAAACTTTATTCTTCAAGAAATATATACAAAACAAACGAACTATTATGAATTGTAGAGTTATTCTGTAACCCATAATTTTCTCTCTATCCTTGTAACGGTGTTGGGCCAACTATCCCAGATCCCGAGACCTTAGGTATATAGTGTAAAGACACCCCTAGGACTTAATAACCGGATAGACGAGGTCTGCTTTTGTTAGGAAAATTTATGATCAGGGGAGTACCTTGCCTTAACCTTTCATTCCAAACTTTCACATCATTTCCAAAATCCCAAACTAAACTAATTCAAATTACACAATAAGCTAATCACCAAATTTCAGTGAAAACATAATTAGTTTGAATAAAAACAAGTTATGTTAGTCAAACAGCTTTAAGCAAGAGAATTTTTGAGGTTGTCACCTGGCTCAACTTCAAACTTCCACAAGCATTTTCACCCAAAAAATCAATATTTATAGGCACTCTGAGAAGCTATTCTTTCAAAGCAAGAAGACAATAAAAAACAAGTGCAACTGGCATATTTTCAGGGAAAAGTCTCTACTTCCTCACACTTAAAAAGAGCAATGTCCTCATTGTTCAAAAATGAAAATCAAGAAAAGACCTTTCAAAATATGCCACTCATGAAGAATTTTATTCAGAAAATCATGGACTTATAAAAAAAAAAACAATTATAGCATGATAGGTTGAACACATCCATTAAATTAAAGAAACAGAAACTCCCCTGATATCGTAGATTGAGGAAGGTTCACTTCCTCACACTTGAGCTTGAACAATGGGGGTAGCATCGTTCCTCACAATTGCATCCAAGCAAGTGTCCAACCTTGGAGAGTGAGACATTGAAAATATTACACGTCGCTGGGTTGCTTCCTAGTTAGTTGCCTTTCTTCCTCTATGTAAAACTCTATCGATCTCAGGTTCAAAATCTGTTGGTGGGCCTCTTGCAGATCGAGTTGGACACATAAAAGAAGGGCTATGGCTACACCCAACGAGCGATTCCTTTTTCCTTTTTTTTTCTTCTGTCCTGGTGCCCTTTTGTAGTTTTTTCTTTTTTTATTATAAAACTTTAAATCATTGTAACTTTTAATATATAAGTCCAAAATGAAAAAAAATGTCATTGTTTACCTAAATTCAAGCTCTTCAAAACAAGACCAATCATGGATATAT